>JAHHFK020002310.1:0-154407 GCA_024533555.2 Aedes koreicus
CAAGCTTTCTCCCCATGTGAGCTGCAAATGCAACTGGCACTGAAGAATACTTATTTCCATTGTGCAGTAACAATGCCTTCAAGCTTTTGCTTGAAGCGTCGATGAAGAGCCTCCAGTCAGTTGCGTGATACTCTAACTGTAGCTCTTCCATTAAACCTTCGATGTTGTTGCAAAAGACAAGATCACCGTCCATCGAAAAATATTTAATGTTATCTGAATGTCTCTTCCTATAAGATGACACCTTTACATCTTTTTCCAGGACATTCCACTGCTTTAGCCTTGAAGCTAGCAGCTGCGTTTTGGTCTTGGGTCTCGAATCAAATCGTTCAGCTCCAATTGGGTTATAACATGCGGTTACTCCGAAGGTAAAAAATCTGGATCATCCTGAAAGCTTTTCTCAGATTCGCCTGGTTCCGAATCCAACTCATTTGGATTCCAGCAATATTTGGAGATATTGGCACTGGCATTGCTTCGGAGTGCAATGTTGGCCTTGATGGGTATTCGGTTTTATGCTTCAAAGCTTTGGAAAATCCATGAATGTTTGTCAAACAAAAGTAACAATCGCTCATGTGATTGGTTGGATTAGTCCACACCATAGGTTTGGCAAAAGGTAAGCCTTTGTGCGTACCTTTCATCCAACCAAGCAATGTTCGATAGCATGAGCAACAGGAGTATGTTGGAACTCATGGAAACTCACGATTTGGAAGCTCCTTGTCAAAATACAGCTGATATGCTGTCTCCAACAAAGGTGTAAACCCCTTTCTCTGTTCCGTCAATATCACGTCTCCACAAATGCAACAAAATTTTTGCGGATCGTTCGGATAAATTCGCGACATTTTTACAAAAATAAAAAAACGCGTCCGTAACACTCAAATAGCCAGCTTTGATTGAATAAAAAATGATTGTGCAAGGCTGAAGAGAGTCAACATGAGCATTAATTGACGCCAAAGCAAGACAGCAATAATGACACAAATTTTGTGCCGCAAATACGCCAATAGACCTTTTCGACATTTAATCGTCTTTCTTTGTCTAACATGCGGGGATTAATGCACGGTTTGGTTTCCCACAACTTCGTTGACTTCTCACTCGCACAGCTTCGATTCAAATCTTGCAGTAGTGTGCGCAAATTAAACGTCAAAAAGCTCTTTAAAATGCCGCATTAAGCTACGTGCTTGAAGATTCTTGCTTTCTTTTTTAACATATATTTTCCTTATTCTCTCGAGCAATAGTGACTAACACAGAGTATTTTGTCTCTGTCTTTCCTTTTGTTTTTTGAGTGTCTGCGTGTTTTATTGCTGTCTTGCTCACTCCTATCCTAACTTAAAAATACGGCACTGCTGAATAGAGTATTTAATGAGGCGTTTCTGAAGGGCTCTGTGCAGCTGACTTTTGAATTAATGAATGAACTTTGAAGGTCTTCAGTTCCCAAACTGCTGTAAGAAGCAACATCAATATACTCAATATACTCAAAGAGGCACAGCTAAATGGATCGTTCATAAATTACGTTAGGCTTTGAGAGGGAGGTGGGGGGGGGGGGTTAAAAAGTTACGATGCATACAACATTTTTCAAAAAAATCCATACAAAAAATGTGATAAAGAAAGGAGGAGGTTAAAAATCTGTATTTTTGAGCGACGTAATTAATGATGGGGTCTTGATTTTCATGAAAACTCGTAATTTTGTGAATGAAAACCCGGTTTTTACATCAACCTAACGTGATACGAAAAATCCGTGTTCACGAATGAATTCAGGGAGGTCCATTTCATAAAATCCAAGCCCAACATTCAAAGGGTGGAGCTGAAATTCATGTTTTCAAAATAGGAAATCTTGATTTTTATGAAAATTCGTAATTTTGTGAATGAAATCCCGGTTTATTTCATTAATCTTACGTGTTACGAAAAATCTGTGATAACCAATGGATTCAGGGAGGTTTATTTCATAAAATCCAAACCCAACATTCAAAGGGCGGAGCAAAAATTCATGTTTTCAAAATAGGAAATCTTGATTTTCATGAAAATTCGTAATTTTGTGAATGAAAACCCGGTTTATTTCATCAATGTTACGTGATTCAGGGAGGTTTATTTCATAAAATCCAAGTACAACTTGCAAAGGGCAGAGCCAATATTCTGGTTGTTGCTTAGGTAGATCATATTACTACGGAAGTACGTGTTTTTGTGAGTTTAAATCACATTTTTCTCAAAAACTGGACCTGTTACAGCATATCTGAGCCCATATTTGGATTCAGCGTAGCCAAATCTATAAAACTCAACCAGAAATGCCGACGGGAGCGAAAAAAGTTCCGATTTTGCCGACTAGTGTAATACCCTTCTCACTTAGCCATGTGTCCAGAACCTTAATTTTCACTTCCTTTTCAATACGCGACATTTTGAAAACGCAGAATTTGAACCGCACAAACAAGTAAACAAAAGAAAGCTGACAGTCAAACGCACAGCATGCAGTGTTCAGAGCATAAAAAACCATCACAAATACATGTATGTATTTCTATTTGTGATGGTTTTTTATGCTCTGAACACTGCATGCTGTGCGTTTGACTGTCAGCTTTCTTTTGTATGTAGATAGCTTATATTCGATACACTCCTTACCATGAAAACAAGCGGCGGTAAAGGACGGAGGCGGATCCTGATAGCTGGAGATGAACGGGTAATCGTGCGAAGAATACGGGTTTACCCTAAAACATAGCCTTCTGAGGTTGCTAATGACATTGGAAAGTCTGACAGTGTGGATACTGTCCGGTGTGCGGCACACCAGAACGATCTGAAAGGAATAATTGCCTGTAAGAAGCCACTCCTTTTCAAAGCAAATGTGAAAAATCGGCTGTACTTTGCCAGAGAGTATGTTGCTAAGCCGAAAGTATTCTGGAACAACGTTCTTTTCAACGATGAGATGAAAGTTAATCTGTTCGGTTCTGATGGAAGGCAGATAGTGTGGAGAAAACTAAACTGGGCGCTGGAGGCTAAACATTTGTCCCCTACGGTCAAACATGGAGGAGGCAGTGTAATGCTGTGGAGTTCGATGGCAGCTAGTGGAACCGGAATGATGGACGTTTAGCGACACTACCATGCACAAAATGGAATATCTGAACATTCTGAAACGCACTCTACAACCTTCCGTGCAAAAATTGAACCTACCCCGCGATTAGCTCTTCCAACAGGACAATAATCCTAAACACACCTCGTACGTCGTACGAGAGTAGTTACTTTATAACGTCCCAAAACAGCGGAAAGCACCGCCACAGTCACCCGACTTGAACCCCATTGAGCATTTGTGGTAGGATGTAAAGCACCGGCTGATTAGCACCATTCAAAAAAGAGCAAAGAACAAGAAGGAGCTCAAAATGGCGATTAAAGAGATCTGGGACAGTATTCCGTCAACGGTGACAAGAAACCTGGAGGAATCGATGCTTTGGCGCTTGCCGGCAGTGCTGGATGCGAAAGATGGCCATACAAATACTAAATGATAAAAATCGGCAATTTTTGACTTCATATGTGCTCAATATTGCCACACATGAGTTAGAGTTTTGTCTTTGTTTGGAAAATGTCAATTGATGTTATAATTTTTTGGCATTATTTGTTTTCATGAAAGAGGGGAACTAATTTTGAACTGCCAAAAAGTTGTTTGCGATTTATCAATTTGTTCATCCAGAAAACCGAAGAATATCCAAGCAATCACACGTGAACGCTCAATTCTGCGATTGACTGTACTTTGACAAGCATTTTTTGTAGCGTCAATTATGAGCAAGTCTTTGGTTTGAAGTGTGTTTTTAGTTTTCTTTTAGTTTTCTTCGCGTCGTTAAGTTGCGTGAGATTTTTGTGTGAGCGTCACTATCGGAACCTCTCACCTTCTGGGCTGGTTCGGTGCCGATGTGAGGAAAGTGATAAATAAACAATAGAGAAATTGGTGTTCATTTCATCCTAGGAGGTGCTGATTTTATATGTTAAAGTGAGTTTACAAAAAATCCACCCTCTATTTACCACATACTCGTTTTGAAAAACACTTCAAACGAAAGACTTGCTGATGTTTCCTAGGTTCCTTTTTTGGGGAAAATTTTTTTTTTTTAAAATTTTCGAAAAATTATTTTTATAAAACCCCAAATTACCAATTTTTTTGACGGATTTTAAATCCAAAAAAATTAAAACCCACGTGGGGGTGGTGTTTGAAAAAAAAACCCCCTTGTTGCGCCAGCAACCGGACAGAGGAGAAGAAAACAATTTCCGATTCCGTAACACTTTATTTGCGTCGTGTGTTATAAAATCCCTTTGGATAAACAAACATAATTCCAATTAGCTTTAAGTTCAATGGTTCTAATTCTAACTAGCTTAAGTATCAGAAATGTTCAATTTCGGGCCTCAACCCTAGCGCACATACAGGGTTGGTAGCAGGTCACTTTTTAGTGACTTGGTCACTATTTTGAGGCTAGTCACTAAAAAGTCACTATTTGCATCCAAAAGTCACTAAAGTCACTATTTTTCGGAAAATGGTCACTAAAGTCACTATTTTCGCACCGCCGATTGTAAAAAGTTAAAAAAAAATCACAATAGATACAATAGATCTGACTAAACTATATAAAAGAAATATACACCAAAAAAGTGTATTTATAATCCCACGTGTCAATCTGATTGACAGCAGAATAAAGTGAAAAATATTGTGGGCTGTGAATCGTGATACTATTATTTTGAAATCAGTTCCGTATTAATATTTTCTTCCGCAGAGATAGTTTTGGTATAATTTTCTTCAATTCATTTATAAAACGCCTCATGAGTGAATCAAAATTCGTGAATGCATGAATGATAACGACATTGTCCTAACTTTTCAATGTTGGGACAAAAAATAATGTATCTTTATCATTGTTGCATACTCAACACAATAATGACAAATTGCATGGCAGTAGAATCAAGATATTAATGTTTCACAACATCCGATTGTTATTTAGGAAGCAGACAAAGCGTTGTTTGTATATTGCTTTGTATGCAACAAAAATAAATTCAATAATGGCACATGTTGCATTTACCGAAAAGAGACAATGTTTAGTTTGATCCCTCTTTCTCTCTCAAAAATTTTGTCGAGTGATAGGGGATAGTTGGTAAAGATGGAAGATGGATACCTACTGCTTTAATGAAAAACATACGATTTGCAATAAATTTCAGTTTGTTCTGTTAACATGAACTAAAGTATATCATGCATGTTGTTTTAATATCATAAAAAAAATAATTTATTCCTTAAAATAATTTGATTTGCAACAGCTAGTGTTTATCTTTTCAACCATGGTCCGTTTCTAGCGACATTCCCCTATTTATTGCATACGTTACATCAAAGCTTTTGCAATCCCGACTAATGCTGTTCTTCCAATATTCGAGCGATCAGTAATTTCCGTTCCTTGTAGCATTTCATCAGTGCATTTTTTGCGATGTGTTGTGGACCTGAATTAATCCACCGATGGTGAGACTGAACCCTTCTTACACTTCACCAGAATTACGAACTCAAATGTGGCCAAAATGGTACTGTATGCATATTTTCATCACAAATTCCAGGAAGAACCAGGAATATTCGATATGTCATACATTCAGTTTATAATATGAATTATTTGTCAATCCTGAACGTATTGTTCATCGATGTGATTAAAATATTGCCATTAATAGTCTTTAACGACCTGTTTATATTAGGTATATAGGTAAAAGGAAAAATTACATAAACATTAGAAATTCCAATAATCAGTCCATAGAATGAATTATTACACAATCCTAAGCGTCAGTTTTGATTATCGAGATGGATTCAAGATGCTTAACAAGTACATGTTCGTTGAAAATTGTGTAGTTATAGTGAATGGAGACTCTGTGTAATTTTCGAATATACTCGTTGCAGTTCAAAACCGGACCACTCGAGCCAACCGATCCTACTCTAATTCTATAAAGTCGCATAGTGTGGCTAGTCCGCTGAATGTGCTATACAACGCACCAGGTGCGGAACAATAGAATGCAAGCGGCATCGATTGGGGTGAGTGGTCTGGTTCGGTTTTGAACTGCAACGAGTATATTTTCATCTCACAATTATGTGCTCTCAGGTATTGTTTTGGTCATATCTCCATGAAGGATTATCCAATCCTAATGAAATTTTGATCAGTTATTTAAAAATTTTATTTCAATTTGGCGCTAACAAAACTAAAATCGGTACACAAATAGCTCAGTATGTAATCGGAGACTAAACTGTTTGATTACTATTATAATAGGGAAGATGTACCTATATTAATCTCATTGTTCCTATATTCATCTTACTTGAAATAAAACGATATACACGTGACAGGATTAGTTAGTAATGTTTGTTGTAGTTATTTAACGTGAGCAAATATTATTAGAAAACGAAACCGATCCTTCAACTGCCCAATTGTTTGATTCATCGTAGGATGAATATAGGAACAATGAGATTAATATGGGGGCAGTTTCCCTAGGCCGTCAAGTACTGTTTCGTTCATATCTTCGTAACAAAATGTCCGAATAAAAAAAAAATCAATAGCGTTCTATGGGAATGTTGTAGCTTTCATTTGCCGTCAACAGAACTGAAATCGGTTCACAAATGGCTGAGAAACCGATGTGACATTATTTGTAACGCACACACACACAAACACACACACATACACACACATACAACACACACACATACATACACACAGGCATGTGCTCAGTTCGTCGAGCTGAGTCGAATGGTATATGACACTCGGCCCTCTGGGCCTCGGATAAAAAGTCGAATTTTCAAGCGATCTTAATACCCTTCTTTTGGTGTAAGAAGGGTAAAAAAATAAAAAATGGATTCTACATCTGTTAAAGAGGACAAAGAAAATGTGTCCGAAAAAGTTCGGAACATATTTCGTTCCGAGAACGGGGATCTTAGTTGTAGCCTGGGTCTTAATTCCAAGTTGAGTCCGAAAACGTTTGTGTTGACAAATTGTTTGCGCCACATCAAGAACTCTCACCCGGAGAGTTACAATGTGTTTCCGGTGGGTATGGGTTACTTTTGAATATATTATCTAAAATATATTGACGAGTCAAATCACATAAGGATTCGATTACAAGATGAATGGTAGTCATACAGAGGGCTCAGGAGAACGCTGGCCACACCCGGGCATGCTGCGGGTACCTATGAAGATGTGGCCAGTTTTTGATCTGAACCAAAACATTCCATGCGACATCTCTTATTACATTTAAATTCGATTATAAGTGCAATAGTGGTGGAATTAAATGCCTAAAACCTTATTGGCCACATCTGCGCATGTTCCGGGTACACTCGGAGAAGTGGCCAGTATTTTATTTGTACCAAAACATACCATGCGACACCTCAAATAACATTAAAATGTGAAAATAAATGCAATGATGCTGGCATTAATTGCCCAAAACCTTATTGGCATGTTCTAGGTACATCCGGCGAAAAGCCTTCTTTTTTTACTTGGACCAGAACATATCAGACACCCCAAATCACATACTAAATGCAAAATATGAGCAATAGTGGTAGAATCAAGTGTCAAGAACTACATTGGCCACAACTGGACACGATCTGGGTTAGTGATGGTAAATGTACTGTATTTTGGTATTTCTCTTCAGCTCAAAACCTAGAATCTACAATTGTATCTGTAGATAATTCAACAATACAAAGTTGTGATATGCATTCAACCACGTTTATTGAATCTTCTGGAAAGGCAAAAGATATGACGTGATAATCTGGGATAATATTGGTCATTCTAAGTTTGCCTTGCTGATAAAAAGAATGCAGTTACAATTGGTTCAGCCAAATCGGAACCAAAAGCCTATCTAGAATCATCAGTTTTGTTCGACATATTAAATCAGAAGTTTTCAACTTCAAGATGCATTCTTGAATTTTATAACCAACAACCCATTTGAGTGATTCATCTCCATAATGTACCAAAAAAATATTCTGTGAGGATTGACTATCCAATAATGTCGGTTGACCTAAACGAAGATCCACTGAACATGGTTGAATACATATCGTATATTTGTATAGCCTAAAAAGCTACAGTTAATATTTCAGCTCCTAATTTTTGAGCTCCAGAACTGTATGGCTGATAAAGAACATCCCAGATCATCTCATAATGTCTGCTGACCTTCTAGAAGACTCAATAAACATGGTTGAAAACGTATCATAACTTTGTGTAGCCGAAAAAGGTACAGTTACAATTAAAGATCCTATGTTCAGCACTCCAGGACAGGTTGGATGACTAAGAATATCCCAGATTATCTCATAATGTTGGTGGCCCTTTCATAAGATCCAATGAACATAGTTGAACACATATCATAAACATATCTGAAAAGGCTACAGTTTCAATGGTAGATCCTAGTCTATGAACTAATGAACATCCTGGTATGCCCCAGAACATCCCAGATTTCATCATAATGTTGGTGGACCTTTCAGAAGATCCATTGAATATGGTTGAATACATATCGTAAATTTGAATAGCCGTGAAACTACAGTTACAACTGTTGATCCCAAGAGCTGAGCTCCAGGACTGTTTGAATGGTCTAGAACATCCCAGATTATCTCATTATGTCTGTTGACCTTCCAGAAGACTCAATTAAAATGGTTGAATACAAAGCAACCGTTACAGTTGTAGATCCTAAGTTCCGAACTCCCGGACAGCTTGATTGACCTAAAACATCCCAAATTATCTCATAGTATCGGTTGACCTTTCAAAAGATGCAATCAACTTTATTGATTACATATCGCTAATTTGGATGGTTGAAAAGCTACAGTTGCAACTGTAGATCCTAAGTTATGAACTCAAAAATAGTTTGGATTACTTAGAACATCCCAGTTTATCTCAAAATGTCTGTTGACCATCCAAAAGATTCAGTGAACAAGGTTGAATGCCTATCGTAATTTTGTAGAGCCAAAAAAAACTATAGTTACAACTGTAGATTCTAAGTTCTGTATTCCAGGACAGTTTGGACAACCTAGAACATCCCAGATTATCTCATTATATCTGTTGATCTTCCATAAGGCTAAATAAACATGGTAGAATAGATATCGTTACTTTGTGTAATCGGAAAATCTATAGTTACAACTGTAGATCCTCTGTACTGAACTTCTTTATGTTCAGGATGGGTTGAAAACCAGGCGATAGACGCACATATTTTTTACTTTGCACTGATAAAATAGTCAATTTGCAACAAGTTTGCAGAAGATAGTGTTCGCTTTTGTTCTGTGTGTGATTTCATACGGGCATTTTTCTTCAGGTGGATGTCTATCCACAACAAATTTTATAATTATTCAGATCAGTAATTTGTTCGACAGCAACAACTGATTGTCGCTATTTTTCATGTAGCTGATAAAGCATTGTTGCTATCGATAGTATGTTGCAATAATGACAAAACGTTATTTTGTCGCTGTTACAGGAAAACAAGATCTTTGCAACATGTGTGTGAATCACAACATTTTCTTACAGCAACTTGTCTCTTTCCTATCATCGAAGCAACATTTTGTTGTTTTCTTCGTGTTTTGTTGCAATAAATTCAAGCTACAACATATCATTGTTGCATAGTGAGAGAATAACGGGTATATCACTCGTCAAGGTTGTCTTATATTTTTCGGTACGCAAAGAGAATATTTGACACACATGACGCTCATGACGCTTTTACCGCACCATATAGCGTCAGGGATGCGTCAGTTATTTATTTTATTTTAAATATTAATGCGATAGTGAGTTACTTTAAACTTACTTTAATTTAAATCATTTTAGTTGCATTATACTATTTATTTGTAATAATTTAATTAGTTTTATTTCAAACTAGATGCCCTGGTGAACGGCACTCTAGATAAGCTTGAATGCGACGGATATATTACATCATCCATCATTATTTTTACTGTTTTCCAGCTATTTCATTACAATTTTTCATAATTCTATACATATAAACCCAGTAAACCCCATCACGAATCGAACGCAGAAAAAATCTTGTAAAACTGTTCATCCGTTATCGAGTTAAATTGTGACATACAAAACACCAATTCAATTTAATTTATAAAAAGAAGATAGATTTTCACTTTAATGTTTTTTTTTTAACAAAATTCGACAAGGAGAGAACGCGAGGGCTATAGAATTGGCCGTCTCGGTTGAGCTCGATTTCGTGTAGAGAGCAAGCGATTTGATGTTTGGCGTAGGCCGTTTGACAGAGAATCGATCTAATCTTATCGATTAGCTGTCAAACGAGCTATGCCAAAAGTCAAATCGTTTGCTCCCTACCAGAAAACGAGTTAAATCTTAGCAGCATTAGCGCTCATAAAATGTTGGATTGTACAAATGTTGATGGGATATGAGTAAAATACTCAAAACGTTTATCCAAAATGCAAATAAAATGTCCAATAAAGAAACTACATCAAAAATATTTTGTTAGATTCAGTTTTTTTTTCTAAAGCTGACTACCCTGTTGTAAATCAGAAAAAAGACTAATTTTCGGTGAATCGCTTAGTAATTCTGAATCAAGATTTGATTGTTCGTATCCCGACAGTCAAGCGAACTCAACTCGGTCATAAGTAAAGGGTGTTTCGATCAAAATTTGGTCGACTTAAACTTAACGCATTTCTTTTCATCGTGCATTAAAATTTTTTGCACGCCCCTCATTTTGAAGATGTGTGCGTGTAGCATCATGCCTCTATTTTGATTTTGAGATTAGCACTTCAGTTATCAAAATGTCGTCGAAGGAAGAGAAGCAACGCATCAAAATTTTGCACGTGCTTTGCGAAAATCCAAACTACTCTCACGCCAAGTTGGTGAAATGGTTGAATGTGGCTAAATCAACTGTACCAACGTATTAAAAGTGTTCGGTGAACGTTTTTTGACAGCCAGGAAAGTTGTATCGGGGGAAATCGAAAGCCGGAGACCACAGCGACGACAAAAGAGTTGCCCGCTGTTTCGAGCGGAACCTCAACCTCTCCATCCAAGATGTCACAAAGAAGCTGGGAGTGGCGCCATCAACCGTGGATAGAGCTACAAAACGAGCTGGATTGTCGACTTACAAGAATGTGGTGACTTCAAATCGCGACGATAAACAAAACACGTCGGCCAAAGCACGATCGCGAAAGTTGTACACGACAATGCTGACGAAGTTTGATTGCGTGGTACAGGACGATGAAACTTACGTCAGGACAGACTTTAAACAGCTTCCTGGACAGGATTTTTATACGGCAACCGGACGGGGAAAGGTGGCAGATATTTTCAAGCACATTAAACTATCAAATTTCTCGAAGAAATATCTGGTGTGTCAGGCCATCTGTACCTGCGGCTTGAAGAGCAACGTTTACATTGCGACAGGAACCGTCAACCGGGAAATTTATCTGAGCTAGTGCCTACAAAACGTCTACTACCTTTCCTGAAGCGACACACTTGTTCCGTTCTATTTTGGCCGGATTTGGTATCTTGCCATTACGGAAAAAAAAGTCATGGAGTGGTATGCTGCCAACAACGTTCAAGTGGTGCCCTAGGACAAGAACCCTCCCAACACGCCAAAGCTCCGTCCAATTGAAAAATATTGGGCCATCGTCAAGCGGAACCTTAAAAAGACTCAAAAAGCTGTTGTGAGCGAGAAACAGTCCAAGGCAAACTGGCGTTCTGCGGCGAATAAAGTGGACAAGGGGTCTGTACAAAATCTTATGGCAGGTGTTAAACGAAAGACCCGGCAATTCGCATTCGGTTAAAAGGAAACTTAGCTGAATATTTCTCCTGTATTCTGTATTAACTGAACTTGAAAAAGAAAAAGAATTTGACTTATTAATAAAAAAAACTTTGATCGACTCACACACATTACTGTTTGACCAAATTTTGATCGGAACACCCTATAAAATCGGGATACACTTCAATTCGACGAGTTTATAAGTTTCATTAAAATTCGTACATTAAAGTTTTATATTTTTCCTAGGAAATTTCTGAGACAAATATTCTTAGTTTATGATACAGAAGATTTTATAAATTCATAATTCATCAATTATTTCAGTTAATTCTGACTTTGATTGACTGCTGTTAAACCGAATATTTTTGTTTGGCAAAGTTGCAAAACTTGTTAAGTAAGCTGGTAAGCGCGTAATCAAAAAGTCTGGTTTGCAAAACTCGTTTCTAAAATATTACAAAGCCTCAACCCACAAGCCGTTGCATCCAGTGAAATTTCCAAGTATATTGCGAAAAGCACCAAGTTACTCCGAATCAGGTCAACTATGATCTTCTTCTTGATGAATGGTACTTGTTAAAATGCGAAGTGTTGGCCTCGAGTACAGAGTACAGAATTGAGGAATATTGGAACTAGTTTTTACTAAGAAACGGCTGTAGGTGAGTATACCCTCAGGTGACTAAGGTAGTGAAAACAGATCTAGCTGCATCACATAGGAACGGCTCAAAAAAGGAATTGAGAAGCAAGACATGTCAGAAGTAATACTAGCAAAGGCCATGCTAGAAGGCGTTTCGACCGTGCGTAAAGAACAGGCTTCGCAAAAACGAGCTGCGGATCAAGTGCAGGAGATCGTGGAGAAAAAAAGTCGCTTGATTACAGACTTCTTAACAAAAAAAAATCAAAAAATGACACTGCGCCGCAGTATTACTCATTTGTTTGCAAACGGGAGTATTGACTTAGTTCATTTTTACTGTAATCATACAACAAATGTATAGGAGATTAAAAAATACTAAAATCTGGATATCACTTTTTAGTCACTATTTGGTCACTATTTGGTCACTATTTTTATTATTTTAGTCACTAAAGTCACTATTATTTATCCAGATATCCGCTACGAGCCCTGCACATAGTATCTATATCGCATTCTCAATTAACTAATAATTGTGTATTAAATTCAGTTGCTATAATTGTACATTTATGTTGTTACTTACGTTTAGTGTTTCTTTAGATAGACGAACCTGTCCGTGCCTTGCAACAATCGTCCGTCGTAAACTTGTAACTAGTGTAGGGAATAGTTTTAGAATCTAGATTTAGTTGTTCATTTTTCTCTGTGTTTACCTTATGTTTCATGTGATTATTCTTAACTTAACTATAACTCGCACTAGCTAAGGTAGTTTCGCACTAGATTTAAGTATAATAATTAGCATTAATAAGCAAAAAACTACTTATTGCGGCTCTTTTCATCTCACCTGAACTCATTCACTTACAATCAATCAAACTTTTGGTTACTGGCGCAAAGATGCCCCGTCACCCAGCACACGGTGAGTAAGTGACAGATCGGGCAGCAGAGATGTAGTGGTGTGTGCTCGGCGTCAAGGTTGCTGAAGTTCGTCACATCCCACAGGGTTGTGACAACCCCCCTCGGTACGCCACTGTTGTCTTCGTGGCTTACCTCCTCTTGCACCGATGTCTAACACAGCAACCTTCGTCGCTGGTCTCTCCAGCAGTCCACTCGGAGTCTGCACAGTCACGCGACGAACCTGACCGTCCTTGGCGTGGACCGCTTCGATCACGCGCCCTCGTGGCCAGCAATTCCTTAGCAGGTTTCCGTCGACGATCAACACCAGATCGCCTTCCTCGATGGGTTTCACGGGCTGAAACCACTTCGTCTTGCGAGTCAACGTAGGCAGGTACTCGTGCACCCACTTCTTCCAAAAGTTGTCGGCGTAGTGCTGGGCCATCTTCCACGATTGCTTCAATACAGCCGGTCTGTCATCGAAGGTGATCGGAGGCTTACTCCCATTCGAAGACCCTAACAAAAAGTGGTTTGGAGTTTGGGGGGGTTCGGTTATTCAAGATCATCTCGATCTCCATCAACGTAGAGCGAAGAATTTCGTCGCTTGGAAGACGTGGTGGGTTGAACCGGTTCATCGTCCACTTGACTGATTGGATCAACCGCGCCCAGCAGCCACCGAAATTTGGCGCGGCTGGTGGGTTTAATGTCCATTTGGTGTTTGGACTAACGAATTCGACCATCAGTTTCTCCTGATCGACGTGCTTCATGGCTTCGCGGAGCTCTCGAGACGCTCCCACGAAATTCGTCCCTCGGTCGTTTATGATCTCCACCGGTTAAAGAGTATGCTATCTCGATTTGTACGCCTCTGGTCGTCATGCAAGTTAGCAAAAAGTCGATTCCGGTGTCCGGTTCCGTGAATCGGCGCTGAAATGCTGCCAACCGAGCAACTGGAAGATTACCCATCGATAGAGGCTGGGGGCTCGCACGTCGGATCTTGCAGTGGTGGCAGTTTCTGCGGACACGGTCGAACTCTGAACGAAGACGGGGAATGTAAAACTTCAGCTTAATCTGGTTTATAGCGGTGTGGTGGTTCTGGTGTCGGTATCTCACGTGATAATCGGCAAGCACCAGACAAGACACGTTATTGGACCTGGGCAGCAAGATCGAATTTTTCGTTGATTCATCTGCCCACGCGCAAGTATCGATACGGCCACGCATCCGTAAAACACCGTTCACGTCGATGGTCGGGCTAAGCTTATACAGCGAGCTGGTCTTCGGTAGAGTCCGCTCCCATGACTGCGCTTCTGGGTTACTGCAAAGCCGATGTATTTCGTCCAAGTACGCTTGCTGCTGAGCTTGACGGTAGATGAGGTTCTCGGCACGGTGTAGCTCCTCCTGCGTTAACGGACCTAATTCTATGGCCGTAAGCTTGGCGCAACTGCGAAGATTCGATGCGAAGCGGTATGCAATTGCCCTCAATAGCCGTTTCCATTTGGAGAAGCAATCAAAGCATATGAACAACTCGGTGATTGAATGATGTAGAACGCTGAGACGAATCTCCTCCGTGGTTGTTCCTTGATTGCCGCCATCACCAGGCCAGTTGTTTTCATGCTCCCAGAGAAAATCTGGTCCACGGAACCATCGACTGCTCGGTTGAAAATCTGGCAATCGTGACCATTTCGTTCCATCGTCAGCTACGTTTTTCCTCGATGGAAGCCATCTCCACTCGCCTACTTGCGTTGTATCAAGCAGCTCGCTGATCCTGAAGGCCACGAATTGGCTGTAACGTCGGTGATCAGACTGGAGCCAGCATATCACGTCCCGGGAATCGGTCCAGAAAACGCGGCGCGATATCATCATTTTGTGCGAACTAGCGATGCTCTCAGCTAGACGTGCACCGATTATAGCGGCCTGCAGCTCATAACGCGGAATTGAGAGGAATTTTAAGGGAGATACCTTTGTTTTCGAACCAACCAGTGCACACTCAACACTTCCTTCTTCTTCGAACCTGAAGTAACCGACAGCGGCCATCCCATTTTCGCTCGCATCACAAAAAATATGCAGCTGCACATTATTCGTTGCTTCGGTGGACGTAATTTGGCGATAACAACGAGGACTGCACACTTGTCTAACGTTCGGCAACGCTTTTACCCGGGTCATCCAACTTTCGGATAGATTTCCGCTGATCTCCTCATCCCAGCCGCATCCGCAACGCCAGATTTCCTGCAGCAGAATCTTTAAGTAGATCAGGAAGTTGGAAATAAGTCCCATAGGGTCGTATATCGCCATCAAAGTCCGCAGGACCTCTCGCTTGGTAGGCAATCTGATCCCAGGAAGCAACGCAGCATCGTGTTTCTGTGACAGCCTGAACGTGAACGCATCGGTCGTAGTATCCCACCACATGCCCAGCACCTTCTCTGTCGCTACCTCCGCAGAAAGGTTCTTGTCCTTCTCGATGGTATTGCTTTCGTGAAGACGCTGCGCCACTACTATGCAATTCGATAACCAATTTCGGATCTCAAAACCTCCCTGCGCGTGAATTGAGCGAACATCGCTTGCTAACTATAACGCCTCCTCCTCAGTTTCTACGCTGGCTAGCATGTCGTCCACGTAGTGTTCGTACTTGATGCACTCGACTGCTCTGGGATAACGGTCGGCAAATCTCTCCGCATTCTGGTTCTTGACGTAGTGCGCACAACTCGGAGAACACGCTGCGCCGAAGGTCATAACCTGCACTACATAAACTTCCGGATCGTCGTCAGGATCTCCGCTACTCCACAAAATCATCTGACTTGTTTGGTCTTGCTTTCTCATCAGTACTTGGAAGAACATTTACGAATGTCTCCCACAATTGCGATGCGGAACTCCCAGAACTTAAAGAAAACGCCAAGCAAAGACACCAGTTGATCCGGTCCCGTGAGGAGATTTAAAGAAACGCCGTTCACCTTCGCTGCTGCATCGAATACGATCCGTATCTTCCCGGGCTTATTTGGGTTGATTACCGGGAAAGTCGGCAGGTAACAGTCATTCGAATGCTTCTCCGCCTTTTCCGCTGATGAGAGCCGTCGAATGTAACCCTTCTCTTCGTACTCGGCCATCTTCTCACACACCGCCGCACCTAGCTCGGGTTCCCGCTTCATCCGCTTACGTAGGCAGTTTAGCCGCTTCAGTGCCATCGCTTTATTGTTTGGCAGCTGCACTTGCTCGTAGCGCCACAAGAGTCCGGTTTCATATCGGCCTCCAATGAGGCGCGTTTCGGAGGACAGAGTTTTCATCGCACGCTCCTCATCCTTCGAGAGTAACGGCTTCGAGGATCCAGAGATGCCCAACGAGTTGATCGAGAAGTACTTCTACAGGGCCATGTCCAGATTTGCGTCATCTTTCTTCACACACGGACAAATGTGGAAGCTATGATAGCGACTGTGATCGGAATTTGAGCCACCAGATGCTACCTCACACCGTCCGTAGACCAGCCATCCCAGGCGGGTCTTGGAAACGATTGGCTCGTTTTCGCTTCCTTCAATGCTTCTCAAAGCATGGTCTGAGCTGACAGTTGTTCATTCCGATAAGAATACAGCTTCCATTTCAATGCAAGAAAGGAATGTAAATAACGTTGCAAGTCGTAAGATGAGCATTCCGGATTTGCTGAAGACGCCATCAACTCCCCATAGAAACAGCAGTCATAGGAACTACAAAAAAAAAAAATATCACCCAGTATTGACAGCATCCGAGCGGCTACGAGAAATTCGTCTTCTTGAGGAAGAAAAAGAGAATGAAGTAGCGAGAAAGAAAGCCAGAGCAGAGAAGAGAGAGCTTGCGAAAATCAGGAACGAAAAGCTGAAAAATGAGACAGCGGAAGTCCGGAAGCAAAAACGAGAAGAAGCTGAGCAACGGAAAAATGAGAAGGAAAAACTTTGGAAGCAAAAACAGGAAGAAATTGAACAGCGTAAGAAAAAAAAGCACCAGCAACAGCAAAACAAGCTAACGGAAGTTAATCAGCAGAAACAGCAGAAGAAGGAGTTACTTGAGGCGTTGAAACTGAGGTACCAGAATTAAGTTGATGAATGTGACCTTGACGAAGTGATGCCTCTCAGCCTCCTCCCCTTCTTAATTTTACGTGATTTATGAACGGCCCCTTATTTGAGTCAAACCTAAAATAATAAGTTTGTATAAGATTTTACTGCAAGATATTGTAATTTGTCTTAATTATCTCCACAATAGGTACCTGATGCCTGTCTTAATTATCTCCACTATAGGTACCTGATGTCTGTCTGTCTGTCTGTCTGTCTGTCTGTCTGTCTGTCTGTCTGTCTGTCTGTCTGTCTGTCTGTCTGTCTGTCTGTCTGTCTGTCTGTCTGTCTGTCTGTCTGTCTGTCTGTCTGTCTGTCTGTCTGTCTGTCTGTCTGTCTGTCTGTCTGTCTGTCTGTCTGTCTGTCTGTCTGTCTGTCTGTCTGTCTGTCTGTCTGTCTGTCTGTCTGTCTGTCTGTCTGTCTGTCTGTCTGTCTGTCTGTCTGTCTGTCTGTCTGTCTGTCTGTCTGTCTGTCTGTCTGTCTGTCTGTCTGTCTGTCTGTCTGTCTGTCTGTCTGTCTGTCTGTCTGTCTGTCTGTCTGTCTGTCTGTCTGTCTGTCTGTCTGTCTGTCTGTCTGTCTGTCTGTCTGTCTGTCTGTCTGTCTGTCTGTCTGTCTGTCTGTCTGTCTGTCTGTCTGTCTGTCTGTCTGTCTGTCTGTCTGTCTGTCTGTCTGTCTGTCTGTCTGTCTGTCTGTCTGTCTGTCTGTCTGTCTGTCTGTCTGTCTGTCTGTCTGTCTGTCTGTCTGTCTGTCTGTCTGTCTGTCTGTCTGTCTGTCTGTCTGTCTGTCTGTCTGTCTGTCTGTCTGTCTGTCTGTCTGTCTGTCTGTCTGTCTGTCTGTCTGTCTGTCTGTCTGTCTGTCTGTCTGTCTGTCTGTCTGTCTGTCTGTCTGTCTGTCTGTCTGTCTGTCTGTCTGTCTGTCTGTCTGTCTGTCTGTCTGTCTGTCTGTCTGTCTGTCTGTCTGTCTGTCTGTCTGTCTGTCTGTCTGTCTGTCTGTCTGTCATAACTCGAGAACTAATCAAGTAAATGGAACCACATTTGGCAGGTGGAGGTTTTTGATGGTAAAAAATGTTTCTATTGTAGTTTGAAACTCCTCCGCTCACTGAACGAGGGGTCTCTCATACAAATGAAACACGAATTTCTGAATAACTCGAGAACAAATCAAGCAAATGGAACCAAATTTGGCATGTTGAGATTTTTGGAGACAAGAAATATTTCTATGGCAGTTTAATACCCCTCCCCATTTTGAAGGGGGGTGAGGGGGGCCTCCCATACAAATAAAAAGCAAATGTCTGCCTAACTCGAGAACTAATCAATTAAATGAAATCACTTTAAGCATATGGAGGTTTTTGGAGGCTAGATTTCTATATGCATAAAAAAGAATTTTTGTCTGTCTGTTTGTCTGTCAGACCCTTATAGACTCGGAAATTTCTGAACCGACCAACGTAAAAACGGGTTTTTGGGGCTGTTGAAGGTTCTTATGATTGTTTGAGACCCCTACTCTCTCAGGAAGGGGCGCTCTCATACAAATGAGACATAAATTTCTTCATAACTCGAGAACTAATCAAGCAAATCGAATCAAATTTGGCATGTGGGGGGTTTTGAAGGCAATGATTGTATGGTGGTTTCAGAAACCACCCCCCCCCCCCCCCCCCTCTGGAAGGGAGGGCTCCCATACAAATGAAACACAAATTTCTACCCAAAATGAGAATTATACAGGTAACTTAAACACAAAACGTGTATTACTCGGGTAAGAAGCATGTTTTGATAGAATTTTGAACCCCTGCTTATTCAAGAAAAAAAACTCATTCCGAAAAAAAAACCATAAAGCTAGTAACTAATGAAAATAGGTTAGTTTTCGAAACATATGAGATATCTCAACCTTATATTGTAATATTCCATGAATATTGTTTCCAAATTTGTCTTAATAATGACCTAAAACTCATAGGCGTAGCCAGGATTGTAAGTAGGGGAGGGCAAGCTTTTTTTTTTTAAGAGAGAGAGAGAGAGAGAGAGAGAGAGAGAGAAAGAGAGAGAGAGAGAGCGGATTACGTTTCTTGTCAACTCTAACCCAAAGTACATATTTTACAATATCCGGCCGATTTTGGCAACAAGCTCATTCATTTAGTTTCGTTCGTTTGTTTCTTTGATGGAATAATGTCTAACTTAATTACTTTTAAAACACTTTCGATTGCCCATTTATGGTACTATTAAATAACAATGAATCAAACAACTGCTTGAAACTGCTAATTAAAAAAAAAACAATGCGCAATTAACACAAAGTGCTCTAAATTTACTAGCAGAGCAACCTTCGAAACAAATTTAGAATGAAAAGTAATGAGCATGACATTGACAGTAGCTTTCTTCTTGGTTCATGCGTGTGTTCTCGACTTGTTGTGGAATTTATTTGATTGGTGGAAATTCCTGAACCTATTTAACTTATTCTTGTTTTATGCTATTGTCATGCAAAACAGTAATTGAGTGCTTATGTACGTATTTTATCCGATGATCCGTTTTGTTACAAGCATTCTTTTATTCTTGAATACGCGCCGAACCATCGCACATAAATTCGGCGACGGTTTCAGCGTTTTTCTCCCATAGAAACGGAAAAAAAAACTTTGAGGTAGCTCATCGAAGCTTCTGGTCCGCCTCTAAGCATCTTGCTATGAGGTACCAGGTGAGTTTTTATCGATTGCCTGTCAATCTGCTAAATTTGGAAGATGTCATCATTGAGATATCGCAAATTATAATAATCCGTCCAATGTTTCACAAAACAGCGATTGGCTATAATGAAAGGACCAAGTCACCTCCTTTGGTGCTAAACCGATGAGCCTGTACATCAATAGGAGCATAAAGTTGCCAGAAGGCACGAAATGCATCTACGCACACTGGATTCACATAGATTATTCTAAAGAAGTTTCTACTTGATTGATAGAGTTGTAAAAATTGAAAGTTTACGAAGAAAGAGTTTGCTTCGAGCATAGGCAGTGAAAGGTCGTGTCGATGCTTTATTACGCACTATTTTGCTATCGGGCATGGCGCGTTTTGTATTGTTTCGGTTATTTATAATTCGGCAATGCGAGTGATCGAGTAAGCACAGAAAAAAAAACAACAAAAATGTTTTCTGGTGAGATGTTGTGGTTCGACAGAAGGGGGGCCCGGCGGTGGGGATCACAATTATTTGTGATCCATAATATTGGTTGGAAGCTCGTCGTGCCACCATATCCCGGAGCAAATAAACCACAAGCTAGCAAACATCAAAGCTGAATAGCTATTTGTTCAGTCAAATTTGGAGAAGTTGTTCTGCTATATCTTCTAGAAAGCTGAATAACTTTTTCAAATGTGTTTGAACAAGCGGTTATTCGACGATGATGTTTGTAAGTTATCTCATATGGTGAGTGATTCCAATAGCATCTTTCTGTTAGTATAAATAGGTTCAAATCAGAAATCGGTACTAATATTTAAATATTTTACTAAACGTTGCTTGAATTCAGCTTATCGTTTACTAAAAAGAACCCTGCTGCCACCCAATCTTGTTATCTAATATCCCAGTGATTTCTCATGGAAAGGCAGAGGCTGTCTCGGCTCTCAATCAAACGAGTCTCACATATTCCTGCCCTTTACTTATTTGACCTGCATGCGGGCGAGGCAGGCGCTGGTTATTGCCTTAGTTTGGGATCACCAGTTTTTACACATTGAGGATGTATGATAATCCTAAACATCAACTGTTAGTTCTCTGTGTAGTAACAGCTGATCTGACAGCAACGGAGTAGCAATCTCGGGCGGTCAATCATGCTCGTGTCTTGCATGTAAGAATACACCCAGGTAACCAATAAGCAGGTCCAAAGCGTATTTACAGCAACCAATCAAGCAATTAAGTCGCCATAAATGCTACATAAATGCCACTTTTGGCCCCAATATACGGCTGCTTTACTGCAATGCTATGATTATGCTTCATTAATGCTATTTTGCATTCGAAATGCTTATTACAGACTACAAGCATTTAAATAGCATTTGAAATGCAACTTTACAACAGATAGCATTCAAGATGCTGATATAATGCTAATATAATGCTTGTAGCATGAATGAAATGCAGATTTAGGGTTGATTTACTGCATATACTAATGCTTATTGGTTACCTGGGCAGTACCGTAAAAGGGGATAACATTGACCGGTTTGCCCATATCATCAATAGTCCACATAACCATTTTTCGTTGACACACTTTCTAGCTATCAATTATGTTTCTTAATATAGTATTTTTTGGCTTCCGAAAGCTATAACATTGGTTTAAATATTAAGTTTTTTGATTGCCAAGAACTGGAAGTTGAATTGAGCATAGTTTTTTCATCTATCGGCTCGTGGGGGAAAAAAACACTAAATGCTAAGCTTGTCTAATAGTTAACATAATAGGTTAAAGATATTTTTTATATACGATAGGTTTGCTAGGTTGGGTTCTTGATTACAGGAAAAAAATGGTACTAAAATTCGTAGCCTTTCCTATTTAAAAATATATCTCATTGTTGTGCACTTTTTGCGCTTTTTTGCTACAACTTGTCACAAAATCGAGGCAACTTCGCGCTTTTTCATTGAGGCAAAGCGGGAATAATACAAACATTAAACATAAGTAATAAACAATTGAAACAAACACAAAAAAATTAAAAATTAAATCAAAAGTAAGGGGGGGCAATGGCCCTCCCCTGCCCCCCTTGGCTACGCCTGTGTAAAACTTCTAGCAGTTAGTCATCCTGCGCCACTGTTGGTACTCTTACCCTTTAAATCAATTTTTTAAAATTCATGCGGTTGATGAACGATCCGTTCGAAATAACATTAAAAGGTTACGACAACACTATCAGACTAATTTGTCCATTTTAGTCGAAAAAAAACACATCAACTGGAATTTTCGGACCCAACGAAGCCAATCAAAACAAACAACGCCCATTTTCATCAATGCTTTGCATTTTCATTCGGTTTCTCGCTAGTAATATAACAATGTGTGTCCCAATACAAACTAAGGTAAATGATAACAGTGAGAGTGTGCGTTAATTACACGATCCACCCTTTTGAAGCTACTTTCTCCGGGGACGCCGGGGAAAGCACTCCTCCTTCTACGACGCGACGACAGCTTTCCTCATTTTATTCTTGGCACTCAATGGTAAACATCAGTAATATCGGTTGCGTTTTGGGCAGTGGTTCAATGACTTAGGTGGCATTTTGGCTTCTTCATTGCAAGACTCGCTCAAATTGCTAATGCTTGTAGTTATGTTCGTCCCATAGTTCTGGCTTGTACGAACCATCGTCTTCAGGGCCATGGGAGGCGGCAGCGTGGGCACTTGCTAAAGCATTCAGGTGATAAGCCTTGGCATGTTGGACCTCTGGGGTTTCCACTGGCACTCCACCGTGGATCACTGGAATATGTTGAGGTCCTTGCCATGGGCCGTAGTTGTGATGTTCGTCATGGGCTGGATTCTGGTGGTATTCTTGGACTGGGGCGTAGCCTTGGGCGTGAGCGGCAGCGTGGAAAGCCTTGGCATGTTGCACTTCTGGGGTCTCAACTGGGACACCATTGTGAATCACAGGGATGTGGATGGGGCCGTTCCATTTCTGAACTGGAGCTTCCTGGTGATGATCCCAATGGCCACTTTCGTAATGGGAATGTTTGGCATCTGAGACTGCATGGGTCTCAGCTGGTCCGTGTTTCCAGTGGGCAGTGTAGATCGAACGTTTGTGCAGTCTAGCCTTGGCTTCAGCATGAGCGGCAAAGTGAGCCGCCTTGGCAGCCTGAACTTCTGGAGTCTCTATAGGAGCGCCATTGTGACCCAGCACAGCATGATGCGAGTGAATCCATGGACTTGCGTATTGAGAGTACTGTGGAGCAACACCAATGCTGTGCACCGGGGCTGGAGCAGGACCTTTAGGAAGGTTAGTTGCTGCTACCTGGAATCCATGGATCGGATCAGCGGTGTATTTGACAGTCTGCACATGACCATCACCATCGACGTAGGAGTATCCTCCGTGGGTTACACCATGCGCATCCTTGGTTTCATGTTTCTGCGAATTTGGATCCGCGTAACCATACGAGTATCCTCCAATGCCATCATGAGCCTGGTACTGGGAAGACACGGCATGGCCCACATATGATCCTGATGTGGCCGAAGCTAGCAGCAACACCGATCCTATCACCTGAATGATGAAACAAATTAGCATCAATTAACACACTGATTAACACCACATTTTCAATCCTTCAATTGATGTTCATGCAATCAAACATCGTTCTACTTACAAAGGCTCTCATGATGCAATTAGTGCAACTATCGATTTTCTAGTCGTACACCACCGTTACAAAACTTGAACAAGAAAAGAAAACACGCTTCACCACTATTGAGTGCACAAAATGATTACCCTAAACCTCGCTAGCTGCTGCTAGGACTGTTTACGAACTGTACATTCCCAAGAAGGAAGATTGTGGTTTTATACCAGCCAAGCGGAGCCAACAGAAGCCATGTGCGCCTCTCGCCGCCAATTTCCACCGCCCAAACGATCAAGTTACCATCGTTTGCTGCTGGCCCTGTCGGATTGGATGCGTGGATGACGGCTTTTCGCTCTAACCGCAACGGTCTCTCTCGGTTGCTCTCACTTCTCTTGCCACGGTCGAGATCGACCACGTGCGCTTTCGATGGGATACTCTCGCGTTGTCTCTCTGTCTCTTTCAACCAGAAAAGCGCGCGCACCTGTTCGAGAGTTGGCGGCATATACACGCTCTTTTCGAGTTACTCAAAATCTGGGTGATGAAAATAGGAACAATTTTACGACGTTATATGATTTTTTTTGAACAAGTTTATTTATTTGTTCAGGCTCAATCGAATCAGCTTTACAGAGCCAAGGTTTTATATAAATTAAATTTTTATAAATTTAAGAAAATCTAAATATCTATGACTATATTAAGCAAATAGAACCGATTACTCGCGGTCGTTTCGAGGTTAATTGGAATCAGAGTTGGTAAATGTGCATTTTTTTGCAAAACAGTCATCTGCTGCGAAATTTTAGGCCCGCACACCATCAACAGTTTATGTGTACAGTTCTAGCAAACGCGAACGATAGAAAACAGAAAGAGAAAACATTTCTCCCTATTTCTGCCAACGGTTTCAAACAGGTTAGAAATGGTATGTGACTGTATTTGATAGCATTATTAAAAACGCACTTATTTATAATTTTTGATTATGAGTTGTTAGTATCCATTCTTATGATTTGATTCCATATAATAAACATAATATGTATGCAGTAATAAGCCAGTAATACATAAATCTATGTCGCAATATTTTTTAAACCATCGGCTGGTGGCAACAAAAATGTTTCGTCGCCTGGAGAAAACGGTACAGAAATGTCATATGAGCTTTTCTCCCACCCACGACGGTTCACTTTTGTATGTGCCAATTTGGTCGTATTGGAAAATGTCAAATGTCAAAATGTTAATATTTAAATACAGTACATTTACCACCACTGATTGGAATGACAATTTTATGGATGGGAATATGAGTGCACCGCAAAGTTCAAGCCGTGGAATGCTTTGCTTCTTGAGTGGAGTGATTTTCGACTTCGATGTCAGGAGTGCTACCTTGATGCAGCCGGAGATGTTCGTTGTTCGAAGGTAGACACACGCACCATATGCGTGCTCGGAGGCGTCGGTGAAGACATGGATTTGCAGTGATGTTGGTGACGGAAAAATAACGCAACGTTGTTAGGCTGTGTGACACAATAACCAAGCACGTCGCTGGTTACTTGGAGCAGCATACTTTGAACTTTATTGAGAAAAACAGAGTTCATCTAGACTCTGAAAAAGAGGTAGAACTCCGAAACATTTTCCGTCTGGATGATTTGTTCGATGAAGTAAGCTCTTTTGCTAAACAATCAAAATTCCTTAACAAGCTAGCCGTAACCATACCAAGTCCAAGAGAAATTTTGCTGAGCCGCCGAGAAGACATTCGCCATATAAATTCTGTTCCAAAAAAAGTTCTGGTTAATGAAACTACATCTTACATTAGTATTATAGATACCTTAAAACTTATTTTTAGAGAACAGTAGTACGAGAGAACACTTAAAGGAATTACATGTGATCAATACTCCATGTGTGACTGAATTTAGTTCATTCAGAACTGGGGACACCTTTAAACAAAGTAATTTCTTCAGAGAAAATCCTGATGTGATCAGATTAAATATATCAAGATGATGTAGAGCTGGGTAATGCTCTTAGCTCAAGAGCGGGTATTAATAAAATTTCTAACATTTGCTTCAAAATTCAAAACATGCCTGATTAACACAACAGCTCACCACGAACCGTTTTCCCTGTACTGCATTGCACTACTTTGGATGCAAAACAATACGGTTATAGGAAAGTCTTGGAGCCATTGATCGAGGATTTAAAACGCTTGGAACAGGGTATTGATGTTTACTATGGAAATGATTTGTTTTTACTTAAAGCAGTTGTCACTATCTTCTGTGGACATTAGCTGTGCACGACATTTTTGGGCTATTGGGACCAAGTGCAAACTATTTCTGCCGTATGTGCCAGGTTTCTAGGTAAGAATTTCATAGAGACCCATTTACTGAACATCCACTAAGGGATAGAGCTTGGTACGAATATAACATAGAAGAAGTCCAGAATGGATATATAAGCCCAAAAGACTGTGGACTTAAATCTTCGGGTTGTATATTGAATGAGCTGATGCATTATCACATCACCGACAATTTTGCCCTTGACGGTATGCATGACCTAGCAGAAGGAGTGATTCCATTGACCATTCAGTTGGTACTCTCCCACTACTGTAAACAGAAAGAAGTGAAGATCAACGTCGAATACATCAACAACCGGATTAACACATTCACTTACGGCTTCAGCGATCGAAAAAATAAACCTTCTGCCAATTTCACGAACGAAATGATTACAGATCCTTTCTAAGCACAAGATGCGACAAACCGCCGCTCAAGCCCTTCTGCTTTTGAGAAGCTTTCCTTTTTTGTTTGGTCACCTAGTCTCCGAAGACTGTCAATATATGCATATGATAGGCCACCTTATCAATATCGTAAGAATCATTTGGTCACCTGTTGTTTCACAACATCTGCTTTGTTAACTAGATGAGCACATCATGTATTTCGAACAGACCTTCTATGATAACTTTAATAGAAAAATCAATAAACTACACCATTTACAACGTTATTCAACTTGCATTCTGAAAAGCGGTGCAATGAAACAATACAACTGCTTGCAATTTGAACAAGCCAACAAAGTAGGAAAAAAACAAGCTGCAACATGTCGAAATTTTATAAACATTTGTTTTAGTTTGGCGAAAAGGCAATGCTTCAAAATGATTGTCAATTTATTGGACAATCCATTTTGTGACAAATTAGTATACAAATCGGGTAGATTTGTGAAACGTACAGAATGCTTAAGTGACACATACTTAGATCAAAATACAGAATTCGTTTTCGTTCCAACCGCTACATTGAATGGCATCGAATTTAGTAAAAAAATCTGTAATATCGTTGAGGATACACGAAAACGATGTGTTCCCCACATATGGTATAATTCGAGAAATAGTGGTGGTGAGCAGCAAAGTAATGTTTCTATTGCGTATGTGTTATACAACCTGGTATGATGATTTTCTTGAGGCATATGTTATAAATCAAACGGATAAGGATAAGCTAATTCATATGGAAGAATGTTTTACTCACACTACATTTTCATTTTGGTCTCCATATGGCAGTATGCAGAAATATATATCAAGAAGATTTTACAATCAAGATTACTAATGTCAAACATCAAATTAAAAGTAGTTGTACCTTACATGGTCTATTCAACATCATCTAATATTTTGTACTTTCACAGGCAGAGAATAAATCGACGATATCGAAACGTTCATGGTTCTTAATGAAGAAGAAGAAGAAATGGCTTTAAACATGTCTAGAAACGAAAGCGCTATCGCAAAATTTGAAACGCACGACCCGTATAACCGATATATAGGAATTGACCTGGATCAGGTTTGCTTTTGAAGTAAAAACGTGACAAATCAAAGAATTTATTTAAATTATTTTCTAACAGGTCATCAACATCGACATCGTTTTCGAGAGAACCAGTGAAGGATTGGCCATAATGGATGCACTAAAAGAAAATGCACGTCCAAATGAAACGATCATTAAAAAAATTACCATGCTCCTCTGCGATTGCTTGAGATCACTTTTTGGCTTGTAAGTATAAATTTGAACACATTATTATGACCTAATTAATATAAATTTATGAATGTTGCAACAGAGAAGGTCCATTAATCATGTCACACAAAACTGGCTCATTTTCAACACTCCACCTCCGTCGTTTTTTTTTCGTGCTCCTTCAAAAAGCGTCTAAATGCGTGACATAATTCATTGGCGTTTCCTAAAACGAACGTAGAGTCATAACTAGTACATCTACGTTTGTCAAAAATTATCATCATGTTCCCATTCTAGTCGTCCAAGCAACTTTTACAAAAATCGAATTTCGGAATCCCTTGTTCGAACGTATCCCAACCTGGCCGCCAAAAATGGTGATGTTCCACAGGTAAAGTATTAGCCATGCTGTTTTCCCAATAATGTGAGCTTGATGCTCGACTCAACTGACATAGATAGGGCCTATATTTATGTACATGAACAATAATATACTGTAATTCATCTAGGCTCTTTGGTTTCACCCTCACGCAAGAGGAACTAATCGTCACGCCGGTCGTCTCCATTATCACATGGAGTATGTGGCCAGAAAATCAGACGAGCGGGTGGTAAAACGTCGTCGTGTCGCAGACCCATCGCTACCGACAACTGAAATTAGTGATAGTTTGGATAATTTGGAACAAGAGCATCTTCAGAAACTGGTATGCCTAAAATAGAAATTGTTGAGTTCAACTTCTTAATGTGCTATTTTACATGTAGATCTCAGAGATGAAAACAATTGTCCCAAATCGCCAATTCAAGACACGTATTATTGAGTTATGGACCAAAACATTCAGCAATCGTCAGCTTTCCCGTACACAAGGTGATTTTTATGAGCATGCACACTTAGATTTTTTTACAGAAATCTGTAAAAGTTTACCGAATTCTCAACAGCTGAACGTTCGGTAATCCAATTTAACGGATTTCGGTAAAATTTTACCGAAATCCGGTAATTTTTTTACAGATATCTGTAAAATTTCACAGAAATCCGTTAAATCGGATTACCGAACGTTCAGCTGTTGAGAATTCGGTAAACTTTTACAGATTTCTGTAAAAAAATCTAAGTGTGTGTGATGGAATATCCTGTATTTACTGCATTTAACGGAGAACTGGTAAGATGTATTTTTGACCGCTGTATCACATATATTTATATTTTTAAATCACTAACTATATATTTTTTTAAGATCACTAACGACTTCAGGAAATTGAAACCGAACGCATTTACTTTCGTTGACAAATGGATTCCAATTGAAAAGAAAATTTTAACTCAATTTAACGATTTGTACAAAGAGATCAACAACGGTAAGACTGACAGCCAAAGAAAAATCAAGCCAAGCATTGCTTTAGGTCCTATGTAACATTTGTGTCAAATCGAGAAAAATAGGAATGATTTTTTTTAGGTTAATTTTTTTATTTTATAAATCCTAATTGCAGCTCAATTCAAGCAAAACAATGCATTAGGTCCTAAGTAACATTGAGAGGTTCTCTTCTTTGGTTAATAACTTGTCTATTAAACGATTTGCTGATGTTTTCAACGTACTGGATCCCTAATCACACTTTATACTATCGTATTGTATGTTGAAAGTAGTTGAACATGTTTTTGCATAGCCGTAGGAACCCAAAGAGAAAGTCGACAAAGAGAGTCTCTCAATGTTACTTAGGACCTAATGCTTTGTTTTGCAATTATTGTGTAATTTTAAAGTTGTATATGAATTTCAACCTACAACATCGTCAGGATTACCAAGCAAACATTGTCTTTGAAGATTACGATGATTCTAGGTGTGTAATTGATACATTTATCTAGGTACTATGATGACTGGCCCACAATTATTGATACGTTGTGAATGCGTCTACGAAAATTTGACAGTATTCCCATAAATTTCCTGCCAAATTTACGTTAACAGATCGCAAACGTATCTGCTGTCGGCATACCGGCATGTCGGCATTTATTATGGGCAAGTAAATTACATGCCTAGAATCATCGTTAACTTCAAAACCAACATTTTCTAAGTAAACCTGACGAAGTGTTACGTTGAAAACCGTGCAAAATTTTAAGATTACACATTTGAGTAGCAATTGAGACTAACATTGGACAACCGGTTTACCAAAGACCCATACACAGAGCTGTGTGGGATCAGACGAAAAGTACATTGAACTTTTTGCTATCGATCGTATTTTTAATTTGTTTTTATCTTAAATTAATTTCAAAGTGATTTGTAGAAAAGTATATAGTTACTTAGGACCTAATGCAAAGTGGGCTTGAAAAAGTGAAAGGTTCATAATTTCTCTGCCTACTAGATTTCATCCGAGCACTGGCGATTGTGAGGCAGAAAAATCCATCCCGTGGATCCAAAAATAGTCAACAAGATAATCCTTCGAGGAAAAATCCTCTTAACGGGTTGGTTGAATGGATTGAGGAACAGTTTTGACGATTTGTATTTAAATTAATAATTATTTTACTAACGCAATGAATAACCATTTTAGGCCGAAGACAGCTTTACTTATCAAAATTCAGTTCTTCCAATTTTGGAGCAATGCTTGGCATGGAAACACTGTCCACAACAGGTACCAAATTTATGCACGCATTGCAGTAATCCCTCCTTGACTGATTTTTAAAGCGTTCCCCAAAATCGTTCTAGGGGCATTATTTAATTTTTTAATAAAAACATTTATATAGATGCAAACCACACTTTTATTAAAACAATCCGAAAAAATACTTTCTCTCGGATAAATCCAAGTCAATGTACAACGCCAGTGCTTGTGCCGCTGTCATAACCTTTTCCTGTTTTGCGCTTGAGCTACTTGATATATTGGCCGCAAATGCTAGCTCCTCGGGTTCATTATTATTGATGAGGTCTTCAACACGCCGTTTCTTGGTTTTATTTGAACATTTCTGAAACGGTTTTGAGGTCTTCCCTTGGCGATGTTGAATGAAGACTCAGCAATTCCTTCAAAATTTGTATTCGGATTGCGAGGAAGATTTACCGGCGAAGACAACCAGCCAGAGTTTTGCTTCTCGAATTTCTCGGATGATCGAAAGCACTTTGACCATTTTTTATCAATTCTTAAACAAAAGAATTTGCAAAACTGCATTAACTCATTCTCAAGTTCCTCGGAGAAATCATCCGGGTTATATAAACCAGACAGAAACTTCGACACATGAGCTTTTCGTTGGGATGGATCAACGGAAAGCCACTGTTTATATATATCCATGTTATTGAGCCTAGAAAATCGTTAACAGCTATTAATAGAGCAAATAGGAGCAGCTGGAATCACTTCCATTCTCTTAAGAATACTATAAGTGAGATCTGGTGCAATTTTTTTTACTTTGATGGTTTGATGTACTTATTTTTAAATGCTGTTTGAAGTTGTAGATTAATTCTTCCTATATAAATTCATGCGCATGACTTGGAAGCTTTACTTATCATAATGATCGAAATATGTCCAACTGAAACACATTGAATTGGATTTTACTTGCTTGATTTTATGCTTTCCATATCGATTTTCACAGTGAAAGGTACCGTTCGAAAACTTAGGCAATGAAAAAGATGCTTTTCAATAACAAGTAATAAATCACCCACTTTCAGCGATGGAATTGTTTACAAACACGAGTTGTTTTGATCGTCCCAGTGACCTCACGAAGATACTAATGCGCATACAGCGAAGTTTAAACATATGTTAATATCATGGCCTACTTGATTCGACTAAATACGAGGGTCGATATTTCCATTTTTGTCCAAGAGACAAAGCACTGTGTGACGTTGCCAGTTTCGAAAAAAAAAGTTAAGACTGTATTTGCTCAATCTTAATATTCATGTTTTAGGGCTTCACTTTATTCATGCTGGCAAATAGTTAAATCAAGTTTTAAATATAAAATTGTTGTGGGTAAAGGGTCTTGAATTGAGCCATCATACCATAGACTAACTCTAAGACCAGTAGGTCCTCGACACAAATACTCATCGTTATAAACATTTACTTGGCTCAGTCAGTACTAGCACATCGGTCCCAAGCTCGGTCCCAAGCTTAAAAGCCCAAAAAAGAATAAAATTTGAAAAAAAAAAAAAAAAAAGGGGGAAATGTGGGGGGGGGGGGGGGGGGGGGGGGGGGTTGGGGGGGGTGGGTGTGTGTATTGGGGGGTTATTGAAGTAATGCAAATAACTGCTCAAAATATGTTGGACCAAAGAAGGGAATTTTGGCTACCATAGGAAGTTTTTGAATGTTAATTTAAAAGAAATAGTTTTATTCTTCTATGTGAAATATGGTAAATGTGTGAATTGTAATTTGTAATGCAAAAAGAGCCTTTTCATCGACTTTCTCTTTGGTTTACCACAATCGAATTTGTAGCTTTGCTTTCAGCTTAGGTCAAGAGAAGCCTTTGTAAACTTGAACATTGACCAATAAATTCCATTGGATATGCTTCTGCAGTAGCACCATTCACAGAAGAGAGTGTCGATTAAGAGAATCGATCAACGAAGATAGGCCTTTTTCAAATGTTACGTGAGAATTAGGTTTTTAAATTATGGAATATTACTAAAGACTTGGCAAATCTAACATTGAGAGACTCTCTTTGATTACTGTCTCTTTCATTCATATTCAAATCATTTTACGCTTTTCAGTTTATTATTTGCAGAGTATGCTAACCAGCACTATTTCGATCTGTACTAAAGAATCCCTCGAAAGTTTTATAATGGCGCTGTAAAAATGAAAAGATCGAGACAGGAGAAAATCTATCATTGTAAGATTGAAAAAAAAAAAAGATTTTCTATAAATTGCTGTTCCCGAAACTGCTAGACAAAAATATTTTTTGATTCTGGGATAGTTTCCTCCACAGTCTGGAGTGACTTCAAACGAGCGTGCACCGAAGGAAAATGCTCACCGCCGCCTTTGCCGCCGCCACGTGCTTGAGCAAAGCGCAAAGAGAACGATGAGAGCCAAAGAGTGGTCGTCTCTCAGCTTGAAGGATCGATCAGGCGCGCAATGGCCAGCAAAGAGAGCGCGGTCTTTTATGTTGTGTTGGGTGGGTTCGGGAAGGGGCCAGCGATTCAATGACCGATCGCCGCTCTTGCGACTTAAGCATTCCGGTTTGGCAGGTATCGATCCACCCGCGCCGGAGCGTCGGTCGGTTGGGGAGGTAGAATTTTCCAGAATGTGGGTAGAGAGTGCAGGCAAGAGAAAGGGGCCCACCCAAGGATCATTTCATGCAGCGGCAAGGCAGGGTTTCGTTGATACCGATCGTTGAACGTTCTAATTTTATTGTTCCATTACCCGTGGCGAACCGGATCGTCACGTCGTCGTCGGTCGGGGTTGGGTTCTAAATGGATTGCGCACTGTTCCGCTGAACTTTCGATTTTTTGCTTCTGTTGTTGCTTCTATTTTTTTGTTATTACTGTGTATGAGCGGCGCAAACATGTGCTGGGCGGTGGTCGGTGGCTCAATCCGTTTATTGGATGCATTTTGCAAATCGCTGGTAAATGTCTGCACATTAATCAACCGCTCGAAAGGTTGAATTAGTCGAGTTATAATAAAAAGGACGGAATTTTCAAACAGATACTTGATTTGTGGATTTCTATTTTTAGGAACAACGATATGTTTTAGAACCGAAACTCGTCATGCGAAAACTTAAATTATTTGGAAATTCCATAAGCTTGTTATGGCGGTGTCAAATCGAATGTTAAAGACGCTTGTTAGTTATGACATCGAACCTAATTTCGAACATCTCGGTGAAGTCCACAACTCGTGACTAAGACTGTCCTCTGTCAATTTTCGTTTAAACATTCTAAAATAATTAACACATTCGAAAGTCTCTCAGTTGTTGTTGATCGGCCAAATTTCGAGAAGGTGTTTTTTTGAACAGCTATTAAAAAAAAAGCGGAAAGTAAACTAAATGTTAATTGTTGTTTATTGTTGATTTACTGGCAAAGTGATTGATTTCCATAATAATGTCACAGTGGAAACGAAACGAATTTCCCATCATCAAACATTATTTCTGTTCTGAACCCAGCAAAGAAAGAACATTACTTTAAAATCGGTATTTGCAAGCATTGTTATTCCAAGAATGCATAATATGAAACTACTTTCGCCGTGGTAAACCAAAAGGAAAATCGGCCTTCAGAGTTGGCCCCTTCTCTGTTATAGCACGAAATATAGGAAATACCGCGAACTAATCAGAAATTGCAGCATCACAAACAGAAAAGTATATCCAAGTATGTAACAGGCTTCATTATTTTATAGTTAACTTTTGCAGCATTTGTGAGTATCAAAAATTAATTAGTCGAGATGTAAGAGGGCTATGCGCAAAGATGAAAAACAATTGTTTTCTCCAATAAAATTTTCAATTTAGTTCCGAGTATATTTGATTGCCGTTACGAGAGGATTTAACTGGAAATTGTTAAATTGATTGAGAGTTCACCAACTATGAAGGGCAATCACGTGTACAGCACAAATGTGTTCCTTATAATTTAAATAAAGATGTTCAAAGATTCAAAGAAACTTATTTTCATTGATCAGCTGATATTTTTCCAAATTAATTTCGCTCAACCTCAAAACATATTCGCTTGTTTTCTGAATCTGGAAGTGTGCTGGACTGGTGTTCCATTACAAACTTAACGGCAGACCGAGGCGATGCTTGTTGCATGCGAAAGTAACCTAGGAATGGACATGAAACTCAAGATATAAAAACAATTTCTCAAACAATTTCTTATCCGACATTGGTCAGTTCTATCTAGATACATACTAGGGAACTTCCTTCTGTTAAAATTACGTCTGAATCTGCACATGCGATACCACTTATCACATGGTAACTCATAAAGCATCTGAAATTAAGTATTGTTTTTTTGGCTAGTCGAGGCCACACTAGTCACCGAAGGAATTGTACCGGAACAACCGTACGTCAATGTGAGAGAAAGTCAATCTGAAACGATCGGTTAGAATTTAACCAACTCAGTGCATAATCGGAAAACCCGCAACACGCGACGCTGGATCTTTTGAATTTGATCGCATTGATTCTGACGAGCACCTTAGTGCGATCGAGCCGGCCGTTCCGCTTCCACTGTCACCGATGCACGAGCTGTTGTTCCGAAAGCATCATATTCGTTGCATAGAAAGGCAGCTCGCTAATTAATTATGCTCCTCGTTTTGGCCTTCCAAAACACTATTCGTTGGAAAGAGTGTATAAAACTGCTTACCATTCACTTGGTTAGGCACATTCCGCGAACAGTCCTCGTCCGATTCAGATCAACCAGGAGGTTTGCAGCACTCAATAGTTTCAGCAAGTGTCTGCTTTTGCTTTGCAAAGTCAACCAAATCTTACAATGAAGGCCTTCGTAAGTAGTTCCGAGTGATTAAAAGTGATACTATAGTGACAATATGGACTTTAAAGTGAACATCAATTATAAGTGAATTGATTACTAATCGAATGTTGTGTTTTTCTGTTTATATCCTGATCGTTTAGGTATTGGGATCAGTGTTGTTGGTGGCTGCGGTCTGCTCCGGATCGTACATTCCAGCTGATACTCCTGAAGTCGCCGCTGCCAAGGCGGCTCATTTCGCTGCCCATGCTCATGCTGGCGGTTCAGCTGGTCATCATTGGGATCATCATGAAGCCCCAATTCAGAAGTGGCACGGACCCATCCACATCCCAGTGATCCACAAGGGTGTGCCAGTTGACACCCCAGAAGTCCAACATGCCAAGGCCTTCCATGCTGCAGCGCACGCTAAGGTTGCCTCCGGATATGCTTACCATGGCGCAGAAGAATATGCCCATACCCCGATCCACCATGAGGGTGGAGCTTGGCACGGACCTCAACACATTCCAGTCATCCACAACGGAGTTCCAGTCGAAACCCCAGAGGTCCAACACGCAAAAGCCTTCCACCTGAATGCCCTGCACAGCGCTGGAGCCCAGTCCGGATCAGGTTCGTGGGCCGATTACGGCCATGGACATGAGGATGATGGCTCCTACAAGCCCCACTTGTATGAGGCCGAGCTCTACTAAGACACATTTCCACGAATGCCAAACACCCTCTGGAACCTGCCAAATGATTAATTTAAATACCCATCACCCTGTCCAAGTATTTCACTCACCTCGTGCGTCAAACCCGTTCAATTATTGAGTGCCAAGAAGAATTGTCAAAACAAACGGAGAGTGCTCCCACTGCCTTCACCATAACAACATTCTGGTGAAAACTTCAATCCCAACAAGTAGTGAGAGTAGCTTCAAACGAAAACGCTTGAAACGTCAGCTCGATCGAAGACTACTTAGATCCAGGTCTGGATAATATCAACAGCAGCCTCATGGTGAAAGAAATGAAGAATAGAATCAACCTGAAAGCAAACTCTTCACTTCACTCGCTTACCTACTCTGTAAATGATCTTGTTTATTAAACTGTTGTCAGCGACTCAAAGAATCGTGATTGAATACCTATTGTTTTATTTTATGACATGCATTCCGATGACTTTCTTAAGTTCATACCTTGGTTCATACACAATTCGACAAAACTTTTTCATTAGGGCCTAACTGACAAACGTAAACAATGGCTTCTTCCGTAAATTTCTCGTGGCACAAAAGCTACTCATGTTAGCCTCCAGTACTATCGGATAGATGAACTCTTCAAAACGAGCGCAGTGGATTGATTAGGGGGGTTTTCAATGACGAGACATTCGCGGAAAAAGCCATTGTTTACGTTTGTCAGTTAGGCCGTATAGATTTCATTGAGGAAAATATCCATCCACCAAATTGCCCTCAGCTTCGACCCATCGAACGTTAATGGGCAATCGTGAAGAGGGTCTTCAAGAAGACTGGTAAGGCAGCTGGGAACATGCAGGAGTTCAAAAAAATTTGGGCTCAAACGTCCAAAAAATGCGATGCCACACTTGTCCGGAACTTGATGAAGAGCATTCGATCCAAAGTTCGAAATTCGTGAAGGAGTAACTTAAATTTCATCCGGTCTTCATTATGTTCAAGTTTAACCTCGTACAATAAAGTATCAATTTTTTGTATGAATAAAATATCGGTTTTCAACATAATTTGAAAGAAAGTTTGTGGATATCTTATTTTCGATACACTCCTTAATTGAATCAGAAGAGCAGAGAATCGAACAAAGCAGAATAACAAAAAAAAACAACCTCGATTTCACAGTGAAGTTTGACAGCTGTGGCCATTTGGCCATATTCTGGTTTTAATGGCAGCCAATAGGTTTTAGGAAGGTTGTCCAGTGGTCATAACGTCTTTCACTAGAACATTTTCAAAATCTTTATGTTCTTATAAAGGTTTTATTAACTTGTTTTCACAACCGTCTATAGAGTGGGCCATTTTGTACAAATTTCGGCTTTAAAGAAGCATAGAGGAGGTGTTGGTAGACAAAACAGTTTTGATTGTAGTTTTATCAACAAAGACAGTTATACGGCTGGAATAAAACTAAAATTGTTACTTGGGGTATGTGTGTTACGAAATTTCTAAATCAGTTCCCAAGCATCAACTGAACCGATTTGAATGAAACGACAGCCAAATGAAAGATACTGTGGTCCCATACGTCGCTTTTGAATTTTATAGGAATCAATTCTCTGGTTACGGTAATACCCCGGGAGAAGTGGTCAATTTCTGATACAGATCAAAACTCATCATGCGAAACCTCGAATTACATGAAAAAATAAGTCAAATGGTGATGGTAAAGTCCAGAACCACATTGGCCACATCCGGGTTGATATTCCCGGGAGAGTGGCTAGAAATTCGAAATTGGATCAAAACCCATCAGGCGACACAGCAAATAACATGAGAACTCAAAAATAGGAGCAATGGTGATGATATCATGTTTCCAGGACCACAACGACCACATCTGGGTTCACGTTCCTAGTACTCCCAGAGAAGCGTAAAAAAGGGCAGATCACAGGTTCTCAAATCCAAAACTTCACAATAGGGGCATTATTTTAATTTTATTTTTATTTTGCTAAAAATGTCTTTTATGAGTAGTTTTGGATTTTTCTTACATCATACAACAAACCGTTTTTAATTAGAATTTCATTTGAATTTTCTAGAAACATTTTCAAAGTTTCGTCCTATACTTTAACATGGGAGCTGTCAGATTTATCACCACTCGGTGTCTTCTTCTTTTTTCAACCTGGGTTCGTCCATATTAAGTCGCTAGTATCAACAAACAATGTATGCAATTCAAAAGTGACTCATTGCTTCAGAAGCCCTTGGTCCGAAGTACACCTTACAGTCCGCACCTTATAAAACATTCTTGCGCTTTTCGGCACTAGAATCTTTTTTGTTGTTTTGATTCACTGTGTTATTTTGACAGATTGATTGAGGGTGTGTTCGATTGAGTTACGTTATTAGGGGCGATTGAATAAGCTTGGAAACGAGCTTAGGACCGTTGTGCTGGGACTTCCTGAGCCAAAAACTATAGCCATTTTCTTCATGACTATCCAGCCGCTGGATTAAACATAAGCTCGCGCAACTCGCTGGTAAACCTAGCATTCGTAAGGTAGTCAAATCTGAACACATACGATGGGCAGAACATGTTGCGAGAATACCTGACAACTAAAGGCTAGATCATTAAGAAATGATTTACTTCATTTTAGATAAAGCGGCGCTCCAAGTGGTTGGATATGCATGTTTTTCATAGCGTTTTGTTATTTGTAAACAGTTCTGCTAAGTCTATTTTTTTAAAGTTTAAACTAATGTAGTTCCAAGATATTCATCATGCACGAAGGGAAAAGAAAAATAAGTTTGTACAGTTCCTGCAAAATCAATCTTAGTCAACTCGGGAGCTGAAAAAAGTGCTGGATAATAGTCTGTCCACATTAAATTTCGGACACTAAAATAATAGCAACAGAAGAAAATTTACACATAATTCAACAAAACCGATTTATTTCACAATAATAGAGATATATCTACATTATTCTTCTTCTCTTCTCTGTTTGTGGATGTATTCTCAAATCTGGATAGGTGACAGCGACCATATATCTATCTTTTGCTTTAACGTCGATTTGACAGCCCACCTTATCTAGTTTACAAACAGTTGATTAAGATGTTAATTCTTCTTTCTGTTAAATTTTCGAACTTTTTGTGGTTCACTCGCCATCAGGTTCCGTACGGTTTCCTTAGATACGCCCGCCGAGACGATTCTCCATCTTCTCTTCACAGAAAAAGTTCATGAATTTTAACAGGCGCGTAAAATTCCCCTTCATTTTATTTTAAGCCAAAGGAAGCGTAAACAACAAAATTGCCTGCAATATTTCATATGCCAAACAACAATTCTTGCAATATTTGATACAATAGACTAGATTGAGGCGTTATCTGACTTAAATTTACATGAAATAAAGGGTGATACGGTCAAAATTTGGTCAAGGGAAAACGCGTGTAAATCGGTGAAATCGTTTATTTAAAAAATCAAATTAAATTTCTTTTTCAAGTTCAATTAGTATAAAATTCAGGAAAAATATTCAGTTACGCTTCCGCTTTTCCAAATCCGAATTGCCGGGCCTTACGCTTGACCCCTGCCATCAGATTTTGTACAGCCACCTTGTCCACCTTCTTCGCCGCAGAAAGCCAGTTTGCCTTGAACTGCTGCTCGTCCTTAGCAGTTTTTTTTGGTCTTCTTTAGGTTCCGCTTGACAATAGCCCAGTATTTCTCAATTGGGCGGAGCTCTGGCGTGTTGGGAGGGTTCTTGTCCTTGGGAACCACCTGCACGTTGTTGGCGGCGTACCAATCCATGGCCTTTTTACCGTAATGGCAAGATGCCAAATCCGGCCAAAACAGTACGGAACAACCGTGTTTCTTCAGGAAAGGCAGCAGACGTTTATTCAAACACTCTTTCACGTAAATTTCTTGGTTGACAGTCCCGGAAGCTATGAAAATGCTGCTTTTCAAGCCACAGGTACAGATGGCTTGCCAAACCAGATATTTCTTTGCGAAATTTGACAGTTTCGTGTGCTTGAAAATATCTGCTACCTTTCCCCTTCCTTTTGCCGTATAAAACTCCTGTCCCGGAAGCTGCTTGTAGTCGGCTTTGACGTAGGTTTCGTCGTCCATTACCACGCAGTCAAACTTCGTCAGCATCGTCGTGTACAGCCTCCGGGATCGCGCCTTGGCCGTCGTATTTTGTTTATCATCGCGATTTGGAGTCACTACCTTCTTGTAAGTCGATAGTCCGGCTCGTTTTTTGGCTCGATGCACGGTTGTAGACGATACACCCAGCTTATTTGCGGCATCTCGGAGAGATAGGTTAGGGTTTCGCTTGAAACTACCGGCAACTCTCTTTGTCGTCTCAGCGGCTTCCGGTTTTCGATTTCCCCCCGATCCAGACTTCCTGGCTGTCGACAAACTTTCCCCAAACACTTGAATTACATTTGTAACGGTTGATTTGGCAACTTTTAGCGATTTTGCCAACTTTGCGTGCGAGTAGCTCGGATTTTCGCGATGCGCGAGCAAAATTTTGATACGCTGCTCTTCTTGCTTGGACGGTATTTTGACAACTGAAGAGTAAATTCCAAAATCAAAAATAGGAGCAACATTCTACACACACACACCTTCAAAATGAGGGGTGTTCAGGTTTTTTAAATGCAAAATTGAAAGAAATACGTCAAGTTGATATTGACCAAATTTTGATCGTATCGCCCTTTATCTCATGAATTTCTGCCAAGTCTAGCATTCTCTTTATGTGCATTATTTAGATAACGTAGAAAATAACATGTTTCTTTCAAGCTGTGTTGAAATCATCGGAACCAATTGCTTTCTTTTTAGTTTCGAAGAGCTTCCGCTTAACTAGAGCCCAGTATTCTCTATTGGGCGAAGTTTTGGACTGTGTGGTGGATTGGCTGTTTTTGGCACGTATTTCACCTCTTGTACTTTAAACCATTCCAGGACGTATTTCGCAAAGTGACAAGAAGCCAAATCAGGCCAAAACAGAGCTGGAGAGTCGTGGCTTCTGATAAACAGTAGCAACCTCGTGCACATCCTTTTGATAGTGCTGGTAGAGACGAAACTTTTAGATTTTCGACCACAACTACATATGGCCTGCCAAATCAAATACTTCTTCGGGAATTTCGACACCTTTTTTGTCCGGTAATGCTCGGCAATGGCGTTCCTTTGCATTGTGGTGTAAAAAGCCAGACCCGGAAGCTGTTTAAAGTCTTTGAGTACGTATGTTTCGCCGTCCATTATGATACAAGAAAATGTTTGCAAAAAAAAAATGATGTAAAGCTCCATAGCACGACTTTTTGCAGTGTAATTTCGCTTGTCATCACGGTTGGGCACCTTTTCCACTTTGTACGTCTTCAGTCCTTACCTCTGCTTCACTTTTTGTACGTATGGTTTTGACTTCCCAACTTTGCGAGCCATATTTTGCACAGACAGATTGAGATTTTTCTCAATAATGGCTACCACCTTCTTGTCCAATTGTCGGGAGCATACTTTTCGATTTGTTCCACTTCCTACCTTCCGATCCACAGTCAAGCGCTGGTCAAATGATTTGCAAACACAAAAAATGGTACTTTTCGGTAGTTTTAGTTTCTTGGCAAAATCGCGTACCGATAAATTCGGATTTTGCTGCCGTTCGTACAAAATGCGTTTGCGCAATTCCACTTGATTCGATGCCATTTTACTGAATGTAACAAGAATGTTAACATGTTGCACCACGAAACAAATTTGGAGAGTTTCAGCTGTCAAACGTGTCCGAAATGTAACGTGCACCGGCTTTATCCAAAAAGTACTGTGGTGCAAGTGATTTAAAAGTACAGGGAAACTTTAACAACTGCCCAGCAAAGTGCAAATCAAGGATCGGAGTGGAACCGTTCATCACAATTTGCGGGCGGAGGTCATTCGGAAAATCAAGGATGATCCCAACATCTCGGATTATGATTTGGCGAGAAACCTGAATGCCGACCGTTGAACTCGTCTCCGAGAAGGTTATTAATGTTACCGAGCAAATAAACAACCCAACCGAAGCCTCAAACAACAAACAGTGGCCAGAACTTGGGCCCGTAAGTTGGACGACCAAGTTCTGACGAAACTCGATGGATGTCTCTTGATCGACGATGAAACAGATTTCAAACAAATCCCGGGGTTCAAGTTCTACAAGGCTCAAGCTCGCGGCAAAGTTCCTGGCATATTCAAGTTTATTTTCGCGGATAAGTTCGCGAAAAAAAATCATGATTTGGCAAGCTACCTGTTCATGTATCAAGAAAACTACACGTCGGGTAAAGGTCTTCAGTCGGGTAAAATGGTAGTTTCTACTACAAGATTTTTTTTTTGTGTAGATTCCAGTACCAAAAAGCACAAGAATTTTTGCAAGGTGCAAGGAGTACTTGGAACCAAGGGGTTCTTAAGCAGTGAGCCAATTTCAAATCGCTACACAGAAAAAAATCTTCTAGTAAAAACTACCATTTTACCCGACTATGCCTATCTTTAAAACTACCATGAAATTTTCTACGTTTATGGTACAACCTTCACCGACTGTGGTATATTTGATAGACCTCATATTGATATCAACCGCACCATGGTCGATCTGATCGCAGGCATGGTAAAATCAAGCGCAGTTATAGTCAGCTGAAAATTGTTGGTGTTTGCGCTTAATTTAACCCTCAAAATGGTAGATTCGATAAATGCGGTTTTTTTGCGTGTTGTTTCCAATTGATTTTCCAGTTGATTTTCTTGCGTTAGGTATTTGAAACACTTGCTATTGACATCACCCTTCTATTGTGCTTCGTTCAAAAGTTACCAACAGCACCGCCCTAGCGAAAAATTGAAACTACGAAACTAACACCACAAGATGGACAACTTTTCAGGTACAACTTTCTAGATGACACCATGATTCAGAAACGTAACCCTTACATACTCAATTTACCTCGGCAAAATGTCCACCAGCCGATTAACTCGGCAGTTACTTTTGTTGATATCCCTGTTTAATGTTTGCTTGTGAGCTGAGTATCGGTAATAGTACGTTCACACTACGCTCTATATTACGTGATATAGATCATTGCACGATGGCGTCATCTTTGCAGTTTTGACAGTTCAGGGAGCTTGTTTAGACTTGTTTGGACTTAAAATATTTTCGGTTAGATCGGTTTGAGATTGTGTGCTCTAAATTCATTACGATTGAAGTAAAATTGCCGGAAAACAGACACCAGTGCTTATTTTTACATCATTTCCTGAATCTAATCGTACAGAATCCGGAAAAAGCCATAGACAAATTTCGTTTGAGCGGTTCGAATTCTAACACCTTGTAAACAAGCTCCCTGAACTGTCAAAAAAAGTGAGGTTAATACATTCGGTGCAATGATCTATTGCAAGTTGATATCGATATCAAGTGGAGGTGTTCACACTACACTGACTTGATATAGTTTGACGTTTGGAAAAGTGGGGGAAAAAAAAAAAAAAAAAAAAAAATAAAGGGGGGGGGGGGCGGGTAACATAAAAAAATAATTATTTTTTCGTGCGTGCGGAGAGCATAAGTTTCGTGTTCCTATCGATACACCTGGTCTCCCTTGTTTTTTTTTATATATAAAATAAAAAAATATGTTAGTAATGAAGTAAAAATGTATAATTTTTCCAGTAATTCGTTTTTATACGGTGGGTTTCATTAGGATCACATTTACACATTTTTAATAACCAGATGCTACGTCCCCTGATTTCCGCTATTAGGAAAATTAAGTGCAATGTTGATAGCATCGAATAATCTGATTGATGCTTCTCGATGTCAATTAGTCGATGAGAATCACAAACGACATGGGTAAGGAATAATTCTGTTGAAGTTTGCCTTCTGATGATTAGACTATCGTGATATTTGATCGTTAAAAAATATGTTCACAGTTCATCTACAAAGGGAAAAGCCTTCAAACAAACCGATTATCTGATACAGCACCCCGGAATACGTACCCGCCAACGAAAATTGTAAATGCAAAATGAACCAATGTATGATTAAAATGGTGTGCACATTTTTTTATCTGACAAAAAAAATTCTGTCGAGGATCTAATTGGGTGAAAAATCTGCAATATGGTTAGTGAATAATAAGTTCGCTTCAGTTTGTTTTATTTGATTAACATGCATAAACCAAATGATTTTATAAACTTCCTAAACACGTCGGTGCAATTATTCAAATTGTAAAATTGAGTTTTGTTTTAATTGAGTCCAAAGGGGAAGTGACATATGAGATTAAAAGATATCGCCCAGCTCTATTGCAGCTGGGTTGCCAACCACTGCTTGTTCGAATTATATCAAGTAAATGAGATGATATGAGCTATATCAAGTACTGTTCTTAATAAAGATTGACAGATCAAATGTATGGGATATCACGTAATATAGAACATGATATAGCTGCTATATCACGAATCGCACTATATCACGTAATATAGGCCGTAGTGTGAACGTACTTTAACACTTTAATTTGTTAGCCAAATCTCGGTAATTTATTCACTGAATCTCAGTACATTGAAATGCAGAAATGATCGGCTGTTGGATTCTCGGCAAAAAAAAAAACTAAGTGTGTAGGAGTGATTAAGTTCGCCGTGCAAAAAGGCTTTTCCGATCACTGTGCAGCGTGGTGAAAATTGAAAGAGCGTTGGTCAAATTTTGGTGATTTATTTTTCTTTTGAACTGCTAAAAGATTAGACGAAAAATATGAAACAGCGCTGAAAACGATCTTTTGGCGTCAATGTAAGAAAGATGATTTGAATATTTTATCCTTCGATCTGAAGTGCCCATTTTTATCTAGGGTGATTTACGAATTCTAGGCAAGTTAAGCAGTCCACCGTTTTATGAGTATTTTCGCAGCGTCGTGCAAACATCTGCCGTTTTTGTTTGCTGTGTTACGTGAAGTACAAATTTAATCTATTGATAATGGTCGAGGCTATTACCAAAACCATCAATATATTAAGGTCCACAATAGAATATAATGCCTCCAATATTCTTATAACAACCATATATCTTTATCTGTATCAATACAATGGGACGAGGCAAAAAAGAACTGAAGGCAGACTAAAAGTTAATTGGTACGTCCCTCGCGCACCGCTAGCACGCCTCTAGGGTTGGGAATCGAAAATCTTTGACAGTGGTTTGTTTACACTTCTACAGAGAACAACTGGTGAAAGTTTGATCAAAGTAGTCGATCGCGTTCAGAAACAACGTCGAATGGAACTCGAAAGAAGAAAAAATATTATGCGCAAACACTTGAAAAATCCGGAGTGGTCTGGTTTCAAGGTGGCTAAAGTGCTGAAAACGTCGAAAACAACAGTTTGTCGAGTGCTCAGAACCTACAGGGAAACCCTGAGTGTGGAAAGGAATCAGCGGACCAACAAAAAATTGGAACCAGGGATCGTCAGTTGCACAGGAAGGCGTTGAGTTGCATTAAAGTCAACCCCGGCCTTTCGATCCGAGATGTGGTCAGAAGGTACAACGCCAACTTTCAAACGGTGCGAAAAATCCTTGCCATGGAAGGATACGAGTCGTACAAAGCCAGTAAACATCCGAACCGGCACATGATCAGAATTCCGTGGCGAAAAGCGTGCAAGGCTCTTGAACGACCGTGTTTTCACGATACACAGAGCTGCACTTTGATCGATGACGAAACATACGTCAAAATCGATTTTACACACTTATAAAATATAAATAGTATTCGGTAATTTTTTACCAAACTTTCAACAGCTGAACGTTCGGTAATCCGATTTAACGGATTTCGGTAAAATTTGACAAGTTCCGGTAATTTTTTTACCGGAATACTGTAAAATTTCACGTTGAAAGTTCGGTAAAATATTACCGAATACTGTTAAATTTTCTAAGTGTGTAAGCAGCTTCGCGGTCAAAAGTTTTATATCGTGACTGGACGTGGGAATGTGCCGGGAAGATTTAAGTTCGTGTTTGCCGACAAGTTCGCAACGAGAGCCATGATTTGGCCAGCGATTTACAGTCGTGGCCTGATAACGGCATCATTCGTCGCATCCTCGACGATGACATCCCAAGTTTACATCGAAGAATGCCTGTAAAAACGTGTATTGCCGTTCATCCGCAAGCAAAGGGGCAAAGTCATCTTTTGGGCTGATTTGGCCAGCTGCCACTACTCCAAGGTGATTCTGGAGTGGTATGTACCATTTAAATTAATGCCAATGGTCGTGGCTATTATCAAAATCTTCAATACATTTAGGTTGACAATAGAATAGAATTAAGTTGGCAACCACTGCACTCGGTGTGTCCCTATTTCTTTTTCTACGCCCATGTGCTAGAAAGCTTCTTCTGACAGTTATGTTTTATTATCATTATCAAAACAAAACCAACTCGAAGTCAATAAACGTTTTCCTTTCGTTCCTAAATAAATACCGCGTTTTGTGTTCTTTTAACCTCGTCTTGCCCATCCGTAAATTTCTTCAGGTTTTGGGTCCGGTATCGCGTAATTTCGTAAAAGTATACGGATTCGTCGTGCGCCATACAAGAGGAGAAATTGGATCGAGTGCTGTTGCCGCTGCTAGACGGCTCAAATTTTGCTGCATGGAAATTCCGCATGCTGATACTCCTTGAGGAGCATGAGCTGGAGGAGTGCGTACGGACGAATGCTGCCGATGTGGAGCAGTTACAGGTGCAGCGAGGCGACAGTCAGGAGGAAAAGGAGAGGAAGGTTAAACCTCTGGAAAACCTGGTAAAAAAGGATCGTCGGTGCAAATCTTTGCTGGTGTCAAGGATACACGACTCGCAGCTAGAGTACATCCACGACAAGGAATCGCCAAAGGACATCTGGGATGCACTCCATCGGGTGTTTGATGGGCGAAGTATTGCCAGCAGGATGCATCTGAAGCGGCAGATGTTGTCAATGCGATTTGATGGACGAGACCTGCGGCAGCATTTCCTGCAATTTGACAAGTTGGTCAGAGAGTACCGTGCCACTGGAGCTGCTTTAGAAGACTTGGACGTCGAGTGCCATCTGTTATTGACAATGGGATCGTCGTACTCCGGTGTTGTGCCAGCGTTAGAGACCATGTCCGAAGAAAAACTGTCCCTCGAGTTCGTCAAGTGTCGAATGCTTGACAAAGAGACGAAAAGGAAAGGTATGGAATTGTCAGCCCACTCTGGAAGTGACACGGCGTTTCATGGAGCGAAGCAAACACGGAAGTTGAAATGTCTTGGTTGCAAGAAGGAAGGCTACAAGTTGGTGGATTGCGGATTGATCGGAAAAGCGTTTGTTTCGTCAGTGTCTGCGAGATGAACCAGCGAGAGGGAAACCGGACGCAGTGGTTCATAGACTCGGGAGCGACGGACCACTCAGTGCGCGACAAGAGGCTGTTTTGTGAGCTGCATCGTTTGAAGAAGCCCATCGAGATTGCGGTGGCCAAGGATGAGGAAACGATCGTAGCGGAACACTCGGGCACGGTAAAGGTGGCAGCAGTCGTAAAAGGTAAATCCATTGACTGTACGATTGAAAAAGCGTTGTACGTTCCGAAACTACGATGCAATTTACTCTCGGTGATGCGAGTAGAGCAGGCCGGAATGCGCGTCGTGTCCGAATCGGGCAAAGTGAATATCTTCAGTGGCTCCGAAATCGTCGGGTGCGGTTCTTTACAGAATAAGTTGTACGGACTTGATTTCTGTTCCGAAAGACATAGTGTGGGTGATGCCTCAATGATGACGTGCGACCGTACGAAGAACAGTTTTGAACTTTGGCACCGTCGGTTCGGACATTTGAACGAGCAAAGTCTGAAGTGTCTTGCACGGAATGAAATGGTGACGGGACTGAAATTGAACACTGCTGGTGCGGTCGGTGATCGAATTGTTTGCGAACCTTGCGTTTTTGGCAAGCAAAGCCGGAAACCGTTTCCGTCGCGTGAAACTCGAAGATCGTCGCGAGTGCTCGAACTTGTGCACACCGATGTGTGTGGCCCGGTAACACCGGTTGGGTTTTACGGGAGTCGATACTTTGTCAAGTTCATCGACGACTGGAGCCACTTTACGGCGGTATATTTAATGAAGTCCAAAGACGAGGTCGTAGAGTGCTTCGAGGAGTACGAGGCGGTTGTAACCGCGAAGTTCGAACGGAAGATTTCACGGTTGAAATGCGACAACGGTGGTGAATACACCACCGATGCTGGTAGACTCTGGAATTGACAAGAAGTTCTGGGGGCAAGCTGTGCTGACGGCAGCCTACTTGACCAACAGGAGTCCGACTGCTGCGCTAGCAACGAAGCAAACTCCTTTTGAGCTGTGGGCGTCCAGAAAGCCAGATGTGTCGAATATTCGGCTGCGATGTATTTGTGCATGTGCCGAAGGAACTGAGGCGAAAGCTTGATTCTATGGCTTGTAGAGGAATCTTCGTTGGATACGCACATAATGGATACCGCGTGAGGGATCCAGTAAAGCAGACGATCGTGGCAGCGCGTGATGTGGTTTTCGTCGAGACCGGTGGACCCGGCGAACACCAATCTGAATCAACTGAGCTTTGAGCCGAGCAGTTTGTGAAAGTGTCGCCCAGCATCGATGAGTCGGACCACGAAGAAAGTTATGTGAGGGAAAACTTCTCGGATGACGAGTATGACAAGGGCGGAAGGCTGTCACCTGCAAGTGGGTCTTTAAGGTGAAACGTGGTGATGCGGAGAAGCCAGATAGGTACAAGGCGCGGCTTGTTGCGAGAGGGTTCACCCAAAAGCACGGTTTCGATTACACCGAAACATATTCTCCGGTGGCGAAGCTAGACACTCTGCAAGCGGTGTTGGCATTGGCCAACGAGGAACAAATGTACGTTCACCAGATGGACGTCAAGACCGCGCTCTAGAACGGCGAATTAGCTGAAGAAATTTACATGACCCAGCCGAAAGAGTTTCAGCAGGTGAATGGATTGGTGTGTCGGTTGCAACGTTCCATTTACGGATTGAAGCAGGCGTCACGAGCATGGAACGACAGACTCGATAGTTTCATTAGTAAGCTGGGGTTTGTTCGCAGTTCCAACGATTTCTGCCTTTACACGCGTGGAATTGGAAAGGAGAACCTGATATGGGTGGTTTACGTCGATGATATTTTGTTGGCTAGCTCGTCTGTGAAGATGCTGGAGGCCGTGAAACGGAAGTTGGCTCAAGAGTTCGAGATGACTGACGATGGCGAAGCTAAGCAGTTCTTGGGCATGCAAATCGACCGTGACAGGAAGATGAAAACATTGAGGATAAGTCAGCGTGTTTATTTTGATGGATTGTTGAAACGCTTCAGAAGGCTGGAGAAACAGGGTTACATGTTTCAACGCCAATGGAGAACCGGTTAAAGCTGGAGAAAGGAGACGAGAAGCATAGAAGATCGAAACCTTACCGTGAGCTTATTGGTTGTTTAACCTATGCGTCGCTCACAACGAGGCCGGACCTTTCAGCGGCCGTAAATTTCTTCAGCCAATTTCAATCCTGTCCGAATGAGGAACATTGGACCCACCTGAAACGGATCCTCAGATACGTAAAAGGTACATTGGACGTTGGTCTGGTGTACATGGCCAAGGAAAATGAGCTGATATTGCAGGTGTTTTGCGACGCAGATTGGGCAAACAATCCAGCGGATCGACGATCGGTGACTGGATGCGTGTTGAAGTTGCTTGGATGCACCATCAGCTGGTTAACGAGGAAGCAGCAAACTGTAGCGTTGTCGTCGACAGAGGGTGCGATTCTATCTCAGATGCAGAATATTTTTTGTTATGCTTTTGTGCGATGTGCGCACGCTTAGTAGATAGAAAGAAGATTTTATAGATTTTGATGAAGATTTTAAAGATTTACTGCAAAAAGATGCAGCACGATGCAAGTAGATGGATTATGATTCACAAGTTGAAACAAGATTTTTCAAAAATTGATTCGCTAGCGTAAAATTTTTCGATCATCTGGATTTAGATGTGTCGCACCCCCAGGTCGTCGACGGAGGCAGAGCTTGCGGCCCTATGCACGGCCACATGTAATACGTTGTGGATGACACGTGTGCTGGAAGATCTAGGGAAGCCGCTTGATGGTCCTGTGCCGATGTACGAGGACAATCAATCAACGATTAGGATTTCCGAAAACTACAAGGACTACAAGAGACTGAAACACGTGGATTCAAAGTTCCATTCCTGGGGATCAGTGAGTGAAAAGGGGGGTTGGGGGGAAAGGGGTGGGGGGGGGGGGGGGGGGAATGGGTGGGGGGGGGGGGGTGGGGAAGGGGGGGGGGTTTTTTTTTTTGCCCGGGTGGAAAGTTTTTTGGGTTTTTTTTTTTTAAAAAAAACCGGAGGAAAAAAGTTTTTTTTTTGTTTTAAAAAAATTTGTGTGGTGTTTTTTTGCGCTCCTTCTTCAATAACCACCATCTCTCTCTATCTTTATCTATAAATTGTGAAATGACCAAAAAAAGAACTACTCAAATGTTTTAAATTGCATTTAGTACTTTCAGTCGTTTATTAAACATTATAGTTCATAGAATACATAAACATACGCTGCTCATTACGGTGATTCCATTTTCTCTCATTCTTCTTTTCTTACTTCATGAGCTTATTGTTGTTGTTCTTCTTCTTACTGCTTTTCATATCTTCCAGACTTGGATCTAAGTAGTCTTCGATCGATCTGACGTTTCTAGGCTTTCACGTTTGAAGCTACTCCCACTTCTTGTTGTGATTGAAGTTTTTCACCCTTATGTTGTTATGGTGACGACAGTGGGAGCACTCTTCGTTTGTTTTGACAATTCTACTTGGCACTCAATAGTTGAGCGGGTTTGACGCACGTGGTGTGTGAAATGCTTTTTACAAAAGTCGTGAAGGACATGGATAGAATGTTGAGTACTCTAACATTTGGTTGGTTTCAGAGGTTGTTTGGCATTCGTGGAAATGTGTTTTAGTAGTGCTCGGCCTCGTACAAGTGTGGCTTGTAAGAGCCATCATCCTCATGTCCATGACCGTGATCGGCCCACGAAGCTGATCCGGAGTGAGCTCCAGCGTTGTGCAGGGCGTTCAAGTGGAAGGCCTTAGCGTGCTGGACCTCTGGGGTTTCGACTGGGACTCCGTTGTGGATAACTGGAATGTGCTGAGGTCCGTGCCAAGCTCCGCCTTCGTGGTGGACTGGGGCATGATCGTAATGATCTGCGCCATCGTAAGCATATCCGGAGGCAACCTTCGCATAAGCTGCGGCGTGGAAGGCCTTGGCATGTTGGACCTCTGGAGTTTCAACTGGGACACCCTTGTGGATCACCGGGATGTGAATGGGTCCGTGCCACTTCTGGACTGGGGCTTCATGATGGTCCCAATGGTGACCAGCTGAACCGCCAGCGTGAGCATGGGCAGCGAAATGAGCCGCCTTGGCAGCGGCGACTTCCGGAGTATCGGCAGGGATGTACGATCCGGAGCAGACCGCAGCCATCATGAAAACTGATCCCAATACCTAGACGATCATGAAGATCGAGGTTTTTTAATTAGTGTCACTTAATCACTTGGAAATAAATACTTACGAAGGCCTTCATTGTTGGTTTTGGTTGATTTTGCAAAGCAAAAACGGACACTTGCTGAAACTATTGAGTGCTGCAAACCTCCTGGTTGATCTGAATCGGACGAGGACTGTTCGCGGACTGTGCCGTACCGAGCGAAAGGGAGGCAGTTTTATACACCATTTCCAGCGCACTGGTGGTATGGAAGGCCAAAAACGAGGAGCATGCATGATTGGCGGTTGCCTTTCCCAAATTTGTCGATGTGATGAACATTATATCGTTGGATGAATTGTTTGGAAGAAGGTGCTGATTTCTATCATCCTACGATAATTCATAACAAACTTTTATGGACCTGAAAAGAAGGACATGAACAAACCATTACAATCCTCTGAGAAAATCAGGCTTACCATCGGTGAGTGTGGCAATAGAAATTAAAATACAATATAGATTACAAAGTGTGAAATATGGGAATTGTTGACTATTCTCGGCAACCGATTTTCGAATCTATAATTCTATATATTCTTCCAGTAAAGCACTTCACTGAATATTGGCTATTTACAACTTCAATTTGATTACCTTTCAAACGGCGATCCATTCCTTCAAGCCATAGTTTTCTTCAAATTAACAACATTCACCCAAAAATGCTGCTGTTTTCGTTGCCTCTAATCTCGTTTTTTTCACACGCAGTTCAAATGGAACGATAGCTCAATAAAAAAAAAGGGGCTGGCGACCAAAGTTACACTCACTTGAGATGTTAAGCGCTTTACAAAAACACTTTCAAGCCGTTCTGGATCATTCCGTCGCTTGTAATAGATAGAGAATCAAGGAGCAAATAAATGTAAACAAACAAAAACGGCGCACGACGCTGCAAAATTACTCATAAAAGCGTGGACTCTGCTTAACTTGCCTAGAATATGTAAATCACCCTAGATAGAACTGGGAGTTTCAGATCGAAGGATAAAATATTCAAATCGTCTTAGAATTCTTCGTCATGACAGTTATGCCGTTCTGCCAAAGAACTTCTAATACTAGGAATATTGTTCCTATGAACCTAGCTATAAACATATATTATTCTCTGTTGCACTCAAACGGCTCAAGTTCGAAAGCGACAGACCATAAACTTGCATGTGAGCAACTTCACCGGACCATCCAGTTGCCTGCTGATCACCCCATTGCTTATTATTGATAATGACTCATTCATGAATTTTATGATCCTCCTTTAGCAAAGCCATACTCAAATCGATGCAATTTTCCAATCAATTTACCATTCTACTAACAGCGCTTGTGCTTGTTAAAAGGGAGCTAATGATTTCGGATGTGATTCCACGTACAACAATCGAATGTGGCAGCTGTCAAAATCATAAAACAAATACCGGATCACTCCCAACACGCATAATTATAAAGAAACAAAATTTCAACAATTTCCGCAATCGAGCCCATTCCGCGCCACTAGCGAAAAAGTTGCAGATCTTTATCTGCTCAACGACGACGACGACGACGACGACGACGAAGCCCGTGTGTGAACATACCACACCAACCAGCCGACAAGGTCCACAAACGTACGGAATTGCATTCCAACCCGTCAGCAAGGAGAACCCTTGCCAAGAACCAAAAGGCAAACACAGAACCAACTGGCGGCTGCTTTCCGGCTTCTCGCAAGCCGCTCCCCGCCCAGCACCGAAAGGCATCGCGTCGTGCTGATCTATATTATTTCGCTCGCGTGGTAGTAGGCGTCGATTGGAATTCAACGACGCGAGACGCCACGCGTATTTTCGCGATCACCACTCAAGCCTGAGCTGAGCTCGGAAGAAGCAATCAACTCCGGCAGTGGCAGCTAAATAACTGCCTACCTGCCTTTAGTCGAGCGCGCATGTGCATTCATTGCCTGTTCGAATGGTTAGTTCAGTTGGTCTCTTTCTCACTTCATCATAACTATGCTTCGATTATAATTTATTATTATACCCTAGCGGCCGGAGCGATCGAGGGGGGCCCAGCGGAAAATCAATTCGAATTTCATGGAAATTCGTGACCTTGCCTTTCCCTTTCGATTCTTTCGCGAGACTTGGAACTACACAATTCAGACAACCGGCTCACGTTTAACGGTGGTTTTCAGTGCTTTTGGCGCTGGCTTTCCTTTGTGATTTGTTTTTTTTTTCTGGTGCAAACAGCGGCCTTAAACGGCCGCTGGCGTGGATGAATGGGATCGATATGGTTGCATCTTTCGTTTTCATGGAAGTTAATTATCAATTCGGAATTAGCTCATGTGGGAAACGAGCCAGTGCCCGTGAGGGATTGAGCGAGCGTGACCAGCCTGGGAACGATCTGCCGAGCCGAATTGGACGTTCTGATAGATTCATCTCTCGGTGGAAATCAATACTAGGATCTTGGACTTGCACCCAAAAAAAAAAACGTTAATTACTACACTCACTAATTACCATTGAGGGAGCAGAGCAAGGCAGGCGGCACTGGTGCACGGAGACTAGAGCAACAACAACGACGGCATTGCCTACTATGTGCAAAGTATTTGAAAGTGACCAACCTGCTTCGGCTGCTGCTGCTACTTAGTTGGGCCGCTTTCGCGCAGAATCTGAGCGCTGGGGTGTATAAAACTGCTTCCTAGTCACACGGTTAGGCACAGTCCGCGAACAGTCCTCGTCCGATTCAGATCAACCAGGAGGTTTGCGCTTACAGGAGCACTCAATAGTTTCAGCAAGTGTCTGTTTTTGCTCTGCAAAGTCAACCAAATCTTACAATGAAGGCCTTCGTAAGTAGTTCCGAGTGATTAAAAGTGATAGTTTAGTGACAATATGGACTTTAATGTGAAAACCATTGGAATATCAAGTGATGTTAATGTTGTGCTTTTCTGTTGATCGTTTAGGTGTTGGGATCAGTGCTGTTGATGGCTGCGGTCTGCTCCGGATCGTACGTTCCTGCCGACACTCCTGAAGTCGCCGCTGCCAAGGCTGCTCATTTCGCTGCCCACGCCCACGTTGCTGCCAGTGCCGGCCCAGCTGGTCACCACTGGGATCACCATGATGCCCCAGCTCAGAAGTGGCACGGACCCATTCACATCCCGGTGATCCACAATGGTGTCCCAGTTGAGACCCCAGAAGTCCAGCATGCCAAGGCTTTCCATGCTGCCTCTTACGCTAAAGTTTCCTCTGGATATGCCCACCATGCTCCAGCCCCACATCACGCCCCAGCTGCCCATGCCCCAGCTCACCATGGAGCAGGAGCTTGGCACGGACCTCAGCATGTTCCAGTTATCCACAACGGAGTCCCAGTCGAAACCCCAGAGGTCCAGCACGCTAAGGCCTTCCACCTGAACGCCCTGCACAACGCTGGAGCTCACTCCGGACCAGCTTCGTGGGCCGCTCACGGTCATGGACATGAGGATGATGGCTCTTACAAGCCACACTTGTATGAGGCCCCTCACTATTAAGACACACTTCCACGAATGCCAAACAACCTTAGACACTAGCCAAATGTTAGACTACTCATCACCCATGCCTGATGCCTTCGCGACTTTTGTAAAAAGCATTTCACACACCACGTGCGTCAAACCCGCTCAACTATTGAGTGCCAAGTAGAATTGTCAAAACAAACGAAGAGTGCTCCCACTGTCGTCACCATAACAACATAAGGGTGAAAAATTCAATCACAACAAGAAGTGGGAGTAGCTTCAAACGAAAAACCTAGAAACGTCAGATCGATCGAAGACTACTTAGATCCAAGTCTGGAAGATGTCAAAAGCAGCTTGAACAAAAAACAACAACCTCATGAAGTAAGAGAAGAAGAGAAGAGAATGAGAAGAAATTTGTGGAAACACACTATGTAACGATTTCTGTAACAATTCCTTTACGCGCAGTGTACGTATTCTGTAAATGATCTTGATTATTAAAAGATTGTCAGTGCTAAAAGCAATGCAAACGATTTAAAGAATCTTAAAATCCGTGTTTTATAAAAATAGATACGACAAGTTTGATGACAATTATTTTCTGGTCGAAATAGTAAATATTGCCCTTTTCGCTGAAAATCAAAACGTCTTTTCCATGACAACGGCCACAGCACCTCGGCTAAATGTCACATCTGGTTGATTCTTTTATAAAGCACTAGCTGAACCCGGTGCGAGCGCTGCTACGCTTGCAACTAAATGCATGAAAATTTAATACAACTGGCACGTTTATGGTTGTTTTTCGGTATGAGCTTTTTGCTTGACTAAGCAAGGGTTCAAACTTCTGTCAGAACATGCTTCTTACCCGAGAAATTCACGTGTTGTGTTTTAGTAACCTGGATAATTCTCATGTTTGGTAGAAATTTGTGTTTCATTTGTATTGGAGCTCTCCCTTTCAGAGGGAGGAGGTTTCTCAAACCACCATACAATCATTACCTTCAAAACCCCCCACATTCCAAATGTGGTTTCATTTGTTTGATTAGTTCTCGAGTTATGCAGAAATTTGTGTTTAATTTGTATGTCCCCCCCCCCCTTCAAAAGGGGGAGGGGTCTTAAACTGCCATAGAAACATTTCTTGCCTCCAAAAACCTCAACATGCCAAATTTGGTTTCATTTGCTTCATTGGCTATCGAGTTATGCTAAAAATTGTGTTTCATTTGTATGGAAGTATTCCCTTCCAGAAGGCGGAGGGGTCTCAAACCACCATAGAAATATTTCTGTTCTTCAAAAACCTCCACCTGCCAAACTTGGTTTCATATGCTTGATTGGTTCTCGAGTTGTGCAAAAATTAGTTTTTCATTTGTATGGAAGCCCCGTTTTCAGTCAGAGGAGGGGTTTCAAGTCACCTTAGAAACATTTCTTGCCTTCAAAAACCTCCACCTGCCAAATTTGGTTCCAGTAACTTGATAAGTTCTCATGTTATTCAGAAATGTGTGTTTCATTTGTATATGAGCCCTCATTTCAGAAAAGGAGGGGTCTCGAGTCACCTTAAAAATATTTCTTGCGTTTACAAACCTCCACCTGCCAAATGTGGTTCCCTTAACTTAATTAGTGCTCGAGTTATGTAGAAATTTGTGTTGCATTTGTATGGACCCCCCCCCCCCATCCCCTTCCAGAGGGCGGAGGGGTCTCAAACTAACATAGAAACATTTATCTCCTCCAAAAACCTCCACATGCCAAATTGGGTTCCATATGCTTGATTAGTTCTCGAGTTATGAAGAAATTCGTGTTTCGTTTGTATGGGAGCCCCCCTCTTACAGAAGGCAGAGGGGTCTACCATACACACATTTCTTGCCTTCAAACACCCACTTTCCAAATTTGGTTCCATTTTCTTGATTAGTTCTCGAGTTATGCAGAAACTTGTGTTTCATTTGTATGGAACCCCCCTCCCTACCAGAGAGAGGAGGGGTCTCGAATTACCGAAGAAAGATTTATTGCCTTCAAAATCCCCCATGCCAAATTTGGTTCCATTTGCTGTATTAGTTCTCGAGTTATGCAGAACTTTCAGTTTCATTTGTATGAGAGAACCCCCCCCCCCTCTAAAAGAGAAGAGAAAACAAAAATTTGTTTTTTTTTTTGTATGGGAGCCTCCCTTTCCAGAGAGGGGAGGGGTCTCAAATAACCATACAAACATTTCTTGCTTCTAAAAACTCTCACATGCTTTATCTGGTTTCCTTTGCTTGATTAGTTCTCGAATTGTGCATAAATATGTGTTTCATTTATATGGGAACCCTCCCCTTTCAGAGAAGAGAGGGGTCTCTACGGTTCAGTTGTCTCCGAGTCTATAAGGTTCAGACAGACAGACAGACAGACAGACAGACAGACAGACAGAAATTCATTTATATAAAATATATATATATATATATATATATATATATATATATATATATATATATATATATATATATATATATATATATATATATATATATATATATATATATATATATATATATATATATATATATATATATATATATATATATATATATATATATATATATATATATATATATATATATATATATATATATATATATATATATATATATATATATATATATATATATATATATATATATATATATATATATATATATATATATAGATGTACATAAAGGGTGGAACGGTCAAAACATGGTCAAACATGATTAAGTGCACACTGATTGATTTATTGTACAAATGATCAATCTTTATGTCTTTTTTAAGTTCATCGTCTACAGCACACAGGAAAATTATTTGATTAGGTTTCAGATTTTCCAAATGCGAACTGTCGGGCTTTACGTTTCACACCTTCCATCAAGTTTTGTACCGCTGTTATATCCACCATGTTTGATGCCGAATGCCGATTTGCTCTGAACTGATTTTTGAACAATTATAAACTGATTCCAACTGCTTTTTGAGTTCTCTTGGGGTTTCTCTTTACGATTGCCCAATATGTTTCAATCGGGCGCAGTTCCGGCGAGTTTGGAGGGTGTTTCTCCTTGGGTACGATTTGCACACTATTGGCGGTATACCATTCCTGTTTTTGCAACCATTCCTTTACATAAATATCTTGGTTGACAGTGCCAGTTGTCAGGAAACTTTCGCTTTTTAGCCCACAGGTGCAAAACGCCTGCCAAACAAAGGATTTTTTTCGGGAACATTGACATTTGTTTCTGGTTATACTTATCATGAACCTTTCCTTTTCCGATAGCCGCATAAAATTTTTGACCTGGGAGCTGCTTGAAAAAAGCCTTGGTGTATGTTTCAACGTCCATTACGATGCAATCAAACTTGGTCAACAATCTCGTGTACAACTAACGCGCTCTTCCTTTGGCTGTTGTGTTTTCCTGATCATCTCGATTTGATGTCACTGTAACCTTATATCACAGACAAACAGACGTAACACTATGCTCAAATTGCCTTCTAATACGTCGTCATAAATTTAAATTTAGATACGTTAAAACACTAGCGCTATCTGACGGCCGCTCTGCCCATTTCAGTGTCAACCATGTTTGATTGTCTTGCCTGTCGCAACAGCTGCCAACGAGCGCGCCCATGAAACACATGCACACTACTTCAGGCTCGCTTGACTGTCAATCGTTTGTTTTGAAGCAAGCGAGGCAGGTTCGTAGAAAAGTGAAAATTAGTGGACGCGTGCTCCTCCCTTACATCCTTGGACTCTGACGAAGCCGATGAGAGTGGATTTCCGGAGGTACACGCCCCCGGTAAAAGAAAGCCTACTAGTTCTCCGGGTGTGCGCCGGAAACAAATAAAACCTACTCTCAAAAGCTTGCAAAAAAATGGAGGTAGAGGGGGTCAATTTAAAAAACCGAATAAACCGGTAATAGCTGATGCATCCGTTCCTAGCTGTAGCTATACCAACCCGCCGCTACCTAATAACAGTAACCGTAAGAGGTTACCAAAAACTACGTCTTCTCGCAATTCTAAGAATATCCCGTCCAAGCGAGGTAAGATTAATTTTAGGGACATTGTGGATAACATTTTAAATGCTCTTGGCCTTTCGGATGCTTCACCGCTCCGAGGAATTATTGACCTGCTTATTCCTATAGTTGGAAACTACTTCAAGCAATTGACTGTATCATGGCCCCTTATTGGTAAATTCATATCTTTTGATGAATAATTCGTCGAGTGAGGATCAAGATATGATCACCGTATTACAATGGAACTGTCGTAGTCTAATACCTAAATTAGACTCGTTCAAGTATTTGATTCACAATTCTGATTGTGATATATTTGCTCTCTGTGAAACATGGCTTTCATCCGAAGATGAATTAAACTTCCACGATTTTAACATTATTCGCCTGGACCGAGATGATTCATATGGTGGCGTACTTCTGGGGATCAAAAAGTGCTACCCCTTCTATAAAATCTCACTCCCAATAATCTCAGGCATTGAAATCGTCGCTTGCCAAATTAATGTAAAGAATAAAGATCTTTGCATAGCTTCCGTCTATGTCCCTCCGAGGGCATCAATAAACCGCCGTCAACTTTGGAGTTCAATTACATTACTTCCATCTCCAGTTCTTATTCTGGGCGATCTGAACTCCCACGGTACTGCTTGGGGCGAACAATACGATGACAATAGAGCGGGTATTTTCTATGACTTATGCGACGATTTCAACTTGACCATCTTGAACACTGGGGAAGCGACACGAATAGCAAAACCTCCTGCCAGGGAGAGTCTACTTGACATATCTTTGTGTTCTAATTCACTATCATTAGATTGTCTGTGGAAGGTAATCAATGATGCCCATGGTAGTGATCACTTACCAATAATTATCTCAATCACAAATAGTTTTCACCAAACAGACCAGCCAATCCATATTCCTTATGACCTCACGAAGCATATCGATTGGCAACATTTTGCATCGGCGGTAACCCATGGTATTGATTCTACCGATCCTCTTCCACCATTAGAAGAGTATCGTTTCCTTTCCGACCTGATGTACAAAAGTGCATTAGAAGCTCAGAAACGACGTGTTCCAAGTGCATCCCTCAAAAGAAGACCCGCCACCCCTGGATGGGATGACGAATGCACTAAGTTGTATCTTGAGAAATCCGATGCGTTTAAAGATTATCGTAGACATGAAACATGCGAGCTTTTTGACAAGTACCTCAAGCTTGAAAAAAAGCTTAAAAACTTACTCAAAGCAAAGAAACGCAATTACTGGCGTTCGTTTGTAGAGGGACTATCTAGAGAAACCTCGATGACAACGCTTTGGAGAAAGGCTCGTTACATGCGAAACCGCTCATCCTCCAATGAGAGTGAAGAATACTCCATGCAATGGATATTCGACTTCGCTAAAAAGGTTTGTCCAGACTCTGTCCCAACACAACCGAATTTACGGGATACTACCCGAAATAACGGTTCTCGGGCTTCAAATGGTGAGTTGACAACTTCGAATCTCGTCCTCACAAGTTCCTACCTCACGCCTCCACGAGTCATATGTGAAGACTGCCAGCTGAAACATGGAGACGCTGGTTGGCGTAGCCTGGGCAATGTTGTCATTTTGACAATAGCGAAGTGAGGGGGTGCGACCTGTAAATCATATCATATAATTTTCCATTCTCATATCAATTAATGATTTCAGCAGGCTTTGGAATCATCGTGCATTCCAAAACCATTTATCTCAGGAGCCTGGAGCAACATGACATGGATAAAAAGCGGAATTTGTTTTTCAGTATTTCAGCATAACATTTACATTGAATTTTCACTTCTGAACATTAACTACTATATTACTGGCATGCGCTTATGGGCAGTATAGGATTATATTTTAATATTGTGTTTAGTGGTATTAGGATTAGATAAGCCATTTATTTCAGAAAGCATCACACTGGGCTCTGCGATCGCTCCAATTGCTATCATAGAAATGTAACTAGAACAATATAAAGACATATTTTAACAACATGTATTATAAAATAATATCTCTCATTGAAATTATAGTTTTGATATTTGGAATGATATTTCAGCATTTCCAGGACTAGTAGGATATTAATACATATCTAATTATATTTTTTCAGTAACAATCCAGTGGATGTCAGATATGTTTTGTACATACGCATATTATGTACTCGTATTGACTTACTGTAGCCGCTTTTTACATGGTCAAGTAATTTAATTGTCTATTAAAATGCCATGTACAGCATTCAAGTTAGAAATTTGAATTAATAGCATTTTTGTCTTCTATGATACTTTAATTTTTTATGGGGTCTGCTGTCTGGTCGTTCAAAATGAACGGCATGATAGCTGCTGCTGCTTGCATCGAACCTGAGCTGGCAATTGCTACGTTTGAGGAAGAATATTGACGACGGAAAATCTGAGCAGAAATAAAGTGCCAATATCTAGAACTAGATTTTAGAACAAAATACCAAAACCTTGCCAAAGTGAATTTTGATTCGGTGTGCAGGCTTAGTTTGTAAATGAATCGGTGTAAGAAGAGTGTATTAGACGCAGATATCCGACACGTCGGCGACGGCCGGCTTGATGTGGACGAGTGCCGACTGCAGCAGCTGTGGGTCCAGCAGAACTTGGCCGAGATCTAGGACATCGAGGAGAGCTGGTTTGCAAAGCAACAAATAATCAACTTCTACCCAATTTTGAAGACAATATCTTATATCCTTTTTTGACATACTTCATAAAAAAAAAGAAGTGAAAAAAACTACTAAGAAGTTGATGCAGGATCGAACTAAATACAAATATTCTCATTACAGCGGAAGATACGAAAAAAAAATACGAAAAGTGGAGCAAAAGGAGCAGGATCAGCAAGGAAACATCAAACATTACTGGTGAGATCTAAGCAATTATAAACAAATACAAAATACATACTACTAAATACGTGCCATGATCGTAACAGAACATGTTGCGATAATGGAAGTGTAAATATAGTACAAATATCCAATTGATATAAGTATTGTGTTTATGCGGGGCTTGTTGTAAGTGAAAGTGACCTCGGAATGGACGTGAGTGACCAGGCATTCTGAAATGGGTCACTGGATCTCAACAGAGCTATCACCTTTCAACACCCGGGCTAAAAATGTTTACAGTTTGGGATTAGGATAAAAGCATGATAGCTGCAGACATTTTTCTTCCATAAAAGCACTGCCGGACAGTGGGAGTTGGATTGTACACACACACACACACACACACACACACACACACACACACACACACACACACACACACACACACACACACACACACACACACACACACACACACACACACACACGTGCTCCTCCCTTACATCCTCAGTCAATTCATGATTGAACGGACTGGCAAGGAACTCGATGTCTTAGAATTCAATTTCCGTTTCATGGGATGGTTCACCAGGAATCTCAGGAATGTCGTGCGTAGAAGCAAGTTGCGTCGGGATGGCATTGCCCCGTAACCTAAACAATGATTCTATGTGCATAATAGATAACTACTAAATTACTTTTTTTGCTTACCCTTTCTCAGGCTTGTAACAATTTTTATAAGCTGTCGAGTTGAAATGGTCGGAGCATAGTTTCCGCTTTTCGACCGCCTTTTGTCCGCCTCCATCAAACTCCACCACAAGCTTCCTTGACTGTCAAAATTTCACCCACTGCGCGCATCTACTTGATGTCAAAATTAAATTCTATGTCATAGTATATTAATCTCAATAAATTTCATACCTTTCCACGTCACGGAAAGAACTAAAGAAGCATTTTCCACATTTTTTACCTTCCCGATTAGAGCAAAATAAAAATTCCCATTTGCGTCCCATGTTTTGACGGAAAAAAAAACAAAACATTTTAGAACACACTCACACTTGCAAGCGATGCTAGTGCAAGGAAATCACATAGCAGGAAAATGTCATAATTGTCGATGCGAGCGCCGTGAGTGGTGGCTTGGTCAACTATTTGCATTCAAATGAATCGTTTATTTAGGTGGACGATGGGCATCAATTAGAGTGTTACGTCTGTTTGTCTGTGCTTATATATTGACAGTCCGGCTCGTTTCTTTGCTCTTTGCACTGTTGTGTGGGACTTTTCCAATTTGTTTCCGATATCTCTTATGGAAAGGTTGGGATTGCGTTTGAAAATGCTGGCCACTATTCTTCCGGTCACTGTGGCCTCCTGGTTTCGGTTTCCTCCTGGTTTCGGTTTCATCCTGATTCCGGCTTCCTGGAAGTCGTCAGACGTTCTCCGAACACTTTTATAACTTTTTCGTCCCGGTTGATTTGGCAATATTAAGGAATAATTTGGATTTTGCTTATGCGCGAGCAAAATTTTAACACGCTGCTCTTCTTGCTTCGACGCCATTTTGACAACTGGATAGAAAATGGCAAAAACAAAATAGAGTCAACATTTGGTATGCATACAACTACAAAATAAGGGATGTTCAAGTTTCTTAAATGCACGATAAAAAAAACTTATGTCATATTTGAGCCGACCAATGGCACGATGCGAAAGATCCTTATTCTCAAAGTACTCGTGCAAAACTTTTTCGCACACGCAGTGTTCTTTCGTCACCATTTTGAAAACTTTTGCCCACCTGATGAAATCAACTCACAGAGTGTAAACAATACACATTAAGTTACGTCTACGCCAAATTTCTATTAATTTTACCCAACGGATCAAAATGTAGAGATATTTGAGTGTGTGCAGATTTTAAACGGTACACCCTTTAGATCACTGTAGAACAGCATCATCAAACTTACTTTTTGATAGTTCAGGGAGCTTGTTTGCGTGAAAAATTGCCGCTAAAATTGTCATCTCCAAATTTTCTTACATACATCAGTATACGTACACAGAAAAAAAATCTTGTATTAAAAACTACCATTTTACCCGACTATGCCTATTTTCCAAACTACCATGAAATTTCAGTCAAATTTACTACACTGAAATAATTTATAACCATAAATTCACATGTTACACATGTTGTTCTTCACTATTTGTGATCCATTTGTCATACATATGTGTTACACATTAATGTATAATGTAGGTTTCTGGTACATTTCGAAAAGCTTACCATATAAATATAACGTGTATGTCATGCTAAATCGATGAATGAGATTCACTGACATCAATGTTTTTACGACTAGATATACAAGTGTTTTTGTGTTAAAATTTTATGTTAATAAACACTGGTAAATATGTAGGTATTTATTCTTTATTTTCTTAATATTCATTTCATTTGCCGGCGTCGGTGGTGTAGTGGTAAGCGTGACTGATACTTGGCACCCCAGTGGGTCTGGGTTCAATCCCAGTCGACGTCGGCGGTTTTTCTGAGGCGAAAAAATCTGGTCACGTCTTCCTTCGGAAGGGAAGTAAAGCCGTTGGTCCCGGTTCATATTCATGAGTCGTTAGGTAGGGTCCAGGTGGTGGAGTCGGTGATTGTCACCATGTGAGGAAATAGGCCGACATAAAATAAAGATTAAGAGAATATTCATTTCAAATGCTTTAATGCTGCTCACTAGTACTACAGTGCCAGTGATTTTTCATACATTGTGTTATTTATATTTACAATAACTAATTTTATTTCATGAATACATAACCGTTTTACATATCACTGTCTTCGTTTGTATAATCATATTTTTTTCTGAAGTACATCTTGTTTTCAAAATTATGTATCATCAGTGGAGGGCTATCAAATACGGATAGTTTGTTAATTTTGTACAATTGGGTGCAAACCTTTGCTTCATAAGCTAGTTTATGTTCATGAAACTCGCCACATTGCCATAGTTGCCCGACAATGTATGGGATTGTGTCGATTTTAAGAATCCGGAGGTCTGTCTAGATGCGGTAATCAGAGGTGCTAGTTCGGATGCTGCTGGAAAGTCGTTAACTATCGGTGACACTGCGTTTTCAACTGCTGCATCACCGGAATAAATGAGATTTTACTAAAATTGACAAGTTTATTTTGAAAATATTCTTAGCATGCATTCATCCATCTTTGAATTACCTGTTGGTTACTACAACGTAGTAATTGATTGCTGCAACCTTCACCCGGATTAACGATGTTTTCATGGATAGAGGATGAAATCTCCGTGGTTGGAATAAATACTTGCTGCTCCGTACCAAAATCCGATGTGATTCCGAGCTGCCTAAGAAATGCAGACACCGGCGACGTGACCGCAAACTGTATTCCGTATCCTGAAATCAAAAACATATTATTAGAATCTGGGAGTGCAACACATCTAAAACCAGATTCAAGATGATCAAAAAATCCCACGCTAGCGAATCAATCTTTGAAAAATCTTGTTTCAGCTTGTGAATCTTAATCCATCAACTTGCATCGTGCTGCATCTTTTTGCAGTAAATCTTTAAAATCTTCATCAAAATCTTTGAAATCTTTTTTCTATCTACTAAGCGTGCGCACATCGCCCAAAAGCAAAAAAAAAATTTTTGCATCTGAGATAGAGTCGCACCCCCTGATTAGAACCACAAGGAACAAAAAAAACACTACACAACACTTACGATTGAAAAGATTAATTAAATCGGTAGACAAACCTAATTCTTCACTAGATTTCACATTCTCGGCATCGTGTTGTTGGCGTGCCAACTTGAAAGCTAGGATTTTGCAGATTAGTACACAATACTGAAATGTCAAACACGTTCGAACGATGTGACGCTACGCATAGTTAAAATATGCTGCAATTTCACGGAAATGTCTAGTGGAATTCTTTTAGATATTTGATGCGTTGGGATGTTCAGAAAATTAATGTGAATGACATTAAGATATACAAGTAAAGCATTTGGAAGCCATGTCAATGTCCTTGAATTATTATATTACATCAGCAAATGAATTCGTCGTGTTAAAAAAAATAATTTGAGCGTGTGGATTATTTTCAGAGTACGTTTATGGTACAAACTTCAACATTAGTGGTATATTTGACGAACCTCATATTGATATCAACCGCACCATGGTTGATCTAATCGCAAGCATGGTAAAATCAAGTGCATTTAAAGTCAGGTGAAAATTGTTGGTGTTTGCGCTTAATTTAACCCTCGATATGGTTGTTTCTACTGCTGTTTTTGTGTGTGTAGGGAATATATCATTTGACGTTTGCCTTATACGTCTGAGCTGTAAACGGTCAGAATTGATCGTTTATACATCAAACGGAACAAGCTAAACTTCAAATCGACAAAGATTTTTCATTAGGACCTAACTGACAAACGTAAACCAATGGCTTCTTCCGTAAATTTCTCGTGGCGCTGCTGTGAAACAGACAGCAGCGTAAATAAGAATAATTGATTTAGTTTGTTTTAGAGTAATAGCGATAATGTCAAATTGCCCTACCTTTTTCTTGAAATCATGTAACTTTGAAGACCGCATATTTCATCATTCTTAGGCTGTGTTCCAATTCACGAATTAATTTAAATTTTACTTAAACTTGACACATGGAAAATAATCGATTAATTGATTAAAATCCCTTTGTTATTGATCAACAAACTGTCGATAAGGTGTCTGTCAAAATTGAGTTGCCGTCTGTCAGAAATAAGTCAGCTCGAGTAGCAGACTTAATCGATTATATCCCATCTGTTAAGTTTAAGTGAAAATTAAAATTTATTCACGAATTGGAACACAGCCTAATAAAGCTATCACTGAGCAAACATGTGTGTAAGAAATATTTATTTCGTCAGGCACAAAGGCTACCCATGAAAGTCTCCAATTCTATCGGATATGTGAACTCTTCCTTTTCGAAAGGGACGGGGGGGGGGGGATATGTTAATTGTGAAAGAGGGGAGAACGGGGAATAATTTGTTTTGTTTGTTTGGGGCTGTTGGAAATTTTGAATCTTGTCAAATTATTGTTAACAAATAGGTGGGGGGGTGGTATGTTTGGGTGCGTTTGGGGTGTTTTTGGTGTTTTGGTTGGGTTTTTGGTTTGTTTTCGTGTACGTTGCGCCGCACATGTGGTGTGGTGGAGCTATCATACGTATAACATAATAAAGGGGTGATTAGTAGAACTGAATATGAAATGAATGAATATTGTTTTTTCTTTTTTTTTTTTTTTGTTTTTTTTTTTGTTTTTGGTGTTTTGAAGTTAGGAATGAAATAGCGTAAATTAAACTTAGTCTAATGCTGTTATAAAATTTGAAAGTTTACACTAGAAATCAACCCGGGAACAACTTGACACTTCAATTACATTGTAACTGAAACTCAAAAATTTGGTCCGGTGGTACTGTCAAACGTGTCAAACCGCAAAAAAATCTAGTGTATCTTCTAAAAAGGTCGAAATGCGGATATGACATGCGATATTGTTTGCGATAAAAAATGTTAATGCAAAGTTTGTTCCATTTTACGCTTGCAATGAATACGGAACCAGTGGAAACATGGAGGTGTGCCGTACATAAATTAAGAGTTTTAAGGGATCGTTCAAACATGAAGTCCAGTATTTTTGAATATTTGTTTGTTAGCCGTTTGAATACATCTGAAGTAGCGATGATCACAGTAGCGGATGGCTAGCGGGATGCCGCAGCAATTGAGGGAAAAACTCATCATCCCTTTGAGAATCTTCGACGACCATACACTCAGGAAATTATCTGTACGATTTTCATACGATCGAAACTATGAACCAAAAAGCAAGGGTCCAAGACTCCTTCCATACGAGATCGTATGAAATAATTACTGTTGCATTAGTCGAGAAAAACATGCCTCATATACACTTTCAATCGACATCAGTTATCAAGCGCGAGTTGTCCCGGGGGATTGTGGCTCGCCTCTGGATCCCGAGGTTCATGGTTCGAATCCCGATTGCAATTTTGTTTTCTGTAACGAAATTTTCATACGATCGTCCTACACACTTAGAAAATTTTACAGTATTCGGTAATTTTTTATCAAACTTTCAACAGCTGAACGTTCGGTTATCCGATTTAACGGATTTCGGTAAAATTTGACAAGTTCCGGTAATTTTTTTACCGGAATACTGTAAAATTTCACCGAAATCCGGTAAATCAGAATTATCAAACGTTCAGCTGTTGAAAGTTCGGTAAAAAATTACCGAATACTGTTAAATTTTCTAAGTGTGTATGAACATATTTCCATTAGAGAATCGTATGAATTTTGCAATAATATCTTGTGGCAAATTTCCATACGATATTCGAATGAATTCCTCTCGATTTGTTCGCTCAGTGTATCAATAGGAGCAGGATTTTCGTCATCACTAGTATTGCCGTCATTGTATCCAATGGTCAATGAGTTCTTCACTGATTCAAGATAGAACGCAGATTTTTCTACAGCAAAAAACATTTTCACTTCATCGATGTTCCGGAAATTAGCATATGCAATTGAATTGAGTAGATGGGACACATGGATATTATCATTGCTTTTTTATCAGTGTATGCAGCTTTAAACTGCACTGTGGTTGGATTGTTGTTGTTGTCCCTTTTTGACCGGATAGCAGCAAATAATGCAAAAACAGCAAAAAAAAACTCTGCAAACGAATCTTGCATCCAGAAACAAGCAGCTACTCGGTCAGATCGATGCGAGTGACAGTTCATCATTGGTGTCAAGAATTCGTTCTAATATTACGTAACGCAATTTCCGGCTATTTTCAACTCTCTCTCTCGCCCTCTTGTAAAAAGATAGTAAATACATTTATGAATTTCGACATCCGCTTCATCCCGCCTTAAATGTTAATCTTTTTCATGAAGTACCTCAGTAAAACGGCAAAAAAAAATCATTGTTCAAACGATTTTTATAACCAATCAATAACCTTCAATTATTCTCAGATTCTCAGATCAGTGTTCACAAAATCCAACGCGGTGTAACACTTTCAAAACAAACAACCGTGGTTGAGGAAACGCCGCGGTTATACCTTTGCTAGGGGGAAAGCCGCACGGAGAAAATCGAAAATGCTGAAAAGCATGTTATATATTCCTTTCTACGCTTTATTCCTTCTAAATCATTGCAATTCATAAAAAGTATGCATTGAATCAATATATTTTATGCATTTTAATACATTTTAGATAATTATTATTTTCCGTGCATATTTCGTTACCGGCGACAGTGCACTGCAGACAAACAAGAATTATTAGGTATTCGACTTATTCGACGCATATTTCATTATCAACCGATAGATAACTGGTTCCAACGAAATGTCTCCACCACCATCCTCGGGGCCACCACCGGTTCTGCAACTACGGGCCAGCCTTTCCCTATCAGCAGGACAGCCACGTAAAACCGGCCGATATTAAGAAGCTGGTGATGGCTAGCGAACGGATTGGAATCATGCTCAAGAAGGTATGTGTACTGTAAGAAATTTTAGCAATAGATTGTCATTGTCGTTTTTACCTCAGGACTCAGGAGGCGATCCGCAGAAGAAAACGGAACTTGTGAACAGCGTCAAAGAAATTCTAGACGAAATAGGTTTGGATGAAAGTATGCCAATCATTCGAACATTGGGTACGATCCTGAACTGCATCTTCGGACGAATCCTCAGTGGACTGCATGTGAATGAAACTTATATCGTGCTGTTCGGGATTGTTTGCAAGAAAAACCCGTTATGATGGACCAAACAGCGTAGCGGGAAAAGATCACGGATCAGGTCAAAGGAACAGTCCTCAAAGCCGTGAATGCGAAGCAGCTAGCCGAAGGCATTTCGATTTGCCTCCAGAAACCAGTTCTCGATTTTAAAAATTGTTTAGGTTTTATTTTATTTTTTTCAATCACAAGAAAAATAAACATCCATAAATAATCCTCTTTAATTTTCATATAAATATGCATTGCAATGCAAAAGTTTGAATAATGCATTGAAATGCATATATTGATAGAAATACGCATCCCAATTCATAAATCAAATTTATGCATTGCAATGCATATAGTTGTATAAATATATGCATTGCAATGCATACATTTGATTTATGCATTACAATGCATATATTTATACAAATGTGCATTGCAATGCATATATTTGACTTATTCTTAGCAATGTATAAACCTGGTTTATTCATTCCAATGACTGGATAGATCGAATATGGTTTTAGCATAGAATTTATGCTTTTAAGTATATTTGTTTTTCTCCGTGCGCGTGAAATCATTTTTTTTTTTATATAATTTTTTTTTTAGAGATATTGTAGTGGGGTGAATAAAAAAATTCTTTTTTTGATGTGTTCTGTTTGTTTTTTTTTACCAACTATTGAGGAAAAAAAAATACGTGGTGCTGGGAAAAAAAAAAGGGGGGCGGGGGGGGGGGACGAACTTTATATGTTGGGGGGGGGGGTCTACTATTTGGATGGGGGTGGAAAAAAAAAAAGCTTGTATTACACTGTTTGTCCAATAGCCAAATATTTGGCATAGGCAGCTAGACAGCTGACAGATATCATAGATGTTTGTCAGATGCCTATCTGCCTATGACAAATATTCCTGGTGCACTTAAAAACCGGAATATAGCAGTCGCGCCAATCGATTTTACTCCCGTTCTATGAATTCAAACAGTGGCGCATCTAGTGCGCTGTATAGCGCATCAGATGCGCCATACAGCGCACTAGATGCGCCATTGTTTGGACTTATGGAACGGGAGTAAAATCGATTGGCGCGACTGCTATATTCCGGTTTTCAACTGCACCAGGAATATTTGGCTATTGGACAAACAGTGTACTACAAGCTTAAGTTAATCTGTCATGTTGTGGGGGGGTTGACTAAAATAAATGGCTTCTGCATGAATATCATACACTCAAAACAATCGAAACGTTGTTTCCACGTGAAATTTCACGTAACTTTCACCTAAACACGTAACCAAATCTTCTTCAGTAAAATCAGGTAAACATTACGTGTCAGTGAATTGTACGTGAAAAATCACGTAACACTTATGTTATTTTCACGTAAAATGTGGATTTACGAGAAAATCACGTAGCTCTTACTTGAATTCCATATGCCTATTACTGGTTTTGGCAGTGAATCAAAAATTACGTGCGTTTCACGTGGATACTACGTTTCGATTTTTTTGAGTGTATAGAAAAAGAAATTCTACTTGACTAATCATTTACATTTCACTGGATACATAAGATTCACGTAATATTGCAGAGCATTTTCCACTTCCTGAATCACATGAAAGTTAAGTGAATTTCCAGTGGATATTTTCCACTGATTATGTGAATTTTTTTTAGGTGTATGACACATAAATTGAAAGGAGCTGCTACAAACTGTTTTATTGTTATCATTACCAAACTGTTATATTTTGTTTATTTTTAGGCAGCACTGGTCTTCCACCCTCGCATTATTTTGCACAATCAGTTCTCGCTTAAAATACAACGGTAAGTTTGTATACACATTCCCGAATACCCTTCAACTCGATAACTACGATTCTCGATTAGCTAGTTCTGTTCCTCCACCAACAGTAATTCCTACAACGATGAGCAATCAAGAGGAAGAGGATCCGATCGACGTCCCGGTGGGATCCGTCCCCAGGAACGCTGGTTACGGTAACTTTGACCTCGAGAACAGCAGCTCCCGGACGGTTGAAGCTAAGCCTCGGATTCTACTGATGGGACTACACAGATCTGGGAAAACCTCCATCCTAAAAGTGGTATTCCACAAAATGTCTCCGAACGAAACTTTGTTTCTCGAGTCAACCGACAAGATCGTAAAGGAAGACGTCATCAATAGCGGATTTGTGCAGTTCCAAATTTGGGATTTTCCCGGACAGATTGACTTTTTCGATAGCACAGTCGATTCGGATTTAGTTTTCGGCCAATGTGGAGCTTTGATCTTCGTGATTGATGCCCAAGATGATTACATCGAAGCGCTGGTCAAACTTAACCAAACCGTTACAGAGGCATACAAGGTGAACCCGAAAATCAAGTTTGAAGTTTTCATTCACAAAGTGGACGGGGTGAGTGACGAATTTAGAGTGGAATCGCAAAGGGATATCCATTCACGAGCTAACGATGATTTAATCATTGCTGGAGTCGAAGGAGTCCATCTGAACTTCCATCTCACATCAAATTACGATCATTCGATTTTCGAGGCATTCTCCAAAATAGTTCAAAAGCTTATTCCGCAGTTGCCAACACTGGAAAACCTTCTCAATATCCTCATTCTAAATTCGGGAATTGAAAAAGCGTTTCTGTTTGACGTGGTATCGAAGATTTACATTGCCACAGATAGCTCACCCGTGGACATGCACAGCTACGAACTATGCTGTGACATGATCGACATTGTGATGGATCTGTCCTGCATCTATGGTACCAAAGACGATCCCGACGTGGCTGCCTTTGACCAGAAAAGTTCCAGCTTGATTAAAATGAACAACAGTACGGTGCTGTACCTGCGGGAAGTGAACTCCTGCCTGGCGCTGGTTTGCATCATTCGGGAGGAGAACTTTTCTCATCAAGGCGTGATTGATTATAATTTTTTGTGCTTCCGGAAAGCCATCGCTCAAGTTTTTGACGTCGGCCGTATGGAATCTTGCTGATATGCCATCGTTGGAACTATGTATGGGTGAGAAGCTATTGAATAATGTATGGTGGTTTTTGAAATTACATTTTGAGTAGAGAAATAAACTATCCAAATAAAGAATAAAGACAGAATTGGATTCAGATATTGCTGGAATATGCATATATTTGAGATTTGGTTGTTGAGAGTGAAATAAATATGAATAGTGTCGTTTCTTCTTCGGAGGTTCTTTATGGCTGAGGAATGGAGGAAAGGTCTTGTTGTGTCGATCTCATGCGTAAGATATTTTAAACGACATTTAGGCAATGCACAACGTCTGCTTTATGCAATTCTCTTCATCGATTTTCTCATTGAATAAGCTCTGCGGAATAAACTGAATTTGCCCTATTTTTAAACCATCACAAAGTGGGCATAATCGAAGCTGTAATCGGACTTATTTCAAATCCGCTGGTATTTGTACATGAACTGATGTTTTTCTATAGGAAAAAAACGCCAATAAATCGATTGCCACTAATTTCCTGTGCAGAGCATTGGAAGTGGCTCATTTTGCCCCATATCAGCCTAATTCGGATTGTTCGTTCAGTTTTTACTCCGATAACTACAATTGCCGCTGCAGTTTTCGCTTGAAAAGGGACATATCTTATGTGGAAAACTCTCAGGAATCGAATGGTGCCAATTTCATGCTGTACAGAGGTCGAAAAATAGTTTATTTCGCCCCATTTTACCCTAAAAGTGTTTTTACATTTTACTCCGATAACTACAATTGCCGCTATATTTTTTGCTTGAAAAGGAACATGTCTTATGTGAAAAACTCTCAGGAATCGAATGGTGCCGGTTTCATGCTGTGCCGGGGTCAAGAAATTGTCTATTTCGCCCCATTTTACCCTAAACATGTGTTTTTCAGTGTTTACTCCGATAACCACAATTGCCGCTGTAGTTTTTGCTTGAAAAGGGACATATCTTATGTGAAAAACTCTCAGGAATCGAATTACATGCATGATTACATGATGTTTGTGCCCAGTTCAACGGGATATTCCAGTTAAATGAAACTAGAATTTGTTTGCGTTTACCAATCTTTTTTCTCAGTGTAGGTTTGAAAGCAAAACTTATAGATCATTGCACGATGGCGTCATCAATTCAGTTTTGACAGTTCAGGGAGCTTGTTTACGTGGACTTAGAATATTTTTTGTAGGATCGGTTTGCAATTTTGTGCTCTAAATTTATTACGATTAAGTAAAATTGCCGGAAAACAGTCACCAGTGCTTGTTTTTACATCATTTCCTGAATCTAATCATACAGAATACGGAAAAATCCAATGAAAAATTTCGTTTGAGCGGTTAAAATTCTAACACCTTGTAAACAAGCTCCCTGAACTGTCAAAAAAGTGAGGTTAATACATTCTGTGCAATGATCTATTGCATTTATTCCTGGTGCAGTTGAAAACCGGAATATAGCAGTCGCGCCAATCGATCTTACTCCCGTTCCATAAGTCCGAACAGTGGCGCATCTAGTGAGCTGTATAGCGCATCAGATGCGCCATACAGTGTACTAGATGCGCCACAGTTCGGACCTATGGAACGGGAGTAGGATCGATTGGCGCAACTGCCATATTCTGGTTTTCAACTGCACCAGGAATACTCTACGAGAGTTACATGGTTATGTGGAACCCCTCAATTGGGTGTTGGGTATTACCCAGTGGATAGTTTATTGCTTACATTGAAGGGTCATTTTTTTTTTTTCTTCAGAATTTCAGCATAACATTTGCATTTACTTTTGAACCTCAACTGTTTCCATAGAAGACTGGCATGCGCTTAGGCAGGGGGTAAGTCACTAGGCCACCTTGTGTTACCACCCTAAAAAACACAATCCGCCACACTTCAAACACACTCGCCACCACATGAAAGATAAATTCATATCTGGCACCATTTACTCGTATCGATTGTTTGTTTTCTCACTGTTTTGTTTCCCCCTCGCTTGCACTCATGTGATTTGAATGATGCATAAGTGTGCGTGAATTAACCGCCAAAAAGGTCGATGGTTGCCAATAAGCATATATTTTCTATTGTAGTATTGACAGATAAGTTGAAACACAGAAATACCATCCGACACACTGAAACACAAACACAACGTGGCCGAGTGACTAGCCCCCTGGCAGTAGGGTATTTGTCCCTGGGGGGTTACGGTTTTGAAGCTGTAAGCAAGATTCAACTAGTTATACACAGAAAAAAATCTTTTAGTAAAAAGTACCATTTTACCCGACCATGCCTATCTTTAAAACTACCATGAAATTTCAGTCAAATTGACTACGTTTATGGTAAAACGTAAAACCTTCAACATTTGTGGTATATTTGACGGACCTCATATTGATATCAACCGCACCATGGTCGATGTAATCGCAGGCATGGTAAAATCAAACGCATTTATAGTCAGGTGAAAATTGTAGGTGTTTGCGCTTAATTTAACCCTCGAAATGGTAGTTTCTACTGTGTTTTTTTTTGTGCGCGTACACTTGCTAAGATAAGTTTGATAAGACATTTGGTAGAATGTATCACGAAAAGTTACACAACTCTTTTTATAAACCCAGAAACTTTCGAGGGATATGGATTTAATGTCGGTCTATAAGCACCAAATTGGGTCTATTTGTGGATGCAATTTCGTCCCATTCGATAGACTTATTATTAAACGCACCAGTAGCGCAACCAGAAATTGTTTGTGTGTGTGTGTGGGGGGGGGGGGGGGGGGGGGGGTGAGTTTGAGCTTGAAGGTAACATGTTTTGGAAAAATAGTGGCATCAAAATTTGAGTTTTATTATTCAAGTTTATTTAATATTTCAAACATACAACGATATAATTTTTAAGCTTAAGACAACCATTCAAATTTTCAACCTTCTCGGTTTGTTCGACAGTTCTTTCAAAATTTTCCCTCGGTGACAGCAACATTGTCGTGGATATACAGAAACATGCATTACAGTTGTCGAGACCGACAAAATTTTGTCGACCCAGAAGACTGTTCGAAAACCGGTGATAACTTTCCTGAAATTCTAGAGATAATCATTGATGACCTGTAGAAGCAGCCTATACAAACTTCATTCATTTGACCGTAATAATATTCATTGCCCACGACACCATATTAAAATATAGTAAAGACCTCCTGCACATCCTCAACCGTCCGCATCTTACTATGAGCTAACACACAAACTCATATAAAAAATACAATTCGGCGGTTTCCATCTCACCTCGTTTGACAGATTTGATTGCTAATTCAGGCGATCGATTCAATGACCATCTATGGCATATCAGTTCGTCGGTAAGAAGAAATTCCTGAAGTCTAGCATAGAAATTAAAAAGACATATTTTCAGTAGTTCAGAGAAGTGAAGGAAAGAAGTTTTTGGAAGTTCAGAAAAATATCAAAGAAGTTTTCGAGAGTTCTTCCAAAGTTCAGAAAATCCTTCAAAAATTCAAAACAATAATCCTTAATTAAGAAAAACTTCCCACTTAGAATACAAGAAACTCAGGAAAAAGTTCGGGGATTTTTCCAGAAGGTCAGAAAACTTCAAGATAAAATCAATGAAAAGAGATCGATTTTTTCAAACTTGCAGCTTTGAAACAGATTTCCAATGAGGTTTTCAGAATAACAAAAGCATTAATGTAATTGCCAAAGCAAGAGTGAAAATGGTGACACATATCCTTCGAATGTCAAAACTGATAACTAAGGTGATGGAAGTCCTGAATAATTGCATGGTGTACATAATATTTGAATGACTATTTGAAATCTTTCAAAATAACAGTTGACAGTCGAGTTCCGTTGCCGACTCGATCAGATTAAGTCGGCTTCTTTAATGTGCAACAGTGACAGTGACAAGTGTCGAGTCGAGTTGCTCGATTCGACTTCTATAATTGACCTCATAGAAACAACGAAACTAAGTTAATCTGTCATGTTTTGGGGGTTGAGAAACAATGATATTAATAGGGCAATAGTTATTCAAGTACATACTATGTTTTAGATCTGCCTAGAATGTTTCTTACCAATGTGCAAAGTCAATGTTTGAAATAAAAACTATCTCATAGCTCGAAAGGGAACGAAATGTCATCATGGCAGAAATAATAAAAAAGCAGTTGAGTTCAGATTCTTCAAATCATTTGCTTTGCAAAGTAGCAGCATACACTGAGTGTGTACATTAATCACAAGATCATTCAAGATCATTCATATTGAGGTTGTTGTTGTTGTTGTTGTTGTTTTCGATCATGACATTATTTCAGTCTGAATCATTTTGGATTCGATTGAAGCTACTCCCAGTGATAACTCACCCGGATGTTTTTGGGCGAGACGGCAGTGGGAGAACTCTTCCTTTGTTTTGACAATTCTTCTTGGCACTCGATAGTTGAGCGGGTTTGACGCACGTGGTGTGTGAAATGCTTTTTACAAAAGTCGCGAAGGCATCAGGTATGGGGAGAGTGATGAGTATTCTAACATTTGGCTAGTGTCAAAGGTGGTTTGGCATTCGTGGAAGTGTGTCTTAATAGTGGGGGGCCTCATACAAGTGTGGCTTATAAGAGCCATCATCCTCATGTCCATGACCGTGAGCGGCCCACGAAGCTGGTCCAGAGTGAGCTCCAGCGTTGTGCAGGGCGTTCAGGTGGAAGGCCTTGGCGTGCTGGACCTCTGGGGTTTCGACTGGGACTCCGTTGTGGATAACTGGAACATGCTGGGGTCCGTGCCAAGCTCCAGCTCCATGGTGAGCTGGGGCATGAGCAGCTGGGGCGTGGTGTGGGGCTGGAGCATGGTGGGCATATCCAGAGGAAACTTTAGCGTAAGAGGCAGCATGGAAAGCCTTGGCGTGCTGGACTTCTGGGGTCTCAACTGGGACACCATTGTGGATCACGGGAATGTGGATGGGTCCGTGCCACTTCTGGGCTGGGGCATCATGGTGATCCCAGTGGTGACCAGCTGGGCCGGCACTGGCAGCAACTTGGGCGTGGGCAGCGAAATGAGCAGCCTTGGCAGCGGCGACTTCAGGAGTGTCGGCAGGAACGTACGATCCGGAGCAGACCGCAGCCATCAACAACACTGATCCCAACACCTAAACGATCGGGAAGATCAACAGAAAAGCACAACATTCGATCAGTAATCAATTCACTTAATGTTCCAATGGTTTTCACTCTAAAGTCCATATTGTCACTATCGTATCACTTAATCATTCGGAACTACTTACGAAGGCCTTCATTGTAAGATTTGGTTGACTTTGTAAAGGAGAAATAGACACTTGCTAGAACTATTGAGCGCTGCAAACCTCCTGGTTGATCTGAATCGGACGAGGACTGTTCGCGGACTGTGCCTAACCGAGTGAATAGGAAGCAATTTTATACACTCCATCGCTCAAAGATTTTGCCCGAAAGCAGCATGCTGGTCACTTTCAAATCAGGTAACTTTTTTTTTGCGCATGGCAAGCACTGCCATCGTCACTGTTGTTGTTGCTATAGTTTTGTTTTGCGCACCGTTGCTGCCTGCTTTGCTTAGAGCTACCGCAGTGGTAATTAGTGCATGTAGTAATAAACGGTATTTTCGGCGGAAGGTCACGCAGATTCAGCGCAAGTGCAAATATCCAGCTAGTGTGAAGGTTAAATTTTCCAATAAGTTTCGATTAGAACGGCCGGATTGGGGAAAGGACGTTTTGAGAGCAATAGTCCTAAACAGCAACTAATTCCGATTTCATATGGAATTAGTCTTAGACCCTTGCTCTGTGGTTCATAGTTCCGATCGTATGAAAATCGTACGGATAATTTCCTGAGTGTCATTTATTTGCCTATTATAACTTTCATCAAATTAATAAACTATTCAAAATTTGCATAGAAATTACGACTTGTCTTTGACAAATCCTAAAAACATGCGTGAAATTCGTAGTTCATGTATTCGATAGTTATTTTATGCATAATTCCAAGCTTATTAAGTAATAAACACTTTCAGGAGATTCCACAGGAACCAGTCTTGGTTACACTTTTCCGGAACACCCGCGCGTTTATTCCATGGATGTCTCCTTCAAATATAACTCTCGTTTTTTTACATCAATTTCTTTCCAATTAGGCTCAACTTTAAGTTTTAACTTCCTCCTTTCTAGGATGTCCATTTTTCTTTGTCCTGCATCGGCTCTCGAGCTTTCATTTTGTTCAAGTTTTGCATCCACCAGTTTTGTCGATCCAAACCTGTATAAACAGTCGTAACAAATCTATTATAACATACTTCTTTGTGAAGTGTCGGGTGCTGAACGCTAGAATCAGATTTATTCTGCGCTTCGTGATAAGTGAGATGACTCGCATGAGGTTCACAAGTTCACAAGTATTCACTCGAAAAATAAACACTTAATTTTTGCCATTCCGACCCATTGGTGGTCGTAATGAATCGAGCTCTTGGACAATTTACTCCCACCCAACAAACATCAGTGTCGAATAATCGCTTGTTCAAATTTCTAGAAGCTTTCTAGAACAAAAAGCTGAACAACTTCTCCAAATTTGTTTGAACAAACAGTTATTCAGCATTGATGTTTGTTGGGCATTTCTGCTTTACATTTGTTTTGGTGGCTCCAACTCCACAAAAACCTCTGGCGATGTCCACATTCGTTTTCATAAGTTCAATTTTTCTTTTATGAAGAGTGAACAATTTTTGCAAGAAGGAAATTGTTTTTCTGTTGATTCACCTCAACAAATAAAAACAATGGTTTACGGTATTTCTTACCTTGCTCTGTCAAAACAAACTTACTATCCAATACTTACACGGAAGAAAAAAAGTACCCATTTGAGCAGTTGCGTGTGGGAAGCCAATTTTGGATATAGTTGTGTTAACGTACCCGTTGTGTATAAATAACTTACTTTTGGGTGAAATTCTACCCAAAAGTAAGTTATTTATACCCAACGGGTCAGTTAACATAACTATACCCAAAATTGGCTTCCCACACGCAACTGCTCAAATGGGTACTTTTTTTCTTCTGTGTAGATCCATCACCCGTTTTCGAACGATCTTCTGCTCTGAGAAAAATTTCATCGTTGTACCGACAATTAAATCATGGTCGGGATGACTATCATATAATATAGTTTTTTTCATCATGAAAAAAGTGGTATTTATCACGTTTATGGTGTTTTTGTATATGATTATGGTTTAAAAGATTATTCTTACATTATGGAAAAAATTGTGCACTATTTTTAATGGTAGTTTTGACCATGATCATAGTCGGTTCAAAATCACTATACTGCAATAGTCATCCTAACCCCCAATAATGGTAAAATTGACTATCAAATTCCTCTCTGTGTGAGTCGACCTGCTCGACAAAATTTTGTCGATCTCGACAACTGTAATGGCTGGCCCACAATTGATACGTTGCGGATGCGTTTGCGTGGTTTTTGTAGTTTTCTAGGTTTTCTGTCAAATTTACGTCAACGCATCCGCAACGTATCAATTGTGGGTCAGCCATAATAGCCAGGGACCTGCACTGTAACCGGCCAGTACCCATTAATGGGTAAATATATACCCATTTTGCGATACTGTAAAAAAATGGGTACTTTAAAAATCAAAATAATGCATACTAAAGACCCATTTTTAATTTTTAATGAGACATCAAAAGATGGGTATTTTTCTATTCATTAATGGGTAGAAAATATCTAAGCATTTTCCTGGCTCGCTTTGTGCGTGGTTCGAAAAATAGAAAAACTGCGCGGAATCCATTCCACGAAAACGCGTAGAACATGGAAGAACTGAACTTCCAGAAACTAAGAGGTACGTTAATAATTTAATATTATAATATAAAATGCTTCAATTTCATCAGTAGAATCGTACTTCCGAGTATGTGTTTCTTCCGGGGCGTAAAATCCAAGCTTTCATCAAGTGACGTCAAAATCATTTAAATCCTTTCAGATATATTCCACGGATAACCTCTCTGAAGGATAACGATATGATATGGTCCACTTGAAAGTCACCGGAATCATTTAAATTCTTTCAGATATATTCCACGGATATCCTCTCTGGAGGATAACGATGTGATATGGTCCACTTGAACGTGGCCGGAATATTTGCCGGTCTGAGGCTAAAGGGGTGTCAAAATACAAATACACATTCAGTTATTGTGATCTATTATGTTTATTGTAATGCTCATTATTCAATATCACAATTAAAAACAAATCACGAAAAAAGGGTATTTCATACCCATTTCGCAAATAACAAACATTTCGAAAAATGGGTATTTCATACCCATTTCCCAAATAACAAACATTTTGAAAAATGGGTAAAAAATACCCGATAGCCTGACGTACAGGCTCTTTACCCATTAATGGGTAAAACGTTTTACCCATTAAAGGAGTTAACCCACTTAAATTCGAAATGGGTGATATTTTACCCATTAATGGGTACTGGCCGGTTTCAGTGTGACGGACAGGCATTCTCATGTAACCAACATCTCTAACATCTAAACGTCAAAAGATTCATTGTTTGTGAACATTACTAGCGTTCGTACACACTTAAATTCGATTTTGCAGTTCGGTAAAAAAATTGACGAAACATTTCGGTAAACATAACATCTTACCGATTTTTCGGTAAACATAAAAAATGTTACCGTAATTTTGTAACACTTTACCGAACGATCTGTAATGTTGAATTTTATTTACCGAATACGGTAGAAAAAAATACAATCCATACGGTAAAGACAAACAATCACTGAATACGGTAAGAACTTTACCGAACAAAACGTAAAACGAACTCTGAATAACCGAAGCCCGGTAAAGTATTATTAACTGTCAAACTGTCAGCCATTTTCTATGAAGCCTCGTGGTTCCAGTGATCGGTTGTCCAGAAGGTGGTTTGGATATTGATTAATTTTAATTATTCCATGTATGTATGTAGAAAATAAACCAGCGTTAATTAGAGCTTTCATCCGGCTAGCTATAAATATTTCAAATGTGCTGATTACACGCTAAACAATCAATAGGTTCGATGTAAAAAGGGATTATTATTCTAAATGATACACATGCAAAATATATTTGCAGTATTGTATCCATCTATAGGTAGAACACAACTTCACTGACCAGCATCCGATGCAGTCGACACGCATCGTTCGTAGTATTTCGTTGACTGCGCCATATGCTGGAAAGACCTCACAGTCCCGGTCGGAATAACAACATATATAGTTTTGTTTAATATATTCAATTAACCAATAACATCCATATATTTTGGTGTTTAACGATACAAACAAAAACAAAATAACGAAACGCTTCTATACCAGACTACACAAATTTCCGAACTGTACGGTAATTTTTGACAGATCATCAAATCTTCCATTACCGAACTGTACGGTAGTTTTTGACAGTTCATCAAAAAATTTGAGTACCGAACGTTCGGTAATTGATTTAATTACCGAACAGATTACCGAACGTTCAGCTGTTGAAAGTTCGGTAAAAAATTACCGAATACTGTAAAATTTCCTAAGTGTGTACCCATAGTTACAAAAGTCAGACGAGCCTTATTCAAATAAGGCCCGTGATATGTTGCATACTGTCAAAAGCTAGTTAATAGGATAGGGTTGCCAGGCCCCCGGTAATAGCAAAATAAACTTGTCGAGCAAAGGGACGGTCGACTCGACTTCTATAATTGTTCAGTCTTGTTGTTAGAAGGAGATTCTTTGAAGGGCGTCCACAGTTAAATTGCATCACTTTCAATAAGCTGTAACATTTCGCCCTTTAGGTTGATTTCAACGAAATTTTGGGTGAAATGACTTCAGCGTGTATTGTTTATTGTTTGTTGCGTGTATCGTTCATTGTGAAATATGTCGTAGTTTCGAAAATGGAGTCCAACGAACAGCAAGTGCGCGAGAACATTTTGCACACGCACCTCGACAACCCACTTCTTTCGCACCGAGCCATCGGAGAGATGTTGAAAATTCACCAGTCTACAGTGTCTCGTGTCATAAAACGTTTCGGGGAACGTTTAACTGTCGATCGGAAGAAGGTGAGTGGTAGAAAAAGTGTTCCGTACTGTGTGAAGGATCACAAGCGAGTGGTTGCTGCCTTTAAACGCAAACCCAACTGTTCCGTTCGGGATGTAGCGAAAAAGCTGCACTTGACCAAAAGTTTCGTGCAGAAAGCCAAGAAACGAGCCGGGCTCCGTTCATACAAAGTTCAGAAAGCTCCAAACCGCAATGAAAAACAGAATAGGACAGCTAAAATGTTGACGAAACCACACTGCTGCATCATGGACGATGAAACACACGTAAATGCGGACTTTAACAAATTCTCGGCAACCACTATGTGACTGCGAAAGACAAGTTCGATGTTCCAGAGTCTCTCATGAAACAGCTAGTGTCACAGTTCCCCAAGAAATTCATGATTTGACAGGGGATTTGTTCGTGTGGTAGACGGAGCAAGCTTTTCGTGACAACTTCAACTGTAAATGGTCAAATATACATGAATGAATGCTGAAACTTTGCAAATTTTGCCGTAAGTCTTTGAACTGTAAATGTCAGGCTTCGTAAACATTTTGTTTATTACCGTTTCAGTTGAAAACCAAATTTATCGGCTTGCGACAATCGATTTTACTGTCGATCCATACACGCAAAAAAAAAAACAGCTATAGAAACTACCATTTCGAGGGTTAAATTAAGCGCAAACACCAACAATTTTCAGCTGACTATAAGAAGTGTATCAAAAATAATCATTACATAGGTCTCATCGTCCATCAAAACGCATGCATCCGGACGCTGCAAAAGACGCGAATACAATTTCCGGGCCCTTGTTGCTGCTCGCTTCTTCTGTTCTGCACTTTGTTTCGAGATTTTCTGCTTCTTGTAAGTCTTCAGGTGGTTTCGCCTCTTGATACGCTGGATCATTCCGACACTCATTCCTGCTTTTTTGGCCAAATCACGTATTGACATTGATTTGTTCTTCATGATTAGAGATAACACTTTCTGCTCCAGTTTCGGGTTGGAAGAACCGGGTTTTCTGCCTCTTCCTGGTAGCTCATCCAAAGAATAGTGTTCCCCAAACTTATTAATGAGGGTTTTAACACTCGCATGATGAATTCCAAACCGCTTCGCCAATTTTCGCATAGTAATACCAACAATCAATGTGCAACTAGCGATTTGAAATTGGTTCACTGTTGTGGAACCCCTTGGTCCGAAGCACACCTTGAAGCCTGCACCTAACTTTACGTATTTGCGCCTTTGTTTTGATTTGCTGTGTTATTTTGACAGAATATTTGAGTGTGTGTTCGTGCGAGTTCATTATTAGGGGCATATTATTAAGCTTGGGACCGAGCTTGGGACCGATGTGCTAGTACTGACTGAGCCAAGAAAAAAATCGTATTTGTTCGGGACCTACTGGTCTTAGAGTTAGTCTATGGTAATACCCTTCTCACTTAGCCATGTGTCCAGAACCTTAATTTTCACTTGCTTTTCAATACGCGACATTTTGAAAACGCAGAATTTGAACCACATAAACAAGTAAACAAAAGAAAGCTGACAGTCAAACGCACAGCATGCAGTGTTCAGAGCATAAAAAACCATCACAAATACATGCGTACAACGCAAATGTATGTGGATAGCTTATATTCGATACACTCCTTAAATGCGTTTGATTTTACCATGCCTGCGATAAGATAGGCCATGGTGCGGTTGATATCAATATGAGGTCTGTCAAATATACCACAAATGTTGAAGGTCTTACCATAAACGTTGTAAATTTGACTGAAATTTCATGGTAGTTTTAAAGATAGCCATAGTCGGGTAAAATGGTAGTTTTTACTACAAGATTTTTTTTCTGTGTGCGTTGAACCTAATGTCGGAAGTTAAGCGTTATATAGCGCATCAGATACTCCCCCCACATCATGACAGAACCACTTAGTTTCGTGTAACCACTTGCAAATCGTAGATGTCGCGCGGCAACGTAAACATTGGGGTCGTCCCTGGCAGACGCACCGATTTTTCTATTCGGAGCAGCATGCTTTTGTTGCGTCATGAGTGGTTGCAAACCAACGAGCAAGCGTACCATATCAATAGAGTCCATTTTTATATTCACGGCATAACTTCAGTTATAAGTTATTTAAATATTGAAAAAAATATTTCACGCGGCTTTCCGCCGAGCAAAGATACAACCGCGGCGTTTTTTCAACCCCGGTTGTTCATTTCGGAAGTTTTACACCGCGTTGCATTTTGTGAACACTATTACAGTCGCGCGGTGTATTGTATCCAATGAATCTGAGAATAATTGAAGGTTATTGATTGGCCTCAGAAACCGTTTGAACAATGATTTTTTTTACTTTAAATTTTCACGTTTTCAGATAGGCCATTTAATATATTATTCAAAATTTTACTATGAAATGATGGAATAGATGAATATATCCATCCGTTCATATGAAAAGGATCCAACAATAGGAAAACGGTTTGAAAATACTCGAAAATAGGGTGAGATATAAAGGTGTATTCATGTTTTAACTGTTAAAGCTTCGGATGTGTGGTATAATTTTGATCTTAATAATAGACGTGCAACAGATAAATTGTTTTTACTTTTATGTATTTAGCTGTATGTAGTGTTTTTCCAAAAAAGTGTAATTGGAGTTTATAATGAAGTTTTCGTATCGATCATTCATATTCTTCTTCAATCAAGTCCAAATCATTTTCAAAATGATTTGCTGCTTTTACCGCCTTCTTGCGGCCACGTTGTGTACTCTGGTCGGGAAAGTGGTATCTTAGGAGTTGAGGTAACAACATCACGGAACGAGGTTGACATCTCATGCCACGAAGCGTTTATCACCTCCTCGTACCGACCTACAGCCGGTGTTTCCACCGTAGAAACCCTGGATCGATCAGCGGATGCCGCACCACAAACGTTAACAACTTCATCCCGTGCATACAACTCAGCAGCACCAGCTGTACTTGAATTGAATGGTGCACCATAACATTCACTACAAATAAATATTTTTCCACAATATTTACTCACCCAACAATGCTTGGAATTTGCTTTCGCCTTCCATCGTAGTAAAACACGATAAAAAACAATAATTATTAGGCCGAAATCGTTCAAACTTGACAATATAACGCCACCAATTAAATTTTTGAGCCATGATGGTAACAAAACAGAATTTTTGTAGCTGGCATACAATTTCAAAATAGCCTAAGCCTACTGAAATAAGAATTTATTATGAACTAGCTGAACCCGGTGCGTGCGCTGCTACGCTTGCAACTACATGAAGGAAAATTTAATATAACTTGCACGTTTATGGTTTTTTTTCAAAATGAGTTTTTTTTTTCTTGAATAAGCAGTGATTCAAACTTCTATCAAAACATGTTTCTAACCAGAGAAATACACGTGTTTAAGAAACCTGGATAGTTTTCATTTTTGGTAGAAATTTGTGTTTCATTTGTATGGGAGCCCTCCCTTCCAGAGGGGGGTGGTTTCTCAAACCACCATACAATCATTGCCTTCAAAAACCCCCACATGCCAAATTTGGTTCCATTTGCTTGATTAGTTCTCGAACCATCACATTGGGCTCATCGATTATAATAAAAATTTGAGTTTCATTTGTTTGAAGCCCCGCCTTCTTCAAAGAGGGGAGGGGTCTTGAACTACCATAGAAACATTCTTGCCTTCAAAACCCCCCACATGCCAAATTTTATTCAATTTGCTTGATTAGTTTTCGGGTTATGATGAAAGCTGTGTCTCATTTGTATGAGAGCGCTCCTAACTCCTACAATCATAAGAACCCTTCCAAGCCCCAAAAACCCCTTCATATAAATTTTCACGTTGGTCGGTTCAGAACATTCCGAGTCTATAAGGGTCTGACAGACAGACAGACAGACAGAAATTCATTTTTATGCATATAGAAATCTAGCCTCCAAAAACCCCCATATGCTAAAAAGGTTTTCATTTACTTGATTAGTTCTCGAGTTATGCAAAAATTTGTGATTCATTAGTATGAGAGCCCCCCTCTTACAGAGGGCGGAGGGGTCTTGAGTTACCTTAGAAACATTTCTTGCCTTCAAAAACCTTTACCTTTTAAATTTGGTTCCATTTACTTGATTAGTACTCTTTTTATGCAGAAACTTGTGTTTCATTTGTATAAGAGCCCCGCCCCCCCCCGGGGGGGGGGGGGGGGGGGGGGGATTTTGTAAACCGAGTTTTTTGTTTTTGTATGGGGGGGTGGGTTGGTGGGGGGGGGGGGGGGGAGGCAAAAAGGTTTGTTGGTGGTTTTGTGGTGGGGTGGGTGGTGGTGGGGGGTGGGGGGGGGGGGGGGGGGGGGGGGGGGGGATATGTTGGTGGGTTTTGTGGGTGGGGGGGGGGGGGTAGGGGGGGGGGGGGGGGGGGGGGGGGGGGGGGGGGGATACCTTGTGATCAAAAAGTTCCGGTAATTTTCAATTTAAAAAGGCCGCCTTTATTTTTTCGGTAAAATCTTTTTTAGTGTAAGATGGCAACACTAGTTCTGATATTCTGTCAAAGTGTGAGAGCAAATTATCCATTAGTTTTGTTTTGACAACTGCTTTTGTTAGTCGAAAAATAGACGCTCGGCGATTTTTACCATGGATAAAAAATTGGAACAACGCGTTTGTGTGAAATTTTGTGTTGCAAACGGATTTTCTGCAGCGGAAACGCTCAGAATGTTGCAAAAGCCTTTGGTGAGGACTCTATGTCACAAAATCGTACATTTGTTTGGCACAAAGACTTTAAAGAAGGCCGTGAAAGCGTGAGTGACATGCCGCGTTCTGGACGACCATCGACCTCAACTACCGATGAAAACATCGCTTCCGTGAAGAATTTAGTTATGGAAAACCGCTCAATTAGCATTCGGGAGATAGCTGCACTCCTTGATATCTCATTTGGATCGACCGAACACATTTTGACGGAAATTCTGGGCATGAAACGCATTGAAGCACGACTTGTTCCAAAAGAGCTGAATTTTTTGCAAAAACAGCATCGAGTTGAGGTCGCTAAACAGATGATTGCGAACGCAGATAGCGATCCCACATTCATGGAACGCATCATAACTGGTGATGAAACGTGGGTATATGAATTTGATATGCTCACAAGTCAACAATCGTCCGAATGGCGCGCCGAAGATGAGCCGAAACCAAAAAAATCACGACAAAGTCGCTCCAAAATTAAAGTTTTACTGACCGTTTTCTTTGATTTTCGCGGTGTCGTCCATTCTGAATTCCTTCCAGAAGGTCGAACGGTTAACAAAGAGTATTATTTACAAGTTATGAGACGTTTGCGTGAGGCAATTCGAAAGAAGAGGCCAGAATTGTGGCGCAATAATTCGTGGATTTTACACCACGATAACGCTCCATCACACACCGCGCTCACTATTTGTGAATTTTTGGCCAAGAACTCCACCAATACCATCAAACAAGCACCATATTCACCAGACCTTGCCCCGTGCGACTTCTTTCTCTTCCCAAAACTGAAAATTCCGCTCAGAGGTAGGCGTTTTGAATCGATTGATGCGATAAAAAAGAATTCGCTGGAAGAACTGAAAGCCATACATTCATCGGCCTATAAAAAATGTATGGATGATTGGATAAAGCGCTGGCATATGTGTGTTGCCTCTAATGGCGAGTACTTTGAAGGCGATAATAAAGATATCAATTAAAAATTGAAATAAATGCGTTTTTTTCAAATTACCGGAACTTTTTGATCACAAGGTATATATAGATAGATAGATAACGAAAACACTAAATATTGCTTCATAATCCACTTAATTACAAAAGGACCTAATTCAAATTGATGTGAGCATTCAGATGGGCCCTTTTAGTACAAAAGGGCCAATCTGGTTTTTCAAGGAAAAACAGTTAGGCCCTTTTATAAATTATCCAAAAATACACATAAAAGTGAGTGTTATGTATAGATGAAAATAGGTTGGTGTAGATTACATAGTTTTTGATTGGAATAGAGTAAAACTCGGTTTGTTTACATTTTGCAGTTAGGCCCTTTTCAAATGTTACGCTTGAATCCTTGACACTTCTGATGAACTGTCACTGTACTCGTATCAATCTGATCGAGTAGCTGCTTGCTTCCGGATTTAAGATTCGTTTGCGGAGTTTTTTCAAGTGCAGATTTCGAGTGAGGCGTGAAAGATTGAAGTGATTAGGCGGGCTTTGGCCATTTTGTAACATGTGATTCTAGTTTTAATTTTTTTTTTCAATAATTTTGATTTTGCAATAATACAAAAGTTGTAAAACATATTAAAAAGAAATAAATAAATACCTATGCTTAGAAAGCAATACATGAAAGAACTCGATTCTGTCGAAATCCGGAAATCCTATTCGCGAGAATTACAACATACAAAAATACAAATATACAAAAACAATGGACTTCAATGGACTACCTTCATATGCCCTCCGCTCGTTTTCAACTTGTACTTGTACCTTCAACTTGTTTTCAATTTTCAAAGCCTGCCGTTAGGGAAGGTCCATAAATTATGTCACGCAGTAAGGGGGTTTGGGGGTTTGGGAAAACGTGACAATCCATACAAAAAAATTTGAAGGTCAATACAAAAAACGTGACAAGGGGGGGTGGGGGGTTTATAAAAAGCCAATTTTTGCGTGACATAATTAATGGACGTTCCCTTACGCTAAACGGAATTATCAATACTTTCTCTTCATTTCTCTTAGTTCTAGCAATCAATTACTGTCCACTCCTAGAGCCTCTCATGTTGATGGGAAATTATCTGCTTCTGATTTCGTAATGGACTTCATGTTTGAACGAACCTTTGAAACTCTTGGGCAATTGATGATTGACCGCCATCCTTAGGAAAAGCTAATTGGCTCCCTCTTTCTCTTTGAAACACGTTTGATATGAAGCAATTCAAAATTTTGTACCGATTGTTACACTTTTATGTTTCCACTGGTTCCGCGTTCATTGCAAGCATAAAATGTAACAAATTTTGCATTAAAACGTGTTATCGCTCACAATATCGCATGTCATATCCGCATTCCGTCCTTTTTAGAAGATACGCTAGATTTTTTATCGGTTTGACACGTTTAACAGTACCACGCGACCAAATTTGTGAGTTTCAGTGACAACGTACTAGAAGTGTCTAGTTGTTCCCGGGTTGCTGAAAACAATCGCGAAAACAATTCGGTCGGGGTGACGCAATAATCAGTGTCATCAGCATTTTTCTATAAAACGGTTCAAAGTTCGTTGTTAACCAAATATACAGGTTGCATCGTACAAGACGATGAAACATACGTGAAGGCTGACTTTTCACAAATCCCTGGTAAACAAATTCTACACTACGAAGGGCAGAAGAAGCCTAGAGTCTAAGTTTAAGGAACAGAAGATTGCGAAAAAATATTTCGTTTGGCGAGCCATCTGTACGTGCGGTAAAATCAGCCAACCATTTTATCTCAACCGGGAATATTAACAGTGAAATCTACATCAAAGAGTGCCTTTAAAAATGCCTATTGCCACTTCTAAAGCAGCATTCTTAAAACACCCTGTTTTGGCCCGGTTTGGCAACAATGACGAAGAAATGGCGCGAGGAAAAAAATTTAATGGTGGTACCTCGTGACTTTAATCCTCCAAACTGTCCTGGAGGCTGATTGTCGGAAAATGTGAGGAGAATCAAAATCGGTTCAAAACATCAAGCAGAAATGGACAAGGACGAAGAGAAGAGAAGCTTGTCTGGACCTTGATGGCAGGAGTCAAGTAAAAAAAAAAATTATTATTGTACATGTACAGGAACATACTTGAGGAAAATAAATGTTGAGAAAAAGATTTGTATGGATTTCTGTAAAACCTATAACGTTCGTGTTATGATACAAAATTAATTTCTGGACACCCTTTATGCGGCACTCATTAAGTCTTATTGAAATGTATTGCTATTCTCCCGCTAAACAGTTCAAGGCGGTTTGCTCCAAATAGTTCTTGGGTCCAACTTAATACATCTGTGGCATGTCGGATTGTCGGTGATAGGGGCGCCGTTATTGAAAATAGCAGCAAACAAAGAGTCGAGCAGAGCAATGTTAAATCAATCAACATTTTTCATAATTCATAAATGAATATTTGTTATCTGAGATTCAACCTCCAGAACCAAGCAAATAAACATCACCGAAACGGAAAAAGACGTTTCAGCAACAATTAAGCTGTGGTAATTTACATGGACGAGTTCGGTTATACCAAATCTTTAATCCAACATGAAATGTTTTCACGATTTCCTCTGATATCAAATTGAATGTTCTTTTTCATTTTATGGCCTACACATCAATGTATAAAATGTATCACAAGCGGTGATGAAGGTAATTTTAAAATGGACCAATGGACCATGTAGATACTCGAGCTTACAGCGCAGCAAGAGTCGGTAAGTCGTTATCGGACGTGTTTACACTGTTTCCAAATGCCCGTCCATGGTTTGAATTTAAAGGTTTGTAGCAAAGTTTCATCTGTTCCATCAATTTGCGTTTCGAATGGTTCGCGCTTCTCACCATCCAGAAGCCGACTAAACATGAACATTTTACTTGAACCGAGTTTCGATGAGGCAAACAATGCAGAGCATTATAAACCTTGTACATTCAGAAGCTGGTTAGTCTGTGTGCCTGACAAAATGCGTGTTGGTGAAACAATAGACATGTAAGAAGGATCACAGAAAATATTTAGATCAGTGAATCCAAACTCGCGAATACATGAATGATAACGACATTGTCCTAACTTTTCAATGTTGGGACAAAAAATAATGTATCATTATCTTTGTTGCATACTCAACACAATAATGATAAATTACATGGCAGCGGAATCAAGATTATAATAATTCATAAAGGGTGTCCACGATGAAATTGCCACACTATGAAATTGCTCTAACTTTTTAACCGTTGGGTAGAAATTAATGAAAATTTGGGTGGATTTAGTTCATAGTGCATTATTAACATCCTGCAAGTTTTAAAGTCCTGTAAAAACTCGCGGAAATGGAGTCGAAAGAACAGCTCGTGCGTGATAAAATCTTGCGCATTCATCACGAGAACAAGGATCTCTCGCATCGTTCCATCGCTAAAACGTTGGGAATCGCAAATTCCACGGTGTCGCGAGTGATTAAGCGGTTCGAGGAACGGTTGACCACCGATCGGAAGCCCAGAAGTGAAGGAAAAAGTATTCCGTATAACACCAAAAATCACAACCGCGTAATTGGGGCCTTCAACCGAAATCCGAACGCCTCCGTTCGGGATGTGGCTAAGAAACTGCACCTAAGCCGAAGTTTTGTCCAGAAGGCCAAAACTAAGGCTGGGCTTCGAACGTTCGAGGTACAAAAGGCCCCTAATCGCGACGAGAAGCAGAACAAGTCCGCCAAAACCCGTGCCAGGAAGTTGTACCTCAACATGCTGACGAAAGTTGAATGCTGCATCATGGACGAGGAAACATATGTGAAGGCCGACTTCAAACAGATCCCCGGCAACCTGTTTTTCACGGCCAAGGATAAGTTCAGCGTTCCGGAGCATGTCCGCACTCAGAAGATGTCCAAATTTGCGAAGAAATTCCTGGTTTGGCAAGCCATCTGCACGTGCGGGAAGCGGAGTGCACCTTTCGTGACCCAGGACACGATGAACGGACAGGTGTACATAAAAGAGTGCCTCCAGAAGCGGCTGCTTCCTCTCCTGAAGGCCCACAACGTCCCAACAATCTTCTGGCCGGATTTGGCCTCATGCCACTACTCCAAGGACGTGCTGAAGTGGTATGCGGACAATAAGGTCAATTTCGTGCCGAAAATGTTCAACCCTCCCAACACTCCGGAGCTCCGCCCCATCGAGAAGTACTGGGCGATTATGAAGCAGCACCTTCTTAAACGACCTAAGGTAGTGAAGACAGTCGAGGAACTGAAGAAAGTATGGGTTTACATGCAAAAAACGGTTGATTCACAGGTTGTGCAGAATCTTATGGCCGGGGTTAAGGCCAAGGTGCGGGAATTTGCGTATGGACTGTAAATAAAATACGAGTAAAATGGTAAAATGAAGTTTAATAGTTATTTCTCAATCCCTGAAAATTTGATGGCAATCGGATGAAAACTCAAATTTTGCGAATCAATTTTGTGTGTGGCAATTTCATCGTGGACACCCTTTAATATCCGATTCTGGTACAGGAAAGAGACATAGCGTTGTATGTATATTGCTTTGTATGCAACAACAATAAATTCAATCATGTCACATGTTGCATATACCGAAAAGGTGGCTGAATTCAGGTTTTTTAATTCTCATGTTATGTGAAGTGTATATATTTCTAATGACTTCCGGGACCGGGGTTGGGTGCCTATTTTTTGTTTGGGGGGGGGGCCTGTGGGGGGGGGAAAGGGGGGGGGGGGGGGGGGGGGGGGGGGGGGGGGTTTGTGGGTGGGGGGGGGGGGGGGGGGCAGAAGGGGGGGGGGGGGGGGGGGGGAGGGGGGGGAAAGAAGGGGGGGGGAGAGAAAAAAAAAAAAAAAAAAGGCGGTTATTATATAATATTTTTTGTGGTGTTTTATAGGACATAGTGGGAGGTGTAAAGAATGTGCACACCAAAAAGTAGTCGTCGGAAATGCCCTAATGCAGTCTTCTCCGTGTACGCTTTGCTAATCCGATCACTACTACATGAATATTAATGTATGTGTGCTATGATGAAGACGTCGTTTGGCTACAGTAACCTTTATTCAGTAAAATGGCGTCGAATCAAGAACGCGTGCGCGAAGCAATTTTGCACAAAAGAGTGGAAAATCCAGATATGTCGCACGGCGATATTGCCAAGTCATTAAAAATCGCAAAATCGACGGTTACTAAAGTGCTAAAAAACTTTCAGCAGCGCTTAACTTTAAAGAGTAAGGTCGGTTCCGGAGGTAACCATGATTCTCGTTTCGTCGCGGAGAGGAAGAAAGTGATTAAAGAATTTAAGAAGAAACCGAATATCTCCGTTCGTGATGTGGCGAAAAAAGTGAAAATGTCTCCATCGTTCGTCCAGAAAGTGAAGAAAAGTGCAGGCTTGAAATCATTCAAAGTAGGTGTTGCTCCAAATCGTAACGACAGCCAGAACAAGAGCGCAAAATCTCGATCGAGAAAATTATATGACACTATGCTGAAGGAATACGACTGCATAATATTGGACGACGAAACATAAAGGGCGATACGGTCAAAATTTGGTCAATATCAACTTGACGTATTTCTTTCAATTTTGCATCTAAAAAACCTGAACACCCCTCATTTTGAAGGTGTGTGTGTGTAGAATGTTGCTCCTATTTTGATTTTGGAATTCACTCTTCAATTGTCAAAATGCCGTCCAAGCAAGAAGAGCAGCGTATCAAAATTTTGCTCGCGCATCGCGAAAATCCGAGCTACTCGCACGCAAAGTTAGCAAAATCGCTAAAAGTTGCCAAATCAACCGTTACAAATGTAATTAAAGTGTTTAGGGAACGTTTGTCGACAGCCAGGAAGTCTGGATCGGGGGGAAATCGAAAACCGGAAGCCGCTGAGACGACAAAGAGAGTTGCCGGTAGTTTCAAGCGAAACCCTAACCTATCTCTCCGAGATGCCGCAAATAAGCTGGGTGTATCGTCTACAACCGTGCATCGAGTCAAAAAACGAGCCGGACTATCGACTTACAAGAAGGTAGTGACTCCAAATCGCGATGATAAACAAAATACGACGGCCAAAGCGCGATCCCGGAGGCTGTACACGACGATGCTGACGAAGTTTGACTGCGTGGTAATGGACGACGAAACCTACGTCAAAGCCGACTACAAGCAGCTTCCGGGACAGGAGTTTTATACGGCAAAAGGAAGGGGAAAGGTAGCAGATATTTTCAAGCACGCGAAACTGTCAAAGTTCGCAAAGAAATATCTGGTTTGGCAAGCCATCTGTACCTGTGGCTTGAAAAGCAGCATTTTCATAGCTTCCGGGACTGTCAACCAAGAAATTTACGTGAAAGAGTGTTTGAATAAACGTCTGCTGCCTTTCCTGAAGAAACACGGTTGTTCCGTACTGTTTTGGCCGGATTTGGCATCTTGCCATTACGGTAAAAAGGCCATGGAGTGGTACGCCGCCAACAACGTGCAGGTGGTTCCCAAGGACAAGAACCCTCCCAACACGCCAGAGCTCCGCCCAATTGAGAAATACTGGGCTATTGTCAAGCGGAACCTAAAGAAGACCAAAAAAACTGCTAAGGACGAGCAGCAGCTCAAGGCAAACTGGCTTTCCGCGGCGAAGAAGGTGGACAAGGTGGCTGTACAAAATCTGATGGCAGGGGTCAAGCGTAAGGCCCGGCAATTCGGATTTGGAAAAGCGGAAGCCTAACTGAATATTTTTCCTGAATTTTATACTAATTGAACTTGAAAAAGAAATTTAATTTGATTTTTTAAATAAACGATTTCACCGATTTACACGCGTTTTCCCTTGACCAAATTTTGACCGTATCACCCTTTATAGCAAAGCTGACTTTAAGCAGATACCGGGACTACAGTTTTATACCTCGTTGCAAAGAGGAAATGTTGCTGATCGTTTTAAGCAAAAAAAATTGTTGAAGTACCCAAAAAAATACCTCGTATGGCAGGCAATATGTGGATGCGGTCTCAGAAGCGACATCTTCATCACGACTGGCACTCTAAATGGACAAATTTACGTAAAAGAGTGTCTGAATAAACGACTGTTGCCGTTCATTCGGGAACACAACGGTTCGGTGCTGTTCTGGCCTGACCTGGCATCTTGCCACTATGGAAAACTGGCTAAGGATTGGTACATTGCTAATGGTGTAAATATTGTCCCAAATTATTGCAATCCGCCAAATTCGCCAGAGATCCGTCCGATCGAAAAATATTGGGCTCTGGTCAAGAGGAATCTTAGAAAAACAAATAGCGTAGCAATTGATGAGAAAAGCTTCAGACGTAACTGGCAGAAAGCTGCAAAATTGGTGACGGATGACACTGTGCAAAAACTGATGGAAGGTGTCAAACGAAAGGTGTGGGCATTTGGATATAACAGGTCAAATTGACTTAACTGTATATGTTTTATATTTGTTTTTTTTTTATGAAGTCTTAAATAAATGATTTACTTTTGATTTTCTCATATTTTTCATTTAATACCACTAATTTCCCGTTGTCTTTTTTTTGGTGTGCACTTTTTTTAGAACCCCTTGGTCGGAAGGGCCCTTTGGGCACCACCCAACTATATATATTTGTGCGTTTGTTTTGTTTTGCTGTGTTTTTTTTTCAGAATATTTGTGGGGGGGTGGGGGTGGGTTTTTTTTTTTAATACCTCACCTAACTCGAGGTTGGTAGGTATCACCCTTATAGGGCCAAGAACTCCCGGCAAAAGGCTCAGAAACCGGAGACTCCTCGAGCTGTGTCTCAGAGTCGGCCTGCTTCTGGGTAATCGGAGGGGCTACGCGGACAACTGTGCACAAATATTGAGAAAACTATGGGGTTTCTAACTTATTGAACTGAAGTAAATATGTTTAAATAATATGGTGGATTGATGGGAAAACTTATTAATTGAAAAACAATACGAAATTTACTGTTGGGTGGTTTTATTGAATCTGGGCTATTGTAGTGGGTGGTGATGAACGGCGTTGGGTACGTACCGTTGCTACCGTTGGACGAGCGCTCGCCGATGATCTCGTAGAACACGTAGATTTAGCGATGGCGTCTTCTTACTAACACGGACAATATGCTTTGTGCGGCTTCAACCAGCAATGGCGAACACTGGCGGAGAGGGGTTGATTGGCGTCTTCCTTCTTTGGCTCAATCGATAGACCACGGCAAAACCGTCTTGGTCACACCGAGAAGGGAATAAGTTCCTTTGCAATTATGGTCCTTGAACCAGAAATCTGGGCTAATCCTTTGCGATTAGGCGTAGACGTCCTGCAGGGCAGTCCGCCTTGGCCGATTCGTATCTGGTGTGGGTTGCCGCTATGTCAGTCAAATCTGACCGGTGGTATTTCAAATGAAATGTACAATAGTACAAAGCAAAAGGTCCTGCGAGAGGACAGCAGTAAGTATGTTTAATTAAAGACCACTTAAGAGCCTAATGCGTTACCTGAATTTGACTAAGTTTGAAGTCTTCTGAACTCTGCTGATAACATTCACTTTTTTATCACACACTTTCTACGAACGCCAACTTAGTAATGACCGATGGCGGTCACACTTTCTATCGGTCAACCTTCATATCCTCTTCTCGTATTTTTTTTCTTCCTCCTTCCATGTAACCTATGCCCACCCACTGGGCGTGTGTGTTCTATTTTCCTCCATTACCACAGATGATTCATCCCACTTCAGCCCATTACTTGCAAACAACATTTGTGGTTTTTCGAATTTAAATATCCCCAGTTGCTAATACAATTAATCTTACAATCTATTTCCCTACTTACCCATTATCCTACTAGAAACCCCACAATTCTAAACGACATCTACACATGCCCACAAAAAATTAAAATAAATTGTAACAGCGGTTACAATTAGGGGCGTATTATTAAGCTTGGGACCGATGTGCTAGTACTGACTGAGCCAAGAAAAAAAATCGTATTTGTTCGGGACCTACTGGTCTTAGAACTAGTCTATAGTTCTATCGGACCATTATATCATTTAGCGTTTGTTGCGTCCAATTCAGTCTAGTTGTTACCAAGATAGTCGACATAGTTCCCAAAATCCAGAAAAATTAAATAGGCTCTATGGATCCACAATACCTTTCATTTGACAGTTTTTGGGTCTAATTCTGTCAAGTGGTTACCAAGATATGCGACTAAGTTATTAAAATCTGTATTTTTCGGAACTTCTTTCAGTCATATCTCCGAAACCAGATAACCAATTCCAGAAACATTTAGTAAAGTTCTATGGGACTACAATATCTTTTGGTGGTCGTTGTACCCAAATCGGATCGGTATATGGCTGCTGAGAAACAAGGGTTAATTCCCAAAATCCGTAAAATCCGAGTATTTTTGGAAATTGTTTAAGCCTTATCTCCAGAACCAGATATCCGAATCCAAATCAATACAATTGCATTCAATGAGACCATGATACCTTTTATTTGGCGCTCAATTCAGTTGAGTGGTTGCTGAGAAACATGAATTAGTTCCCAAAATCCGTGCATTTTCGGAACATGTTCCGTCAATATCTCAGAACCAAGATATACGAGTTCAAAACCATTAACTAGTGTTCAATGTGACCGTGATACCTTTCATTTGGTGGTTGTAGCGCTCAATTCGGATGAATTGTTGCTGAAAAACACGGCTTACTTTATGTCGTCATATCCCTATACAAAAACAGACTTACATACACACAGGCATTTCATGATCTCGTCGAGCTGTGTTGAATGGTATATGACACTATAGTCACAGACAAACTATAGTTACAACTGTATTTTTTCAGCTATAAGAATTCTTAAGTTACGATATCTACTCAACCATGATCATTGAATCTTCTAAAAGGTCAAAAGATATAATGCAATAATCTGAGAGGTTCTAGGTCGTCCAAACTGTTTTTGAGTTCAGAATTGAGGGTCTTCACTTGTTATTGTATTTCTTTTCGGCTACACAATGTTTCAATATGTATTCATGTATGTAACATGGTTGAAAACATATCATAATATTTTATCGCCGAAAAAGCTACAGTTACAATGATAGATCCTGAGTTCAGTACTCCAGGACAGGTTGGATGACTAAGAACATCCAAGATTATTTCATAATGTCGGTTGCCTCTTCATAAAATCCAACGAACATAGTTGAATACATATCGTACATTTGTAAATCTGAAAAACCTGCAGTTTCAATTGTAGATCCTAAGTTATGAACTGATGAACAGTCCGGTATGACCCAGAATGTCCCAGATTTCATCATAATGTAGGTTGACCTTCCAGAAAATCCATTGAACATGGTTGAATATATATTGTAAATTTGTCTAGCCGTAAAACTACAGTTACAACTGTAGATCCCAAGTTCTGAGGTCTAGAACTGTTTAGATGACCAAGAACATTCCAGATTATCTCATAGTGTCGGTTGACCTTTCAAAAGATTCGATGAAATTTATTGAATACATATCGCTAATTTGTATAGCTAAAAAACTCTACAGATACAACTGTAGATCCTAAGTTCCGAACTTCTTCATGTTCAGGATGCTCTGGGTTAAAAAATCAGGCCCTAAACGTATGTAAAGATTGAACTCGAACAAATGCGACACTTTGTTTTGGGTGTAACTTTTTATCGCGTGAGTAAAAATTAATGAAATTCTGGGTAATACTAGTTAAGAGTGTTATGTTTATGTGTGCAAAATCGCGATCTGTCAAGTAGTTTTCAAGTTGCATTCGAAACAAGAAGAGCTACGCCAGCAAATCTTGGGCGCGGTGATCAATAATCCTGGTCAGTCGCGAAGATGGATCGGCACAAGGCTTGGAATCTACCATTCCATTCCACCATTCCACCGTGTCCCGCGTTGTGAAGATGTTCCAGGAGACGAAGTGGCCGAAAACCGAAAACGGAATACCCAGAGAAGGCGCGGAAGATAAGACAGTACTTTAAGAATAACCCGAACCGTTCCACCCGAGACGTGGCCAAAAAGGTCAATTCGTCGAAGTGGTTCGTCCAGCAGACCATGAAGCGGGCTGGGCTACGTATTTTTAAGGTCAGGAAGGCGCCAAACCGGACTGACAAGCAAAACACGGTGAACAAATTGCGTGCGCGGAAGCTGTACCGTGAGTGGCCCGTCAAGCCAGGCAGTCTCGTCATGGACGACGAGACATATATCAAGGCGGACACCAAACAAATCCCCGGCCTCGAGTTTTTTGTCGGTACGTCCCGCATGGAGGTTCCGGAAAAGTTCCGGAAGAGAAAGATGGACAAATTCGCGAAGAAGTACCTGTTGTGGCAGGCGATCTGCGAGTGCGGACGGTACAGCAAGCCGTTCGTTACAACCGGCACCATAAACGGGCAGATTTATCGAGAGTAATGCTGACAGAAGCCTTCGCTGTTCTGGCCGGATCTCGCTTCGTGCCATTACGCCATGCCTGTAATGGATTGGTACGAAGCGAAGGGTGTTAATGTGGTCCCGAAGGAGGCGAACCCGCCAAATACACCAGAACTTCGTCCGATCGAAAAGTTTTGGGCGATAATGAAGAAGAAGTTGAAGAAACGCGGAAAAACATTCAAAACCGATGAAGCTTTGAAGAAAAACTGGGAGAAATTGTGTAAGGAAGATGGACAAAGCCTCGCCAAAGATCTCATGAGCAGTGTTAAGAGAAATGTACGAGCATTCAGCTTGGGAGAGGAAATTCAAAAACCAAAACATAGCTTATATATAGTTATTTAATCCCTGAAAATTTGAGAAGTATCCGATTTAATTTTTTTCATTTTTTCCGAGTCCAGTCTTTATTTTAAATTTTTCTCTGATAGAATAGTCAATTTGCAACAAGTTTGCCGAAGATAGTTTTCGTTTTTGTTCAGTGTTTGATTTTATACAGGCATTCTTCTTCAGGTGGAAGTCCATCCACAAAAAAAAATCTAAATAATCAGATCAATATTGTTTTGACAGCAACAATTGATTGTTGCTTTTGTTCATGTTGCTGATCGGTAGTGTGTTGCAATAATGACAAAACGTGTTTTTGTCGCTGTAACATGAAAACAAGGTCGTTGCCACATGTGTGCGAATCACAACATTTTCTCACCGAAACTTGTCTCTTTCCCATCATCGATACAACATTTTGTTGTTTTCCTTCGTGTTTTGTTGTGATACATTCAAGTTACAACATATCATTGTTGCAGAGTGACAGAATAACGGGTGAATCACTCGTCAAAGTTATTTGATTTGTTTAGGTACAAAAATATGAATATTTGACATGCTGATTTAGATAGAAGTTTTTGATTTTGAGATTCCAGAATCGTCATTCTGATGAAATAAAACAATTTAGTTGACGTGTTGAAGTGCATTGACCGAGCGTATAACAATTAGCTACCCATGGCTATGTTTTAGCTACACTGTAAAAAAAATTATGTGTGCCACCCATAATGTTTTGACCTGTGATCAACACATGATAATTATACTCAGGTAAATAAAACTAAGATTTTCACAAGGTACACACTTAGAAATTATGAATTTTACACGAGACGTAATTCAGGTTTCTGAAAAGCCGGTGAACGTAAAGAAAGATTTCGTGTAAAATTATGTCTCCTGAGACTGACACATACGCAATTCGGCGAAAGATGTGTTTGATTGAATTTATTTTCCCATCTCTTTCAACTCATTCTTATGTGTTAAAGGACGCTTGCATGTGTCGGTCTCAGGGGCCTGAAATTTACATGACATTTTGGTAGTGTGTAAAACTTATTAACAACCTTGTGAATTGCATAAGCTTGACTCATGTATAACTTTTGTCTTACACGAGGTTGTTAATGTGCGCCCTGAGCCTTCCTTATTTCGAAATGTTGAAGGACGAGTGGTCCGGACACTTCTCAACATGCATTATATTTGTTTTATTTCCGTTTGAATGCTGGATTTCTGGATCTTGGAGAAAGATTGGATCATCTTTTTAAGATATAAGGTCTGTATCCACATTAATCCGGACAACTTCAAATCATTGTAACTTTTGAAATATTGCACGTAGGAATGACAAATTTCACTGTGGTATAGCTGAGAGTCTATGATGAAAAATACTATGATTGATGTTTACATTTCATGTTTAGTATTCAAGATGGCGACGAAAGAAAAACAAGTGCGCGAGCGAATTTTGTACGGGCGTACGGCAAATCCTGACTTGTCAATACGGGACCATGGAAAAACATTGGATTTGCCTAAATCCGATATTCACGATGTGCTCAAATCATTTTCGAAACGTTTGACGGTGGAGAGGAAACCGAGAAGTGACAAAAACATTGGACGCGCTGATCCTGTCATGGACCGAAAGGTGAAAAGGATATTAACGAAAAACCCAAATCTCTCCATTCAAACGGTGGCTCGTAAAATAGGGATGTCGCCTGGTTTTGTCCAAAAATCAAAACAACGTTTGGGACATAAGTCGAATAAAGTAAAAATAGTTCCAAATCGCAACGACTAACAGAACTTGGCAGCAAAATCACGGGCTCGACGTTTGTACTGCGAATATTTGACGAAGTTTTCCTGCGTTGTTATGGACGATGAAACTTATGTCCTGGAGGATTTCAAGCAGGTTCCAGAGCTGGTTTTTTATCCTGCTATGGCCAGAAATGCTACAGCTGAGCATTTCAGAACAAAGAAGGCATCGAAATTCCCAAAAAATACCTTGTGGTAAAAATAGTGAATCTTTCGTCACTACAGGCACAATCATCAAGGAGATCTATCTGAAAGAGTGTCTGCAGAAGCAATTGCTACCCTTCATCAAAAGTCACAAAGAAAAACCTTTGTTCTGGCCCGATTTGGCAACATGCCACTATGCTAAAACTGTTATGGAAAAGATACCAATCAAATCAAGTGAACATTTTACCAAAAACTTCAAACTCACTAAATTGCCCAGAGCTACGACCAATCGAGAGATATTGGGCTCTGATGTAGCGGAAGCTTTCTGGAAAGAGGAATCAAGGAATCTGCAATAAACAACTACGACGGAAATATAATGCGAAATTTATGTTTTATTCATGTTTTGAGGTGTCCGGATTATTGCGGATACAGACCTTAAATAAAACCTTATATGACAGCTTGACACAGAATGTTTAACCAGTAGCAGTAAAGGAACTACGTTCGATGGTTTGTAATTACCGCCGGCTCCATCCAGAGTGAAGAAGTCCGTCATTGCACCGCCTTATGTGTCAGCCAGATACAGCCGAGCGGCCACATACAAGATCCTGGTGCTCCTCGAGAAAGGCTAGAGCAAACGCAGCAAACGCTGTAACGGTAGATGGCGCCCGGTCAGATGGTCAAATAGTATTTGGACAACACCGACATTGTCACGAGGAAGAGAAATCCGAGGCCAACCATGTCAGAAGCACAAGCAGCAACTCAAAAGCACCAATGACTGGCAGAGGACCGGCTATTTCACGTCTTCCAGGACGGAGGTAAGCAGCGAAGTAAAGCACTCCCACACGAAGTTCCCGAAGAAGGTCCTCTTGTGGACCTTCCTTTCTTTCCTCCTCTGACAATCAGTCTTGCAGTCAAATGGAAGGTGTACAGCATGAAGTGCTTACCAGAAGTTGCGGCCCAAAGAAGGACGTTGTGTTCTCGACGAATCTGACCTCGTCACATTGCTCGGACCGGGCGCTGGAGGGGATGGAGCGTTTGAAAATACCAGTCCCCAAGAACGCCTACATCTCTCAACTTGCCTCAGCTGTGCCCAACTGAAAATGTCAGCGCGAACCTGAATAGCAGGATCCATTCGTATAATTTCGTGGCGGAAACCCAAAAGGAACTGATCAATAGGGCGACCTGAGAGTTGAATAATATGCCAACCTCTTTCTTTTTGAGGCCGCCGGACAGGTAGTGGAGTCATTTTTTTTTTAAATCATGAATTAATACAGGTATCTATGAAAATTTATTTTGTATTGATATTTTTTATTGTTCTCATTTTCATCCATCCGAAAATTGTCTCTCTTTTTAATGCAATCGTTAATAGAACTACAGAAAGAAAAATAATCGGATTTAAAAAAAACCCAGAACTCAATATAGTTTCACGCTTTCTTGATTAAATTGTTTTTGATCGTAACACCCTTTAGTTCAAGTATGTTTACCAATCTGCCAATCGAAAGGTGAACGATACGTAATACAAACAGTTGCAGCATATTTTCATAAGCCTACTAAGACCCGCGACCATGGATTTCTTTCATTTGCACCTGAGCTTTCAATCAAATAATTCCCGACTCAACCATCACTTTTCAACTTTTAAAATTGATTTGCATGTATATAAACATATCTCGCTATATTACAAGGTAAACATAAATTGAGTAAACGAAATTTTTTACAAAATCGAGTGAGAGTTTCCGTTTGGTGGTGTTCCTCGGTTTTCTGCAGTTCTTGTTTGCATTGGATTTCAATTGGATTTTTCTTTGCTTCTCCTTCTTCTTCTTCTTCTCGAAGCTAATCCCGCACCAGCACACAGTTTTCGTTGGTTTCATTTTGATGTTCAGCGGAGTCTTCGGGCATCCACCAGGATCAGGAGATGAGGAAGTGGAGCCCCGGATTGTGTGCCTTGATGACTGCGGTGCGGGAAAACTCTTCGCATTTTGGACAGATACGCACTCAATAGAGGATCGCTTGCTGATTGTGACTCGTGTCGATCCGTTTGCTGATTTGGATAACGACGTAAACTAATATCTAACTTGCTGCACGCTCGACGTGACTTCCGAAGCTCTGGCGTTTGAAAAAGGTTTTCTTTACAAAAGATTCACATAAGGACTTCTTGAGGGGGGCAGTGACTTCTTGAGTATTTGACTTTGTTTTGCTTTGTTAATAAGATCCTAAGGCCTAGCTAATGTGAAGAGTGGTTTGGCAGTTGAGGCAATTTAGTGGTAGTTGTCGTATTCGGGCTTGTAGGAACCATCATCCTCGTAGTGGGCTGGGGCCCAGTGAGCTCCGGCACCGGCGGCGGCCAGGGCATTCAGGTGGAAGGCCTTAGCGTGCTGCACTTCTGGGGTTTCGACTGGGACTCCATTGTGGATGACTGGAATGTGCTGGGGTCCGTGCCAGGCACCGGCTCCATGCCAGGCGTGGGCGGCAGCTGGGGCAGCGTGCCAAGCTGGGACTGCAACTGGAGCTGGGTGTCCGGCGCGGGCAGCGGCATGGGCGGCGAAGTGCTGGGCCTTGGCGTGCTGAACTTCGGGGGTGTCAATTGGGCCGGCACCGACCAGACCGCGGGCCTTCTGGTGAGCGGCAAAGTGTTCGGCCTTGGCGGCGGCAACCTCGGGGGTGTCGGCCGGGACGTAGTGCCAGTAGGAGGCAGAAGCGGCGGAAGCCAGCAGCAGAACGGATCCTACGATCTGTGTGCGATGCGAAGAGAAAGGTTGTTAGGTGATGTTTGATATCGTATGGGAATAGGAGGGGTTTGACCAAACGGGAGGTGGTAACGTAATTTTTTTATTATGTTTTTAAGGAACAGTAATTATTCTCGCTGACATTGCCAGGAAAGGAATTTAGGTTGAATTAGGTGGTTGACTTGTGAATTTCCAAAAGGATCATGAAAACTACTCGAGCCGCTTCTGCAAAGTCTCTTGGAAAGTGCTATGAAGTCTCTTTGAAGCACAAGCCTTTCAGCCTCAAACCTCAAGCTGGAAAGCCTTTCAAAATCTTCTGAAGACTCTTTCAAGGCCTTCTGAGAAATCTCACAGAGGCTTCTGAATAGTTTCTCAAAGCCTGTTGGAGAGTCTACCAAAGACTGATGGAAATCTTGGAGAATATCCAAAGGAAATGCCTCTAAAAAGTCCAACAGACGATTCTGGGAGATTCTGAGATTCTGAGAAGTCTGATAGTCTTTTTTAAGTCTTCCAACAAGTTCCGGAAGTCTCTAAGAGATGAGAGGCGATCTCGGGAGGTATTTGAGTGACTACGACTGGGAATGTACCAGCCCGGGGCTGAAATTATAGATAATCAAGAAACAAAACAAAAATCTCTAAGAGCATTCCAAAAAGTCTTCCAAGAACTTATGAAAAGTTTTCTAGAAGGTTCTGAGAAGTCCTCCGGCGACTTCTGGAAAGTCTTCCAGAGGCTTTTGGAAAGCCTCTCATAGGCTTATGAGAAGTCTGTCAGAGCTTTTGGGATGCTATTCAGAGGCTGCTTGGAAGTCTCCAAGAGGCTTATAGGAAATTATCCCAGAGGCTCCTGAAAATCCTGGAAAATCTTCGACGGAATTTCTGAAATTAATTTTCCTAAAAATCCTGGAAAAACTCCAATGGAAACGCGTCTGAAAAGGTTAAGGTTTTTGATGATTATTTAAGATGTGTTGACAGTCTTTTAGAAGCATCCGGAAGTCTCTAATAACTTCCCAAAACTTTTGAAAAATGTTATGGGACGTATTTTAGAAGGTTTCTCGGAAGGTATTTGAGTGACTACGACTAGGGATATACCAGCCCGAGGCTGAAGGTATAGATAATCAAGAAACAAAACAAAAATCACTGAGAGCATCCCAAAAAGTCTTCCAAGAACTTATGAAAAGTTTTCTAGAAGGTTCTGAGAAGTCCTCTGGCGACTTCTAGAAAGTCTTCCAGAGGCTTATGGAAAGCCTCTCTTAGCCTTATGAGAAGTCTGTCAGAGCTTTTGGGATGCTATTCAGAGGCTACTCGGAAGTCTCCAAGAGGCTTCTAGGAAGTCTCCAAGAGGCTTCTAGGAAATTATCCCAGAGGCTCCTGAAAATCCTGAAAAACCTTCGCCGGAAACGCGTCTGAAAAGGTTAAGGTTTTTGATGATTATTTAAGATGTGTTGACAGTATTTCAGAAGCTTCCGGAGGTCTCTAATAACTTTCCAAAACTTTTGGAAAGTCTTCCAAGGACTTATGGGAAGTATTTTAGAAGGTTTTGAGAAGTCTTAGAGCTTCTGGAAAGTCTCCAAAAGCCGTCTGGAAAATCCTCCAGAGGCTTCTGGGAAGTCTCCAAGAGCCTTCTAGGAAGTCTCCCAAGAGGCTTCGTAGAAGTCTCCCAAAGACTTCGTAGAAGTCTCCCAAAGGCTTCTGAGAAGGCTCCTAGAGCTTTCTGAGAAGTCTCCCAGAGGCTTTTGAGATGTCTCCCAGGGGCTTCTGAAAAGTCTCGCAGAGGCTTCTGAGAAGTCTCCCAGAGGCTTCTGAGATGTCTTCAAATGCTTCTGTAATGTTTTTGAGGCGACTCTCAGAGGCGAAGGTTTTTGAATGTTTTTGGTAAGTCTCCCGGAGGCTTCTTAAAATATTCAGAAAGTTTCTAGGAAGTCTGTCAAAGGTAATTTTCTAATACGTTTGAAGAGTAATCTAGAATAAGGTTTTGAAATGTCTTCCCTTGACTTCTGCACAATCTCCTGGCGCTTTCAAGCGAGTTTTTCAGTGTATTTTGGGAAACCTTCAAGAAATTTTTCAAGAGAGAGTCACTTAAAACATCTGAAAAGTATCTTAGAGAACTTTGGGAAACTTATCAGTGGCTTTTATAAAGTCGTACTGAAGAAGATCTTTAATAGGATTAAGAAACCTCTAAGAGGCGTTTGAGAAGTTTCACATAGATTTTGAGAGGTTCCCTGGAGGTTGCTGAAAACTCTTTTCGTGACTTCTGGAAATCTTGAAGAATTTTGAGAAAAATATTCCAAAACCTCCATGTAAATCCCAAAATGCTTCCTGATAATTCTCACAAAGCCTTCTGTAAATGGTCTTAACGGCTTCTAGAAAATTATATCAGGGGTTCCAGAAAAATCTACTTCTGTTGTCTGAGAAGTCTTGGAACAGTTTCTCTCAGTGTCTTCTGGAAAGTCTTTTGAAGCCATCTTGGGAGTTTCACGTAAGTTTTTGGATGGTTTTTCAAAGGCCACTGTGAAGTCTCTCTAAGGCTTCTATGAAATCTCCGAGCTTATAGTTGTGCTTTTAGAAGTAATCCGAATTAATACAAATAATATATAAACCGATTTTACTTGACTTTACTTGAGTATTTGCTCCGAAAAACGCTGTAAGGATAATTTTCAGAAGGATGATTACTCTCTAAATGGAAGAATCTGTAACCCATTTATGCGTTATGTTACCTAATGATGGGTTAGCCTTTAATGAGTAAACCTACCTTTGTCCAAAATGGGTGGAATAGTACCCTTTAATTGTAAATAACTTAAAATTACAAAAAATCAGGGAACTTTCCTAGAGACTTCTGAGACTTGGACATCTCTCAAAGGCTTCTGGGACTTCTCGCGAAAGCTATTGGGGAATCTTACAGAAAGGCTTCATCTAAGTCTCCCAGAGGCATTGAAGGCTTTTATGAAGTGTCCCAGAGACTGTTGGGAAATATCCCAGAGATTTATGGAAGGTTCCCAGAGGCATTGAAGAAATCCCCACAGGCTTCTGGAAAGTATGCAAAAGGTTTCTAAAAGTCTCCCAGAGAACCCTTAAGGCTTCTGAGGTTTCTTCCTAAAAGCTTCCAGAAACGTATGGAAAACCTCCCAGAGGCTTATGCGAAGTCTCTCAGATACTTCCCAGAGGCTTTTGTTTATTTGCTTGTCTTTATTTGAGAGGCTTTTAGCCGGTGGCAAACCAGAGGCTTTTGAGAAGTGTCCCAGAGATTTATGGGAAGTGTCTCCGAGGCTTATGGGAAATCTCATTGTGGATTCTGGAAGGTCCCATAATGAATTCTGTATAGCCTGCCAAATGTTTCTAAGAAACACCACCTTCTGAAAAGCTTTCCAGAGGCTCGAATTTTTCCCCCCAAAAAACATGGTTTTGAAAAGCCATTCCAGCCAAGTCTTCCAGATCCATCTCGCTTAAGGAGCTCACAAATCAAACAGCGACTTCGTTGTTGACATTCGTATCAATTATCACAGCACTTTAAAAACTCAGCAAACGACCTTTTTCCACTACTCTTCAATGCGATAATAACCAATCACATTAGGCCGCTGCCATGTCGGCTTCCTTCAATCTAAATAGATCACTTTTTCACAGAATAATCCAACAGTTCCTTTCAGCCACTTCCCGTCCAAAACCAATTACCAAACCACTCGATCGATTCACAATTATTTTTTTTATCTAATCTACTTACGAAGAATTTCATTTTTGCTAAACTTTTCTGTTGTTGTTTCTTGGTGGTTCGAAAGAACACTTCTTGCTTTTCTCACTATTGAGTGCTTTGAAACCTCCTTGGCGTTCGTACCTAGGACTGTTTGCAAACTGTGCCGAAACAATGCCCAGGGACATGGTTTTATACCGGCCCAAGCCAAAGAACCTACAACGCCGACCGCCCAGCCAACCTACCGACCACTCGGACGGAAAACTGTATCAACACCCATACATGTTCGCATCCGCCGATCGACGAACGACGATCGATCGTTGCATCTCTTTCCGACTATCTACCTTCCAGTTGGCACGCGCGCCGCGGCAGCGCCTTCTCCACAATTTAATATACATACTTATTTGAAAAGCAAAAACAGAAACAATCCAAGAAGGCGGCGGGCAAGCAAGTCACACACCTCCCGCACCCCCACAACAACATTCACAAAAAAAAATGTGCAAAGAAAGAACGCGTTGCTCTCTCAGCTGATCGCCGACAATTCGCTCAACCCGCCGAGGCACTTGCCCGAAAATAAAACATATTCTGGTTTCTGGTTATCGATTATTTCGAATATTTCTCGCGATCCGAGGGGAAACGGGAAGGGAGCGAAACATTGCTTGAAGTTACACACGACTTTTTCGCTTTTCTTGACTATGGTTACTTGGTGGAAAAGCGAAAAAGCCTAGAGCGAAAAAGTTCTTGGGAGTGAAGCAAGCCATGAACCTGACGCGATCGGAGTTTCTGAAAATAGAGGGGGAGACAGTTTGCTCGTTTGACAGGTGGTAGGTATTTGTTTTCGGAGGCTGGTGAGGATCCGTGTAGGGGGGGAGGTTGTCATTATTATTATTCCGACCTGTCGGATGAAGGTTCGAGGCAGCGTGTTGAAGCGTGTAATTGTAGCGACAGCCGGAGAAACCGCGTGCTTGATCCAGTATTTCCATCATTCATTGTCGTCGTCTTAGAATGGATGATGGAATCCGCCCATCTGGGGAGTAGCTGAGCGGCCGTTTCGCGAAAAAGAGTGCCGGAGTTGGTGGACGAGCAGAGCGAAGAGGAGGAGCAATGCGAAATCGATTGCCACTACCACCTTGCGTGACCTTGCTTTCGCTTTCCGCAATGATAATTTTATGGATGTAAGTACGAATTAATTCAAAGAGCACAAGTACAAGGGGGAGGAAACCAGAGCAATCATCGGACTATCATATCGGAGATCGTTGGGTGTCATGACTGGCAGAGTGTGGTTCTAGATCATTCTTTGCAGGTGATTGGGATAAGTGAACGATATTTCGTATGGCTGAATGTTCTCGTGTTTGCTTATGGATTGGAGATTGGACAGGAATTTTCGAAAGATGTCATTTCTGAGATGGCTTATAAGGTTCCGCAAAGATTACCAACCTATCAAGACCAACATTGACAAGATGCTTTAATATGCTAGGAGGCGTCAAGTTTGCCGTGATTCCCGCTCACCCCAGTGGATCTAGTATCAATTCTGATTCCAAACACAAAATGATGAAAAGTTCCTAACCAATCTGTGATAAGATTCCCAAAGGCGTCTAAGAATTTTCTTAAAGATTTCTAGGACAGCCGTCTAAGAACCTTTTAGGAAGTCGAGAAATTTCTCAAAAGCTCCTAGCAAAGCTTCCAGTGAAACCTCTCATAAAACTTCCAGAAGTATCAATATCACCTACAAATCACTTCTGAAGATTCTTCCAGAGGTTTCTGATAAATGTACGCGAATCTTTTGTAAAGTCTCCAGAAATTTTGAACAAAACGATCAGATACCATTATAACGTTTCCCATTTTATTGTGGATTTTCTTCCAGCGACTTTGGAAAAGTCTCACAAAGGCTACTGGAAAGTACCTTAGATAATTACAGAAAGATTTTCCGAGGATGATTCTGATAAGTCTTCCACTGGCTCTCAGTTCTCCTGGGGCTTACTGAAATTTTCTCAGCGGCTTTTGAAAGGCCTTTTAAAGATTTCTGAGAGGTTTCTTAAGGGTTAGTGAAATTCCTCGCATTTCTGGTAATTTTCTGAAGAGCTTCTAGAAAGACTTCCATAGGCTTTTTGGCAGCCTTCAAAAAGTCAAGGGAACAAAGTCATGGAAAATAACGTAATACAGAGACTTCAGGAGGCTTACTCAGAGTTTTATGGGAAATTTTTCTGAGGCTTCTAGAAAATGTCAAACCTGGAAAGTGTCAATCCTGGAAAGTCTAGTTAAGACCGCTGGGACGTTTCCCAAAGAAGTTTAAGAAACCTCTTGAAAGGTTCTAGAAAGTCTGAGACATCTCTCAGAGGGTTCTGGGACTTCTCTCAGAAGCTTCTGGAAAATCCCTCAGAAGCTACTATGAAATCCACCTGCACTTGTTAGAAGTCTCCCAGAGGAAACTGGAAGTTTTTCAGAGGCTTCTGGGAAGTATCCCAGGCTCTTCAGGAAAGTCTCCCAGAGGCTTCCGGGAAGTCTCCCAAATACTTCTGAGAAGTCTCCCAAAGGCTTCTGAGAAGTCATCCACAGAGTCTCCAAGTCCAAGTCTCCCAGAGGATTCTGGAAAATCTCCCGGAGGTTTCTGGGTAGTCTCCCAGAGGCTTCAGAAAAGTCTTCCAGAGGCTTCTGAGAAGTCTCCCAGAGGATTCTTAGAAGTCTCCCAGCGTCTTCTGAGAGGTCTCCCAGAGGCTTCTGAGAAGTCTCCTAGAGGCTTCTGAGAAGTCTCCTAGAGGCTTCTGAGAAGTCTCCCAAAGGCTTCTGAGAAGTCTCCCAGAGGCTTCTGAGAAGTCTCCCAGAGCCAGAAGCCAGAGGCTTCTGAGAAGTCTCCAGAGGCTTCTGGGAAGTCTTCCAGAGGCTTCTGAGATGCCTCTCAAAGGTTTCTGAGAAGTCTCCCAAAGGCTTCTGAGAAGTCTCCCCAAGGTTTCTTAGAAAGCTCTCCGAAGATTCTGAGATGTTTCCCAGAGGATTCTGAGAAATCTCCCAAAGGCGTCTGAGAAGCCTCCCAAAAACTACTGATATGCCTCCCAGAAGCTGCTGAGAAGTCTCCCGAGGCTTTTGAAAAGTCGTCCAGAGACTTCTGAAAAGTCTCCCAGAGGCTTGTGGGAAGTCTCCCAGAGGATTCTGAGATGACTCACAAAGACTTCTGAGAAGTCTCCCAAAGGCTTGTGGGAAGTCTCCCAGAGGATTCTGAGATGCCTCGCAAAGACTCTGAGAAGTCTCCCAAAGGCTTCTGAGAAGTCTCCCAAAGGCGTCTGAGAAGTCTCCCATTGGCTTCTTAGAAGTCTCCCACAGGCTTCTGAGAAGTTTCTCAAAGGCTTCTGAGAAGTCTCCCAAAGGCTTCTTAGAAGTTTCCTAGAGGCTTCTGGGAAGTCTCCCACAGGCTTCTTGGAAGTCTCCAAAAGGCTTCAGAAAAGGCTTCCAGAGGCTTCTGAGAAGTCTCCCAAAGGCTTCTGAGAAGTCTCCCAGAGGCTTCTGCGATGCCTCTCAAAGGCTTCTGAGAAGTCTCACAAAGGCTTCTTAGAAGGCTCCCACAGGATTCTGAGATGTTTCCCAGAGGATTCTGAGAAGTCTCCCAAAGGCTTCTGAGAAGCCTCCCAAAAACTACTGATATGCCTCCCAGAAGCTGCTGAGAAGTCTCCCAGAGGCATTTGAAAAGTCTTCCAGAGGCTTCTGAAAAGTCTCCCAGAGGCTTGTGGGAAGTCTCCCAGAGGATTCTGAGATGCCTCGCAAAGACTTCTGAGAAGTCTCCCAAAGGCTTCTGAGAAGTCTCCTAGAGGCTTCTGAGTAGTCTCCCAGAGGCTTCTGAGAAGTCCCCTAGAGGCTTCTGAGAAGTCTCCTAGAGGCTTCTGGGAAGTCTCCCAGAGGCTTCTGATATGCCTCTCAAAGGTTTCTGAGAAGTCTCCCAAAGGCTTCTGAGAAGTCTCCCAGAGGCTTTTGAAAAGTCTTCCAGAGGCTTCTGAAAAGTCTCCCAGAGGCTTGTGGGAAGTCGCCCAGAGGATTCTGAGATGCCTCGCAAAGACTTCTGAGAAGTCTCCCAAAGGCTTCTGAGAAGTCTCCTAGAGGCTTCTGATAAGTCTCCCAGAGGCTTCTGAGAAGTCCCTAGAAGCTTCTGAGAAGTCTCCTAGAGGCTTTTGGGAAGTCTCCCAGAGGCTTCTGAGATGCCTCTCAAAGGTTTCTGAGAAGTCTCCCAAAGGCTTCTGAGAAGTCTCCCCAAGGTTTCTTAGAAAGCTCCCAGAAGCTGCTGAGAAGTCTCCCAAAGGCTTCTGAGAAGTCTCCCAGAGGCTTTTGAAAAGTCTTCCAGAGGCTTCTGTAAAGTCTCCCAGAGGCTTGTGGGAAATCTTCCAGAGGATTCTGAGATGCCTCGCAAAGACTTCTGAGAAGTCTCCCAAAGGCTTCTGAGAAGTCTCCCAAAGGCTTCTGAGAAGTCTCCCAAAGGCTTTTTAGAAGTCTCCCAAAGGCTTCTGAGAAGTTTCCCAAAGGCTTCTGAAAAGTCTCCAAAAGGCTTCTGAGATGTCTCCCAAAGGCTTCTGAGAAGTTTGCTAGAGGCTTCTGGGAAGTCTCCCACAGGCTTCTTGGAAGTCTCCAAAAGGCTTCAGAGAAGGCTTCGCAAAGACTTCTGAGAAGTCTCCCAAAGGCTTGTGGGAAGTCTCCCAGAGGATTCTGAGATGCCTCGCAAAAACTTCTGAGAAGTCTCCCAAAGGCTTCTGAGAAGTCTCCCAAAGGCTTCTGAGAAGTCTCCCAAAGGCTTTTTAGAAGTCTCCCAAAGGCTTCTGAGAAGTTTCCCAAAGGCTTCTGAAAAGTCTCCAAAAGGCTTCTGAGAAGTCTCCCAAAGGCTTCTGAGAAGTTTCCTAGAGGCTTCTGGGAAGTCTCCCACAGGCTTCTTGGAAGTCTCCAAAAGGCTTCAGAGAAGGCTTCGCAAAGACTTCTGAGAAGTCTCCCAAAGGCTTGTGGGAAGTCTCCCAAAGGCTTCTGAGAAGTTTCTCAAAGGCTTCTGAGAAGTCTCCCAAAGGCTTCTTAGAAGTTTCCTAGAGGCTTCTGGGAAGTCTCCCACAGGCTTCTTGGAAGTCTCCAAAAGGCTTCAGAAAACGCTTCCAGAGGCTTCTGAGAAGTCTCCCAAAGGCTTCTGAGAAGTCTCCCAGAGGCTTCTGCGATGCCTCTCAAAGGCTTCTGAGAAGTCTCACAAAGGCTTCTTAGAAGGCTCCCACAGGATTCTGAGATGTTTCCCAGAGGATTCTGAGAAGTCTCCCAAAGGCTTCTGAGAAGCCTCCCAAAAACTACTGATATGCCTCCCAGAAGTTGCTGAGAAGTCTCCCAGAGGCTTTTGAAAAGTCTTCCAGAGGCTTCTGAGAAGTCTCCTAGAGGCTTCTGGGAAGTCTCCCAGAGGCTTCTGATATGCCTCTCAAAGGTTTCTGAGAAGTCTCCCAAAGGCTTCTGAGAAGTCTCCCAGAGGCTTTTGAAAAGTCTTCCAGAGGCTTTTGAAAAGTCTTCCAGAGGCTTCTGAAAAGTCTCCCAGAGGCTTGTGGGAAGACGCCCAGAGGATTCTGAGATGCCTCGCAAAGACTTCTGAGAAGTCTCCCAAAGGCTTCTGAGAAGTCTCCTAGAGGCTTCTGAGAAGTCTCCCAAAGGCTTTTTAGAAGTCTCCCAAAGGCTTCTGAGAAGTTTCCCAAAGGCTTCTGAAAAGTCTCCAAAAGGCTTCTGAGATGTCTCCCAAAGGCTTCTGAGAAGTTTGCTAGAGGCTTCTGGGAAGTCTCCCACAGGCTTCTTGGAAGTCTCCAAAAGGCTTCAGAGAAGGCTTCGCAAAGACTTCTGAGAAGTCTCCCAAAGGCTTGTGGGAAGTCTCCCAAAGGCTTGTGGGAAGTCTCCCAGAGGCTTCTGATATGCCTCTCAAAGGTTTCTGAGAAGTCTCCCAAAGGCTTCTGAGAAGTCTCCCAGAGGCTTTTGAAAAGTCTTCCAGAGGCTTTTGAAAAGTCTTCCAGAGGCTTCTGAAAAGTCTCCCAGAGGCTTGTGGGAAGACGCCCAGAGGATTCTGAGATGCCTCGCAAAGACTTCTGAGAAGTCTCCCAAAGGCTTCTGAGAAGTCTCCTAGAGGCTTCTGATAAGTCTCCCAGAGGATTCTGAGAAGTCCCCTAGAAGCTTCTGAGAAGTCTCCTAGAGGCTTTTGGGAAGTCTCCCAGAGGCTTCTGAGATGCCTCTCAAAGGTTTCTGAGAAGTCTCCCAAAGGCTTCTGAGAAGTCTCCCCAAGGTTTCTTAGAAAGCTCCCAGAAGCTGCTGAGAAGTCTCCCAAAGGCTTCTGAGAAGTCTCCCAGAGGCTTTTGAAAAGTCTTCCAGAGGCTTCTGTAAAGTCTCCCAGAGGCTTGTGGGAAATCTTCCAGAGGATTCTGAGATGCCTCGCAAAGACTTCTGAGAAGTCTCCCAAAGGCTTCTGAGAAGTCTCCCAAAGGCTTCTGAGAAGTCTCCCAAAGGCTTTTCTGAGAAGTCTCCCAAAGGCTTCTGAGAAGTTTCCCAAAGGCTTCTGAAAAGTCTCCAAAAGGCTTCTGAGATGTCTCCCAAAGGCTTCTGAGAAGTTTGCTAGAGGCTTCTGGGAAGTCTCCCACAGGCTTCTTGGAAGTCTCCAAAAGGCTTCAGAGAAGGCTTCGCAAAGACTTCTGAGAAGTCTCCCAAAGGCTTGTGGGAAGTCTCCCAAAGGCTTGTGGGAAGTCTCCCAGAGGATTCTGAGATGCCTCGCAAAAACTTCTGAGAAGTCTCCCAAAGGCTTCTGAGAAGTCTCCCAAAGGCTTCTGAGAAGTCTCCCAAAGGCTTCTGAGAAGTCTCCCAGAGGTTTCTGAGAAGTCTCCCACAGGCTTCTGAGAAGTCTCCCAGAGGCTTCTGCGATGCCTCTCAAAGGCTTCTGAGAAGTCTCCCAAAGGCTTCTGAGAAGTCTCCCAAAGGCTTCTTAGAAGGCTCCCACAGGGTTCTGAGATGTTTCCCAGAGGATTCTGAGAAGTCTCCAAAAGGCTTCTGAGAAGCCTCCCAAAAACTACTGATATGTCTCCCAGAAACTTCTGGGAAGTTTCTCAGAGGCTTCTGAGAAGTCTCTCAGAGGCTTCTGGGAAGTCTCCCAAAGGCTTCTGAGAAGTCTCGCACAGGCTTCTGGGAAGTCTCCCAGAATCTTCAGAGAAGTCTTCCAGGGGCTCCTGAGAAGTCTCCCAGAAGACTCTTAGAAGTCTCCCAGAGGCTTTTGAGAAGTCTCCCAGAGGACTCTTAGAAGTCTCTGAAAGGCTTTTGAATTGTCTCCCAGATGATTCTGAGAAGTCTCCCAGAGGATTCTGAGAAATCTCTTAGAGGATTTTGAGAAGTCTCTCAAAATCTATTGAGAAGTCTCCCAGAGGCTTCTGAGAAGTCTCCCAAAGGATTCTGAGAAGTCTTCCAGAGGCTTCTGAGAAGTCTCCCAGAGGCTCCTGAGAAGTCTCCCAGAGGCTTCTGAGAAGTCTCCCAGAAGCTTGTGGGAAGTCTCCCAGAGGCTTCTGAGAAGTCTCTCAGAGGTCTCCTAGAAGTCTCCCAGCGGCTTCTTAGAAGTCTCCCACAGGCTTCTGAGAAGTCTCCCAGAGGCTTCTGAGAAGTCTCCCAAAATTTATTGAGAAGTCTCCCCGAAGATTCTGAGAAGTCTCCCGAAAGGCTTCTGAGCTGTCTCTCAAAGGCTTCCAAAAAATCTCCCAAATGCTCCTGAGAAGTCTTCCAGAGGATTCTGAGAAGTCTCTCCAAGCCTTCTGAGCAGTCTCCCAGAGGCTTCAGAGAAGTCTTCTAAAAGCTATTGCGAAGTCTCCCAAAATCTCTCAGAAGTCTTCTTGAGGCTACTGAGAAGACTCCCAGAGGCTTCTGAGAAGTCTGAGACATCTGAGAAGTCTGAGACTTCTGAGAAGTCTCCCACAAGATTTTGATAAGTCCTGCAAAAACTAATGAGAAAGAGGCTTCTGGTAGGTCTTCTAAAGGCTTCTGTGAAGTCTCCCCGAGGCTTCTGGGAAGTCTCCCAAAGGATTTTGAGAAGTCTCCAGAGGCTTCTCTCAGAGGCTGGAGAAGTCACTATATTTATTTTGTGAAGCTTGTGCTAACGTAAAAACTTCAAGTACTCTCGAAAGACGCAACCCTAGACAGGACACAACACTCATTGTTCTTACAAAACGTTCAAAGAAGGCTCCCAGAGGCTTCTGGTAAGTCTTCCAGACGCTTCTGGAAAGTCTTTCAGAGGCTTTTGTTTAGTGTCCCAGGGATTCTGGGAAGTCTCTCACAGCTCTCTGGGAATTCTCCAAAAGTATTCTGGGAAGTAAATGGAAAGGTTACTGGAAAATTTCCCGGACGATCGGAAATCTCCCAAAAGGTTTTTCCTGTTTTGGAAAGTTTTCGGACTCTTTTTCGACGTCTTCCTGAAATAGATCTTTTGAAAAACACTCAAAAGCTCCTGAAAAGTTTCCACGACGTCTCCACGACGTTTCGCCCAGAAGCTTTGATGATGTTTTCTTAAAACTACTGGGATGTCTCTCTTACACAGCCTTTTGAAAAGTCTTACAGAGGTTTTTCGGAAGTCCTCTAAGAGACTGAAAAGTCTCCAGAGGCTTCTTAGAAGTCTCCCAAAGAATCTGGAATATTTCCCAGAATCCCTTAAAGTCCTCTGAGAAGTCTTCCACAGGCTTCTAAGAAGTTTTCCTTTAGGGAGGTCTCCCAAAGGCTTTTGAGAAATCTCCCAGAAGCTTCTGAGAAGTCTTGTTGAAGATTCGGGAAGCCGCACAGCCATCAGGGAGGATTCCAACACGCTTCAGGGAAGTCTTCCAAAGTCTTCTGATAAGTCTCTCAATGCCTTCTGGGATGTCTCCCAGAGACTATTGAGAAATCTTCTAAAAGCTTCTGAGAAGTCTTGTAGAGGGTTCTGGTCAGTCTCTCAGAAGCTGCTCGTAATTGTTGCAAGGAAGTCTAGGAAGCTTCCCAAAAAATTATGAAAAGTTGTGCAGAGACTCCATAAAAGTCTCCCATAGGTGACTTTTCTTAGTAATCCCCAAGAATCCTGGAAAGTCTGTGCTTCTGGGAAGTCTCCGCAGGCTTCTGAAAATTTTGAGGCGCTATATATACATATATAGGCGTATAGTCTCCCAGAAACTTAAATGACCAGGCTTCTGAGGAGGCTCCTAGAGGTTTCTGGTAAATCTCCCACTGGTTTCTGGAAAGACTCTCACAGGTTTCTGAGAAGCCTCCAAAAAGCTACTGGAAAGTTTAGAGAAGCTTTTATAATGTCTCCCGAAAGTTCTATGAAACTCATCGGAGTTGGTTAGAGAATTTCCCAGAGACTCCTGAAAAGTCTTTCAGAGCTTCTGAAGAGCCTCCAAAAAGTTGCAGCACAGTCTCTCATAGACTTCTAGATAGCTTCCAAGAAGCTTTCGGGAGGTTTAAGCTTCTGGCGATTCTCCGAGAAGCTTTTTTTCTTATTATTTCTGGATTATCGAGATTTCATCTCCCGTCTTAATCCTACCCTAAAAGGGGATTTTTGTAACTTGTCCTGGGGAGAGATCCAAACTCGTGACTTTGACGTGAGCGGTATGGATGTTAACCACTACGCCGGGGGTCGTCCTTCCGCAGTAGCTTCTGTAGAGCCTCTCGAAGGCTTTTGGAAAGTTTCCAAAGATTTTTGGAACCCTGGTCTTCTGTGAAGAGTTCCACAGGCTTCTGAGAAGTCTCTGAAGGTTTTTTTTGTCTTCTGGTAAGTCTCCCAGAGGCTTCTTTAAAGCCTCCCATATTTTGCCGAGGAGTCCTCTAGAGGCTTTCAAAACCAACTTTCAAAGGTTTCTGGAAATCCTTCCTGTATATTCTGTCAGATCTCCCACGCGCTTCTGAGAAGGCTTCCAACTTCTTACTTCGAGAAAGTTTCCCACAGGTTTCTGAAAAGTCTTCCAAAGTCTTCAGGGAAGTTTAACAGTCGCTTCTGGGAAATTTCCCAGAGTGAGTCTTCGATAGGCTTCTGAGTAGTCACCATGAGGCTTCTGTAAAATCTCCCAACAAACAATTTGAGTTGGATATAAGCTTAATAACTTCCAGTGCCAAGGTTTTGCTGTAACAAGCTCTTATTCCACAACAACTGTATGTTGGGCTTCCAGAGGCTGCTAAAAAGATTCACAGGGGCTTCGGGTAAGTCTTTCCGAGGTTTCTGAGAATGTTTCTCGAGGCTTCTTGAAAAACTTCCAGGATCCCCCAGGAGGCTTCTCCCAGGATACTTCTCACAAGCCTCCCGGAGGCTTTTGGGAAGCCTCTGAGAGGTTTCAAAGAAGCCTCCTAAAGGATTCTGGAAAGTCTTCCAGACGTATCTGCGTTGTCTCTCAGGTACTTCTGCGATATTTTCCAGAGGCAATTCTCCAAAAACCTTTAGTAAAGCCTCTTGAAGACTTATAAAATGCTTCCTAGAGATTTTAGAATCCCAGAGTCTTCTGGGAAGTTTCTCAAAGGCTTTTGAGAAGTCTCCTGAAGTCTTTTGGGAAATCTCCCAGATTATGCTGGAGTCATCTAGAGGATCTGAAAAATCTTCCAGCAGCTTATGCGATGCCTCGCAAAGGCTTCTGCGAAATCTTCCAGAAGCTTCTGTGAAGACTCCCTAAAGCTTCCATACCATCTCCCAGAGGTTTCAGAAAAGTCTCTCAAAGGGTTCCAAGATGTCTCCCAGAGGATTCTGGACAGTCTCTCAGAGGCTTCTGGTAAGTCTCCCAGAGGCTTCTGAGAAGTTTTCCAGAGGCTTCTGTGAGACTTCTTTGCCAATTTGATGGTTATTGCGTTTTTGAAAAGTATGTTTATCTTCCTGAATTTCATAAAAACATCCTTGGGTCTTCTAAGAAGCCTCTTCATAGATAGTCTTAGATTTAGGTAGGTTCTAAAAAGTCTTCGTATTGTTTCTGGAATGTTAGTGAAATGCTCATCGGTAGTCTCTTTAAAAATCATGCGACATTTTCGAAAATTTCTGAAAACCTCTAAACAGCCTTTGAGAAATCTTTCTAACCCCCTTGAGCAGCATATCGGATGTTTCTAAAAAAGTTAGCCAGAGATTTCGGGGTGGTTTTCTAAAGGCCTTTCTTTTGAAAGTCGTTCTGATGCTCGTAGTCCCCTTGAAGCTCCTGAAAAGTCTCAGGCTTCCGAATGCTTGAGAAAAATCTACAACAGGCTTTGTGAAGTATTCTAGAGCATTTTGAGAAGTATTCCAGAAGCGAAATAAAAGTATCCCAAACAATTCAAGCCAGAAGTCCTGGGCTTCTAGGAAGTTTACCAATATCTCATCTCACAACTTGCTGGGAAAAAATCAAAGTTAGAGGTTGCTGGGTAGGCTCCCAAGGTTTTTGGTTTCCAGATGCTATTCAAAAGTCTCCAATGGCTTCTAGATTGTATTCGAAATGCTTATGAAACATATGAGACTACTGGATAGCCTCCCAGAAGCTTCTAAAAATTACCTTGTATGTTGGTATCTTGCACAGAACTCTGTGTCACGAGTTCGAATCTCATCCCCGGACAAGTTACGAAAACGCCCAAAAGCGGTGTTTGAGTGACAACGACGGGAGATAAACCAGCCTAGGGCTGAAAATCTCGATAATCAAGGTATTAATTAATTAATGACGGGCTCTCCTATTTTTTGGGAGGTCTTCCTCCTGAGACTCACCCTTCTCAAGCTTCTGGGAAGTCCTCCAATTATTTTAGGTAAATCCCAGAGTCTTTTGAGAGCTATTCCAGAAGCTTAAGAAAGGTTCCCAAATAATTCAGGTCCGTCTTCCTACACACTAAGAAACTATGAATTTTACGTGAGACGTAATTCCGGTTTGTAAAAAGCCGCAGAACGCAAAGAAAGATTTCGGGTAAAATTATTTCCCCTGAAGCTGACAAAAAAGCAATTCGACAGAGGATGTATTTGATTGAATTTATTTTCTCACCTCTTTCAACTCATTCTTATGTGCTAAAGGACGCTTGCATGTGTCGGTCTCAGGGGATAGAAATTCACATGACATTTTGGTAGTGTGTAGGCTTCTGGGAACCCAAGTAATACTCAAGTTTTATAACAGTGGAAAATACCTTTATATGACTAAATTTGATTATAAAGAAGCTTACTCAACATAAAAGCATGTAGATGTGCTACTCGGGAAGTCTACCAAAATCTCCTGAAAAGTCACCTAGAGGCTTTTTACAGTTTGCTAGGAGAAATAGAAACCATATGCTATTGATAAGGCTCCAGGGGCTTCTAAAGTATATTCTTAACGCTTTTTAAAAAATATGAGGCTTCTGAGAAACATCTCAGTTTTTTTTTTGGAATCACGCACAGCACTTTGAGAATTCTGTGAAAATAAGTTTTTGAAAAAACTCTCAAAAAATTACATCAATCAGACTGTGAAGTTTCCGGAAATTTTTTGAACGGCTTCTCCTAACGGGTGTTCAATAAAAAATGAGAATTTTTTCAGTCATATAGTAAAAAAAAATTTTTTTTCAATGAATTCAGTATTTTGTATTAAAAACGTACTGTTTATCCTTCAAAAATACGTCAATGAATATTGGAGAAAGGGGCCTGGTCAGCCGTACGATGCCACTTAGTGCTCTCACAAGAGCGCTGGACGGCACTGACGTCCATCTTCCGGATACGATTCCGGCTCCTCGTGGTCAACTACTTCGTATCCTTGGTTCGCCAATTATTTTTCTACACTAGGGAGCCGTTAAAATCCTCAATTGGACGGCACTGGGGCAAGTTGGTCGGCTTCCTTTCTTTTGGCACGTATGGTATCTTTTTCTGCTCAAGATACTCCAGCGTCTTCTTGGCGTAATTGGAAAACGCCTTGTCCGGCCAAAAGATGTACTTCCCATCCGCATGATGCTCCTTCAAGAACGGCAGAAGAGTTTTCTCAAGACACTCCTCCTGGTACACTTGTTTATTGATGGCCAGACCGCTCGGCTTGAACCACGGCTTTGAAATCGTTCTGTCCGATATGACGATGTACAGCATAACTTTTTTTTTCAAATTTATGCATATTTAACTTCGGGGGGTGTGGCTGACTTGTCGCTGGAATAGTAGCTGTCATTTCCTGGAATGTGGGTCTTCGAGAGCAGAAAGTAACTTTCGTCGTCCAGCACGAACGACGTCCCTGCGCTAGTTCTTCGTCATCCACCGGCACTGCGATTTCACGATCGCTATCTGCTCGTCCGAGTCTTCTTCCGACAGATGATGTCCTCCATCTTGAGGATTCGTTGAAGCAAGGTATGGGAGCAGTGATATTTTCGGCCGACGCCACGCAGACTCGTTCCTTCCTTGTTGTCGAACAGCTTTTTCAACGCTTCCTTCTTCTTATTCGTCATTATCTTCACCGGACGGCGGCTAACAGCCTTCCGCTCCACGCTCAGGGATGCCAGGATCCGGTAATCTGTACTCACGGGCAGTAGGGACCACGGAAAGTGGTCTACCGTAAACTTTTTTCCACGAAGACCATGCGTTTCATAAAACCGTACAACACGCTGACGCCATCTTCGATTGAACTGACAGCACCCAAGCGAAAAGAAACAGGCCACCCATTTCTAGGGAGTCCAGAGAGCAATTCTCTTGGAGAGAAAAAAATTTACGCTCGTTACTTTAATTACAGAAAGGTATTGAAATCATTCTCATTTTTTATTGAACACCCGTTAAGTCTGTCGGAGGTTTTTGGAAGTTTTCTGAATGTTCTTCAGGCGTTCGAGATCAGTGTGTCTTGAAAGTTCTTCAAAAGGCTACTAGTAATCCAATTGAGGTTTGTGGATAATCTCACAGTGGCCTCTTCTCAAAGGCTTCGGAAATGTCTTGCAAAGACTTTCGAGAAATGTTGCATAGGCTGCTGGTGAAATAAATACTTAAAGACTCCTGAAAAGACTCCAGACAATTTTGGAATGGTTTCTAGATGCTATTGGAAAGCCTCAAGGTGCTTCTAGAGAAAAAAAAACCACTTTAAAAAAAACCAAGAGTTTTCTGAATTTCATCCCAAACATCTCAGTTGTTCTCTGCAGAATGTTTCTTGAAGTCTCGCTCAGAACTCTGGGAGGTCTGTGAAAACAAATTTATGGAGAAGTTTCTTAGAATTTAGGAAATTAGGATTTTATCTAAACCAGGCTTTCATTGAAATTGTCTTAAAAATCTCTTTAAGACTTCTGCTTAATATTTCCAAATCTTCTGAAATTCTTCTGGATTTTTCTTGAGAGTATCACATAAAATTGTGGGGAAGTTTTCCTCAGATGTTTTAGGATATCTGTAAGAGGCTCCTGTAATAAGTCCCTGAGACTGATAGAAATCTCCAAGAGGCTTCTGGCTAATTTAACAGTGACTTTTCCCAGAGATTACGTGAATATCTAGACGAAACTATTGGAAAAAAGGCTTTTGAAAGGCTTCTGGAAAGTTTCTTAGAAGATTCTTTAAAGTTTCCCAGAAACAAGAAATTCAACCGGTTCTCACCGGTTCAATGCCTTCCGGAAGATTTTTCGATGTCTCTTAAAAGCCTTTCTGAAAGTTTTCGATGATTAGATGAGAGAAAAGAGGACTTCATATATTGATCACAACGCCTCTGTTTGGTTAAAATCATTCAATTTTTGACTGGGTTATCTTATGAAAACAAGAAAATGTACATGTTAGACAAATGTAAAACATTAGGTTTGATTAGTCTCCCCATTTACTCCTGTATTGTGTCGATATTGCGCTTCGCATGTCCAAAGTCAAATTGTTCTTAATTGTATACAGTATTCCCAAATCTTGCCTTTGAAGCACCTCCGCAAAACCCATGTAGATGCAAATAAGCCAAGCCCTTAGTAGGTGTTAACCCATTCCCATGATAGTAGTTCCTTAATTATCGCTCCAATTATCGCAATTAACTCCAAACTGTGCCCCATATAATTCAATTAGCGTCCAACCCCGTTCCATTCTCCGGTCACATACCGAATTGAAATCACATTATCCAACTCATAAATTCACATACACACACACATAGTCATAAGCCAGAGCCAGCTCCTACTCTTTATTCACGATCGCAACGCCCATATGGGGGTGCTCTCCAGAGCGCGGAGATTACCATCGATCAAGTATAATTAACTATTCGCTTGCGCACTCGGTCTCGGCAATAACCTGGATGTCGTCAGCCCAGCTCCCATGCAGGTGGCTTTTCCTTTCTATGTCCACCGATAGCCGCACTGTCAAGGTCAGAATGCGATCACGCTCCTAATGCACCAAGTTCGAATCGCAGTGAGTCATGATCGATTGCAAGATAGGAAGGATTTGAAAATTGAAGAAACCACAGGAACTGTCAGATTAGCCAGCGCGATTTTTCGTTACGCTCGCAAAGGTTGTCAAGGGCAACCACGGTGTCATTGTTGTTGTTCGGAAGGAATCACCCCATTTTTGGATACATTTCTCGCACTGCTACATTCCGAGAGGGTGAGCATATTTTTTCAGTATCATATTCAGTCAACCCCCGATAAAAATTATCCGCATTCCAGAAGAAACCAAAACCACAAAAACTAGCCCGTCGACAACCGAACCAGATCCCGTTTCACGCAGTAAAAAAAATTAACTTTGGACACTAACAAGAACACGATTGGTGTCTCTTCTATTCCATCGACAGCGAATTAATCGGATTCCACTTTTTGCGTCGCCTCCGGCTATAATTTGCATCGAGCAGTAGTACGGCCATTATGGGAGGAAAAAATCTCCCCGTCCGTACAATGAATCAATTAGTCCGAGCAGATCAAATTACCGTTTTTATATCCTTCGCTTCACTTACCAGCGATGTCGTCAGGATTCGTTTCCCATAAGTAGAATTGGAGCGAAATTTCTTGGAAACAATTAGCCCAATCGATTGTCCGTCACTTTCGGGACGACTACCTGTTGCCGGAAACAGCTTTGGAAAATGCTTCTTTGCCTGTCCTCCCACGATGTACGGTGGAATCAAGATAGCTAGGAATTTCACCCCCTCGCTGGGGCTCCCCCTAGTTTCACATGTCAGAGGGGAATTTATTGCAGTTACAAGCATTGAGCAGCGCTAGATCTGATATCTCGCCGTCAAACCGGGAAGCAACGACTCGCGATCGTTGGTGGTAATTTTACATGGATGATTAAGTTGATCCCTGAGCGAAGCCGGCATTATTAAACGACATGTACTACATATAATAGGAATAATAAGTCGACCATAGAGGCAGGCTGCGGGAGATCAAGATCAAGTTGTCATCGAAGCCGGCTGAACGCATGCTGCCATAGCCAACTGCGCTCTCGAGCTGGTCTTTGTTGACGCACCACAACCGCCTTCCAACTACCTGGGAGAATCGCGATCGAATCGTGCGGATGAAAAGTTGCCTCTCCCCTGCATGGGTGGAAGATTGAGCGAGTGGGATAATTTGAGACGCCTTGTTTCAGCAGATCGTGTGATCGAGTTTGCCTTTGGTTGATAGAAGTCGACGGTGGTGAGGTGACGAACGACATTGCTTGAATTGAGACGGAATGAGGATTGATCATGTTGGAGAAGAATTCCGAGGTGAGTTTGGTCAATGATTCTGGTAAATCGGTTGATGGACTTCGTTGTTTTTCAAGGAAACAGCTACTGGCTTCTGTTTCAACAGGCAAACCTAACCTAGCATTCTTACAATCTAAATGAAAGGAAAAGCAAAATACTTCACCTACTAAACGCATATCGTACACGTTGGCGAACATGTGTTTTCTGCTTAAGGTGCTGTTTCAATTCTTTCCATTCTATCTCCATTATGTGGTGCTGGCTTCAACGGCACTCGCCACGCCACGCCACGTTCGCTCTAGGGCAGTCAGTGCGAAGTGCTTAATCAATTCGATTCGATCGTGGAGCGGAAATTCCGTACCAAAGTTAGAAGCAACTGTCGGCAGCAGTGCAATGAATGAAAAACCATGGGAACAGACTCGCGCCGCTTCTTGTTGGTGCGCCGGAAAGCGAAAACTATGCGAGTCGAATGTTATGCAAATTTATGTTTATGGTCACTTCGATCTGACAACAATTGCCGTTGCGGGAGCGTTCCGGAGGATTGGTCCAATTATAGGATATGCAGTTACACACGCCGGAATTCTTTACACTATCGATATCAAGGCCGTGGTGACCTAGTTTCCCTCCCGCTGAGCATATAAATCTGCAGTTGGGCACCTATAGTTAGCGTACTGCAGAAAAAGAAAAGAAAATTGTGATCAATTACTGGATTTAGTCGCAGTTAGCCATGCGCGTGGTGCTTCCCACCTCCACCATCCCAGCCAACTGCGATCAATATCTTTCGTTCGGGCATTTCTTCATTCCAATATATGTATGTGCCACCGTTCCGCATCGGCATTAATGTAGTGTTTCGATTTATGTCTTTCTATCGCCCTCATCGCAAGGAGCTGATTTATCTCGTATTGCTTGCCATATTTATCGCTACACGATTGCCAACATTCCGGTCCGCCCAAAGGTTTTTGTGTTTTGTTTTTTGCTGATCGTCCATCCATGTGGAAACACTCATTCAATTTAGCATTGATATCTCGGAATGCCGGATCGATTTCGATGTATTTCAGCTTGTCCGACGAACGGACCGAATAAATCACTAATTATATCCTTATCGCACCCGTTTGGCGCGGAACGATGCAGATTAATGGGCGCCGGCAGCCAGGCAGGTTTGACCTTCTGTCAGCTAATCGTCCTTCGTTGCCGTTGTCTCCGTCGTCGAAAATCCTGTTTGATGTGCTGGAATTGACAGCTTGGAAGGCTACTGGTGCCCCGAGCTTAGGCGCACCAAATCGACACTTAATAGAGAAGCCGGACAGCAGCTAATCCAAGTGCAGATTGACATGTTTTGATTTCAACCGGGTTTGATGATTGGTGACCAAATAAAAGCCTTTCCATGCGGAACAGTCATCACCACACTTGCAATCCGTTGCAAGTGCAGGGAATCAAAATGTAAAACAAAAACAATCACAGAGATGGGCAGGACAGACGGTTTTGAGGGTGATTTTACGTGTTTGGCATATCGCAGGAATTTATTTACAAGAACTTAGAATTCCCAATATAAAGACTTGAAAACAATGAGACAAACAAAAATGACAGCTGAAAATTCTGTTAAAGTCCGATCATCTTCAAACATTCAAAGAAAAAAGAACAAAATTATGTTTCAAAATTATTACAAAATTAAACCTCTCCTTCATAATTCAAATTCCCGTACCATCACTTTGGCCTTGTTCATTAGATTTTTGGAAATTCGCGTTGACAGCAGAAAACTGAAGAAAGCGTTAGTTCTTGAAGCCTGCCAGTTTTGGTGTGGCGCTAGTGACGATTTTAAATTTTAAGCTCGATTCACAACGGATTATATTTCTTTACAATATCTCTTCTATCACACTACTAGTATCAGTAACTTGATGAGTAATTTAGATAAAACATTATAATACCTGGCTGATGAACAATGAAAAAAAACTATGGTTGTGATAACTACTTCACTAAGAAAAACACGGAAAATTTTTCTCTCAAATCAAATTAACGACAAACCACGACAACCTCCGCCGGGAATATTGTGTTTTCTACATATAGCTTTCAATAAAACTGAGCCGTCAAATTAGCACCACACGCAGCACCAAGTTTTCGGCTTCACGATTGTTGTTCGTGGATGACAGCAGCTTCAGTTCTGTGGTTGACAGTCGTACGGTGGAGCCATCTACAATAGTTTTGCCTGTGCGTGAACAGAAGGTAGACAAACAGCTTATCACATACAGGGACGCCAGATATACAGACATGTCTGTATTTATACAGACATTTTATCATGCATACAGACTTCGTACAGATTACAGACATTAAACAGATATTGTGATAAAGCTACCGATTTTTATAGACATTGATATCCATCAATAAGACGAAAATGATTCTGAAACGATTTCATTTTTCATATATTTTTGGCATGTTTTGTTCGTTGGCCTGAAGCATTCTAAATTTATAAAAAGTTTCTCAGAAAACTGTTTAGCATCTCAAATGTTACAGGTTCTTGTTTTGAAGCTCTTGTAATATCCAAACATTGAGGTTTATTTAGTCATAATTTTTAATATTTTGAAAATTAGCGAAACAATTTTTCGCGCTTTGCCATATCTTCTATTGATAGCGGACTGATGACTTGAGATTAAACAAATAATAATCAAATTTCCTAAAATCCTACGTTTATTAAGGTTTCTACAAAAATGCTTCGGCGCTCTGCAGTGCGACTTCATTCTTTCTTGGTCGTGGCTTTCGGCCATTACTGGAATAGATTATCCGTTTGAGGTTGAACCAAACAATCGGTCTCAGCTGAAGGACTTTGGCGGTCCATTTACTCCAGTGATCTCTTGGCATAATGGGCCGAGGCCAGGTCCGCTCAAAAGACCACATTCTTCTTCGTGTGATACTTCTTGTTGAAGGAGGCAACTTCCGGCAGGCACTTCGTATTGTATATCTCCTCGTTTACCGCAAGCTACGATGCAAATAGAAGCGACTTGGACATTCCCTTTTCGCTTATAGTCAGCCACAGAAAGGCTTCCTTCGGATGTTTTTCACCAGCTCCTTCAGCCGCTACATTTGGGTGATTGATAACGCTGTCATTTTTTTTTTTTTTTTGACGTAGACTACGTCTTACGGCAATGGTAGGGTGTCAATTGAAAATCTAAAAATTAGCGACCGTCACGAAACATCGTTACAAATTAAACGCTTATAACTTCATAAATGCTCGATAGATTTACAAGATGTTCACATCAATCGGTTGGAAATTTTCCCGCGTATCAATTCAACGATCAAAAACTATCCGTCTACAATTTGAAACTTTTGAAAATAACGAAAATAAAAGGTGATGTCTCATAATTTTGTTTTGCAGGCTAAATTTACTAAATGCACAGTACTTTCCTATCACAGATTTCAAATATAAGCAAGGGAGGTCTCATATACAGCAGTGAATGATACACCTTCGCAAATTTTCTCATTCGTGTTGTAGTACTGGAGCTGTACGGATCAACAAGCCAGTATTGATTGGCAGCTGGCGATGGAATGTACCCTGGATGGTGCACTAGTATCATTCGGCAGTACGGAGCGGCAAGGCTTCAACGTTGGATTTGGCAACTGGTGGTGGTAGCCGTTGCTAGGCAGCCATCAATTATTCAGTGGTGTACTAAGCAGTCGGTTGCCAGCCGGTGGGCGCAACCACGAGGAAGCGAAATAAGGTGCTTGTGTGTGTGATCCTTTTTGTAGCCATCTTTTGGTAGGGCGCAACGTGCAACGGCTGTAATAATCTGCTTCTTCAATAGACCGAGAAGATTTTAATTCAAATGCGGAAAATTTCAAATCCGCCTCTTCAGGACGACTTATTCAATTTGGAGAGAGTTTGTTTGATTGGAATTTGTTTAACATTACTTTCCAAGTTCTTGCTGATTGGCAGCCAGCGGTGGCTACAACAATTTAAGTTTTCTCTTCGTTGCATACCTTGAGCATTGTGTACCATTTACAAATGGCTACCATCTCGAAAAATGAAACACCTGACGCTAATAACTCGATCGTTTCTCGATTGATTTATTTTTGAGATTTTTGCGCTTTTCAACTTTTACGACATTTTATTTACCGAAGTATTTAGAATTTTATCAATAAAAGATGAATATATTTTTTGTGTATATTCATCCATCAGTGTTGGAAAATGTTAAAGAATGTTGCGTTCCGACAAGTATTAAGAAACTCCCTATCACCGACAACGTTTTGATTCTCGAACAGGATATTCCGAAGTACTCTGCTCATTGCAATTAGTACTGTTATGAATAGTTATTCTGTTGTGTTAACCATTCGCGTTGGATAGAGTTTTACTTTGAGGAAGAAATAAATTTTGAGAAACTGTGAAAGTTAGAATAAGTTATGCCAAATATATGTACAAATTTCGGAAGCGTGTTAAGATCGAACAGGCGAATCCTCCGGCCATGTACCGATGCCGAGTGAACTCGTGATTATCTGGCAAAACTTAAATCTGCCAGAGGTAATTCGTTGCCAACTACTGGTTGAGACCCTGGAGAAGGGCCTTCAACCCAAGGCCGTATCTTCATTTAAACCTATCTGAAGAGTGTACAATAGAATTTCCTAATTTTCATAGAACGTACTAACATACTTACTCACTTACGTCCCATCAGAACAGTACCTGCACAGTTTGAAAGAAACGTTTAATTTTATGCGTTATCTAATGCTAAAGGGAATGCTAGATTTGGCAGAAGTTAATGGGATATTTCATGTAATTTTGAGTCAGATAACGCCTGAATGTAGTATGTTGCATGGAAGATTGCCAACATTGTTGTATGGCGTATAAAAGACTGCGAACAATCTCGATGTTTACGCTCTCTTTGGCTTACAATTAAACGGAGAGAAATTATACACGGCTGTTTAAATTCATTATTTTTTTCTGTGTGCGTTGCAACATAGTTTGAAATAAACATTTAATTTTCTGCGATAACTTATGCATGTACCCCTGCATGATTTGACACAAATTCTTGGAATATTTAATTTAAATGTAAACCTGATATCGCTGAAATCAGGTCTGTTGTATGAAAGATTGCAAACAATTTCTTTGTTTACGCTTGTTTTGGATTGCATTTGAACAAGGGGGAAATTTACGCATCTGTTGAAATCCATTATTATTGTTGCTACATTGAATGTTCCGCTACAAAATTAACCAAACTAATCAAACGATTTAACGTAGTCTACGTCAACCGATCGTGTGTTAAACACAACCCCACTGATTTTTTACACTGCTGACAATTAACTTATCCAGATGCACTGTGGTGCAAAATTGATCGGACACATCTTGTAGCTACGTGGTTTCGATCGTTAAACTTGAATTATTATTTTTTCCTTCCATATTGTTGCTTTTCAATATTCGTTTTCCTTCGATGCATTCATTTTCATGATTAAAAGTTATCTGCAATAAGATCGCATTAAAAAAAGCGACTGTTTCGGATTTTAAATAGTGTCAGTCGGAAAGGATTTATCGCCCTGTATTATCATAATTAAAACTTGTAGTAATTGTATCCTATCGATCTGAGCCTGAAAAATTTCATCATGTTCAACATCATAAAATTTATAAAAAAAAAAGAAACAAATATTGCTTCTTCGTTTGATACGCATTAGACGTCACAGATTCTCGAAGCTTGGCAGACTAAGCGGATCATCCCATGGCAACCGCCGAAGTGCGAATCGAATAAATTGCCGTTGAACGGATTCAATTCTCTCAATTCCACTCAAATCCTACTCCAACGCCGAACGAACCAGCGCACAGTAGAGCGCCTTTAAGCAGTGACGAATTTCACGACAACTCGTCTTCGTGATTGACAGCACCCCCTCAGAATCCAATGAAACTTTGTGGGTGTGTAGACAATGTCTTTTCAAGCAACTTTGCATACTTTGTTTTTTCAAAATTTATCTCGACTCCCATACTACGGTCATAATTAGTTGTAGTAACTTGATTATGACTTACCAAGTCATATTTATGTTATCTCTACCAAATGGCAACAAGTGTGCTACTAGGGCTACCATTTGAAAAGGGCTTAACTTTTTGATCGATTTTTTTGTAATCAACATAACTCAAAAAGGAAAAGACTTAAAAAAGTTTGATATATGGTTGACTTTGTAAAAGCGATTCTTACACGCTAAAAGGGTTGGAAGTAAGGTCAAGATTTGTTACAGTACGTGTAAAAGGTATGGAAAAAAAATTGTGATCGAGGGTGGCTGAAAAAATTCTAATTTGATAAGACTTGATGCATATCCATTTAAAGGCGATTCAAATATGACGTTATATGAATATTCGAAATACTGTTTATTTCAATGAAAACTCATAGGTTTTTGCTTGGTAAGGGTTTTATTTCATTTATGTTTTATATGTACATTTTCACGAGTTAGTAAATAACATAGCTTCATATATTTAATTTATAAATCTTTCACATACAAAGTAAATTTCTTTGGATTATCCTTTGAAACAGAAAACTGTTTAGCTGAAATTTGATTTTCTGAAATAGGTACAAAGCAATGAACCTGTGTAGCAGGTATTGTTTTTACGTGGTTATATAGCTCCTCAAGTTCTTCTGACATTTTTGCATACTGTTCAGCTGATAGGAAGCAGAAATTCAGTTTTGTAATACTTTTATTTGACTGTTCAACTGCCCACTCATATAGTTCCCGAGGAGTTTTGATTGTGTTTCCATAATCTTGAGCAAGGCTTGCTCTCTTTGCCATTCGCTTGAGAGTACCAACAATAGCATCAAATAGACCCATGAGACGTTGCAACGAAGTGCCATTCTGCTTCCAATCACTACTGACTTGAAATTACACAAGCTGGCAAAGTTCTTTTTGTTGTTACAATGGGCCGCTGCTCCATCTGACATGAAAATAATTTTTGAGCAATATATTGAATTTTGTTTAATGAAATCTTGCAATTTTGATATAAACAACTGAACTGCTATTGAGTCATGGGTCAGTACTTCAGATATTATGATAAAGCTTTTGTTTTCCAATTTATTCTCCTTCTTGTAATATACCTCAAAGTTTTGGTGATAAACAGGATCAACCACCTGATTTAATTGTATTATCACTAAAGTCAGAAACAATTGACAATTTTAAAATACGCCCTTTCCGAATGGTAGCCTTGATTTTTAAAACATTAAAAGACCCTTAAAAACCAAAATTGTCATTATAATTAAATTTAATTGGCTTCTGTGAGGTTTAAGGACCAAATTATAAGACGAGTTGGCGCTCTACACGGTAAAAATAGGACATGTAAAATTTATTGTAAGAAAGACTTTTTTTCCTTAAAAGTGCCCATCTTGCAATGTACGGCAAACTTTTAGACAATTATATTGTCTTTATTAAAAAAAAATTCGTCCAATTCTAAGATAGCTGTTTTTTGCAAATTACCTTTAAACTTTAAAATATATTTTTTTAGCGTGTATCGATTTTACAATTTTTGCATTCTTTTTCATAAAAGTTCAGACAATTTTCTAAAAATCACCGATATATCACTTTTTTGTAAGTCTTTTCCTTTTTGAGTTATGTTGACTTAAAAAAAATCTATCAAAAAACTTAAGCCCTTTTCAAATGTTAGTCTAGATAATTTATTAAAAAACAAACAAACAAGTCACTTTATAAGATAAAGTCTTTACACCCACAAAATTTCATAGGATTCTGAGAGGGTGCTTCCAACCACTGGATGAGTTTGGAGGCGTGAAATTCGTCAGACGCGTCGGTGAGCTCTTTAACGTTTACATTTTAGAAAAAAGGACAAAAATTGCCGATTTTTCATGGGTTAACCTTCACCCGCACTGACGAAACTACCCATGCAGCATCAATCATAGTAACTCATGAGTCAGCAGACACAATTTGACAGCTCTATCAGTCGAGCACGAGCTCTAACTGTGATGGCAAAAACAGTGAAGCAACTCCGTTCAGAAGTGTGCGCGGTCAAAGAACGGCACCCTGGCGCGTAGAAAACGGACATCGTGCGGCACTTTATGGACGCCGGATACGCCCTTTCCGGCATCTACAACATCTTGGCACTATTAGACAACAATCAGAGCATCGAAAGAAAGCCCGGTTCCGGACGGCCGACGACCCTGAGCGACAAGAAGCTCCAAAGGATGCTGAAGAGGAAGGCCGAGGGAAAAGTGGCTACATCGCTGCGTGCGCTTGGCCGGGATGTCGGTTCAACCGGCCAAACAGTGTAAAAGTACCTCGCGAACATGAACATACATGTCAGGAAGCGGAAGTCGCGTTCACTGGTTTCGGAGCTGCAGGTAATGACGCAGCGGAAGCGGCTGAATAAGATGGTCAACTCGATTTTCCCGGCAACTCACGCGGTGGCGGTGGTGATGGACGACGAGACCACTGCGTATTTTACTTGCCCTACGATGGAAGTGAGCTCCGCGGTGAAGTTCATTTCACACACCAAGTTCCCCAAGAGGGTGCTGTTGGGACTGACAATCAGCGAGAAGGGGATGTCAAAGCCGCTCTTCTTTCGCTCCGGACTGGCCGTGAACGGTGAAATTTATAGTACGAAAAGCCTGCCGGAATTTGCTTCGTTCATCAAGAAATACCATAAGGGTGAAGACGCGGTGACCTGGCCGGATCTGGCGTCGGCCCACTACCCGAAGCGATCGTTGGTGGAGATGGAGCGGCTGAATATCGATGTGGTACCCAAGTCGGCGAACCCGACCAACGTCCCCCAGCTGCGTCCCATCGAGAATTTCTGGGCCAACCTGAAGCGTAAGATCTACTCCAACAATTTTGTCGCGAGAACTGAGGAGGAATTTATAAATAAAACGAAGAAAGAACTCAAAAACATGCCTACACTCATGTTTTTGTTAGCCATGGCGAATTTTCCGGTTAACTGCCGGAAGGCCACTCGCAAGGGCGTAGAATTTTTTTGCAAGTAAGCTTAAATAATTACCTTCCATGGGAAATTTATCAAAAGCAATACCTTTTTTTTTATCACCATCCGAAAAAAGTCCATGTTTTTAATGCAAACGTTAGTTAACCCGCAGACAGACGTTCGACTTCATCTCATATACCTGTGTAAAAACATGGCTTCCCTGAAGATATCTAGTAGCAATAACCTAACAGATGGCGCCACAGATTTGCTTTTATTGGTTAGGTAAAAATAGGTTGCCAGTCAAACTGTCAGATTTAATGTAGTAATAAGTTGACCAAGCAGCGCTGCTGTGCAAGACGATTCCAACGTAATTAGATTTGAAATTTTACACAACAAATTTGAATCGTTTTGTTCGAGCTTGAACGTCTGTCTGCAGTTAGCCGGAAAATAAACCCTGGGGATTTTGAGGCTTTGTTCCCTACGAATGACACTTTGTTGCTTGAATGTCAATTGGGAATTGTTAGAGATTCTTTTATATGGGGACTTCCTTTTTTCTTCCTTCAGGTTTTACCTGGTATTCAGGGTCTATTCTTGGCTCCGGGGAAAATTGGGCGGAAAGACTTCCCTTAAACTGTGTATCCAGAGGTGGAGCAAGCAAAGATAGAAAAAAAGGATTCAGTTCATCAAGAAAGAACACTATAACGTATTTCTGTTTCTTTTAAAGTTAAATAATTTATTATTTTTTATAGGAAAGGAATAAGGAAAGGGAAGGGAAATTTACCATTTCTTTTTACTGCTGATAGGTGCCAGTATCACCGTCATCGAACGAAGTTGTCGATTTTGCGAACTCCTTATGTTCGTCGATTCCATCTTGTTTCGTGCCGCCGGCTTTGGTAAGGCGAGAATATTTCGTTGGACTGTATAGCACTTGTGGCTGACACCCAGGCCATTGCCCGCTTGATGTCCTATATTCTCCACTTCACTCTGTACCAGACACCGTACACAAGAATCGTGCAAACACTCACGAACTGTGGAAACTTTTCCTGCACGTAAAGAGAAAAACGTTTGTGGTAAAATTGCGCACTCAACTCAACACGACTGTTTTTGGTTTAGAAATTTTCACCTTACTAGATCCTGAGCCCGGCGATGACAGCTGCTTATATCAGCTGACTCCGTATGCTAGTGTGGGAGCCATCTCATCAACAGTAAGGATCGACTGTGGGAGCGCCCTGAATTGCGCGTAACGGTTGTCATGGTAAATGAGGGAATAGGGATGTCCAGTATAGGAATATTGATAATTTACGATTATATATTTTAATCCATTTTAGTCAACTCTGATTATTCCTTTTCAAAAATTTACTGCGTAACAAAATAGAAGAATAAAAAATAAAAATTTAGAAATGTATTTACAAAATTATAAAACTAATAAAATTACAAAATTCTAAATTTTAGAGTATTTACAAAATTCACAAAATAAAACAATGTAACCAAAGGACAGGTTACAGAATCAAGAATAACTCCTAAGTCGTTGGTTTTATCCACTCTTTCCAAAATTACTCCAGCAAATGAATAAATAATCTTCAATCGAAAAAACTTAATAATCGAGCATGATTCTGGATTTACCGTGTTACGATTTCTTCGGTGCCAATCGACAAAGGCATGAATTCCAAACCTTTTATGCTTCGCCTCATCAATTTGGTGGTTAACCTTGACGAATGTTGCAGATAGGCACAAGTGAAGTACATCCGTTTGTGCTCGATTAACCATTCTGTCAGTTACGTAAGAAGTGAGACAGAATAGGTTTGACGTAGTTGAACTGCGAATTTTCTACCCTCCAACATTATTATATCACTTAGTAGATGCGTGCAGGAATTCCATCCCGAGTTGCATGTTTTATAGAGTTCTTGAAGCATTCTACAAGTCTAAATCATAATCAATGAGCGCCTTATAAATCCAAATTGCTGCTTGAAAGGTCTTTCGCAAACGTTGGAAGAGTTCTAGTAACTTAGAGGTAGTTACCGGTGACCTCCAAAAAGGCTTAACAATTCTGAATTTTTCAATAGTCGATCAATTTCGATGCGTAGAAATATGTTCGATAGATTGGTGCAAAAGATTTGAAAATCTTTGGAGAAACGACTGAGATATTAACGCTCAAAACCAGACCACATTTCGTGACGGTCGCAATTCGATTTTTTAAACTCTACCCCAGTGTAGTACCCAACAAACATCGGTGTCGAATAACCGCTTGTTCAAACAAATTTGGAGAAGTTGTTCAACTTTTCCTTCTAGAATGCTGAATAACTTCTCCAAATTTGTGTGAACAAGCGTTTATTCGACACCGATGTTTGTTGGGTAGACAATAGTCCTGCTTTGAACATAGAGTTAAAAAGCATGGAGCCCTAGAAAAGGGCAGTTTGCCACCTAAGTTAGAAACATTTTTACGAACAGTTTTTGGAATCGTTCTGAACTAGACCATGCCAAACAATAACGTTCACTTCCACGTACACGCGCATTGGAGCATTAAAAATACAAATTACAGTCCCGCTGAAATGGTGTCACTGTTGAAATTAAAAAGAATCAATCACGTCCAGTGCCGTGCAAAGTTTTCATAAATCTGCTCTTTAATAATCTTCACTGTAATAGTATGTTTCCGTTCGTGACCGCACTCCATAATTATTGTTCAGCCTTCCCTGCACCTGCTGGACTCACTTGTGGCCGCTGAAAGGGAATAAACTAACATTCTAGACTCAAACGTAGTCCTTCCGAGTCGTCAATGCCAGCACCTTTGAAAATGCTATGCACAATTACCCTTCATCAATGGACCACACCGTAGATGGCGCCCCAAGCGTATAAGCTCATGCCTTCGAAATCGCATTATAAGACGGATCAATATCAGCCAATAAATCGCAGAGAAAATCGCGCTCCACTTGCTGCCACCACTAATCACACGGTGCAACAATTCACATTTATAAACTGGACCGTGATAGTTCAAACACACTCCAACTCGTTCACAGCAAATTCTTCCTCCTCCGCTGCGGTCCACCTACCAGTGGGTGGGTGAATTTCAGAATCAGTCCCGCCTAACAAACCATCATCTCACCACCACACCGACCTCTCGCCCAGCACCTTCCGTAATGGGGTATAATTTCGTCGTGATTTCAAGTAATTTTTATTGCCACACTTGTGAGCCGCCGCCAAATAGAGATAATAATGACATGTCGAGGCGACCACTCCATACCTTTTGCACGTTTTGACACTTAGTCATGTTCCCAAAAGCAGCAAGCAAAGGATGTTTCGATGGCAACGGCAACAGCATTCTCTAATAATATTATCTCTATTCGTCGCCACCGCCACTGGTTTTGAGGTTTGCTTTGATGCTTTGATATTTGTGGAAAATTACGAACGGGGGGGGAGGTGGTGGCAGTTCAGGCACTCGCAAATTAGCCACTAATCAGCCGTTCTAGAATGCAGTTCGGTAGGCTCTCTGGTTGCCATTTGCAATGCAGTGTGGACAGCTATACGGGGGTGTTTGTAAGTTCGAATTCACGGATGTTGCAAAGAATTTTGCATATTTTGCTCGAGTTGAGAAATTTTTGTTCTCGTCCACAATCATGACTTTGTTTGAGTACATCATTAGATTTGGTATTTATCCTAAGTTCCTATTTACAGACTGTATTTGGACAAACACTAGCAACACTAATTAAATCAATCAGTTAATTAAAAAACTGTTGGGACGTTAATAAAGAGGTTGAATCGGTTTAAGCAACATTTCGACCAAAATCGCAAAAACTGGCATTTGATTTTGTCCTTAAGCAATTGAATCTTCTTACAATCTGTCACTCCATTCGAGTAGTTTCGATGTCATTGTAATCACTAAGCACCTTTGAATAGAGCATCAATTGAGAAATAAACAATTGAGAATAAACCAACAGTGTGTTGCTCCTGTTTGAATAGATTACCAGTGGAGAAACAATGTACACCATTGAATTTATCATAAACCTTTTATAGAAATAATAATAAAATAAACAATTCAAACAAAATGTGTTATAAATTTGACAACTATTGATTGATGTAGAAGGAAATGTTCGATCATCACCATGAGGCCCCAAGAGTGTTTGTTATTTATTGCCATAAAAATAAAGTGGCCTTTGACCTAATTTGACCTGTGTCATGGAACTATCATCCATTGAAATAGTAGTTAGTGAAATGGAAAAAGATTTTTCATTAGGGTCTAACTGAAAACTCGGCTCTTTAATCCACCACGATAATTTCGAGGAGGAAAATTCCTGTTATCAGGTAGAATTCATGGCTATCATGGGAAGATTTTGTATTGCGAGAAATTTACGGACAAATCTGTTGTCTACGTATGCCAGTTAAACCCTAACAGAAAATCTATGTCGAGATCTGCCCCGTGTTCGCCACCACAACTCACAAGGACATCGTCATTGATGCTCGATCCGCGGGAAGCACGTCATCGATAGCAAAGTGCGCGCGTATGCTAAAACTCCCATCTTAACTAGTTCAATTAGTTAGTACATATTTATAGCTCGCTGGAGTGATGTGTAAACTCGTTATGATTCCCACTAGAACCTACGCTCTTGATTGCCTGGGGTGTAATTGCATTTCAATTCACCCTGACTGAAAGTGTCGGATCACGCCACTCGTGCCACCAGCCATAACGGTCTGGTTTTGACGGATTAATAGTGATATCGCTTTTCCCACAACTCAAAACCCAGTCACCTTTCTATGTAGAACCACCGCAGCAGCAGCACCGTGACGCAACATTGTAGTCGCAAACGGGTTTCGGCTCCCATGATAGAGGTCTCTAGTCTTCAAAGACATCGGCGTCGTCATTGTTGTTTACAAAGTGCACACACCACGCCACGAAGGAGCGCAGTTTGCCCAGTATCCACTTGAGAGCACTGCAAATTTGCAAACAGTTTGTCTAATTAATCAGACAAGTGTCAATAGTTCTGCGGCTATGAAATCGAGGTGTGCCATGAGAAACGGTGAACATCGCCCGTAGAAACCTTATGCGGATCAGTTCCGAGTCCACATTCAACCAGCAAATTGAAGAAAAATGGTACAGTTTTTATGCAAAAGAAGCCTTTTTATCTTTTGGACTACCTAATCAAGCCACTTCTACTCGAACTCCAAAGATAGAAAATAATTGGAGATTTTATCTTGTATTTTTTTTTTATTAATCATTTATTTGTGCAGGCTCAATCGAATCAACTTTACAGAGCCAAATTTTCATATTTTTATACATCATTTATCTTAAAACTAAAGTTAGGGGGATGAAACCGATTACTCGCGGCCGTCTCGAGGTTAATAGGAATTACAAATTACGGATGGGAAAGAGGGTGGGAATTTAAAGTAAGGTTTACATAACACATTAAATTTAAATTCTAAATTATCTAAACGCTTATAACTATACATTTTATGGTTTTCTTTTGACTTGAACATTTTTTGAAAAAGAAAAAAAAACACACACACATACACCGATAAAAAAAAACTTAAAGTAAACATACAGGTTAAACTAACTACAATCTAAGGCTAATGTTAGTTAAAAACACATAAATGAGTTTCATGTACTCCGAATCACGTACAGCCAAAATATCTCGAACTGGCACATTGGGTTGTCTACCTCGAGCCCGAAGGGAATCACAAAGCTCCGATCTGACTCCACGATGCTCAGCACAAGACCACACAACGTGATCTGCGTCCTGATAGCCTTGTCCACACTCGCAGAGATTGCTGTCGCTCAGCCCAACACGGTATAAATGAGCGTTCAAAGAATAATGATTGGACATGAGGCGAGACATGACACGAATGAAGTCTCGACCCACATCCATCCCCCTAAACCAAGATTTCTTCGACACCTCTGGGATGATAGAATGTTGCCATCGCCCCAAATCTCCTTTACTCCATTTATGCTGCCAGCTGACGAGTGACTGTTGACGAAAAATAGGAAAAAATTCGTTGAAGGCGATTTGTCGATCATAAATATCGCCTTCCATAGCGCCCACCTTTGCAAGCGAGTCCGCTTTCTCATTGCCCGGAATTGAACAATGAGATGGGACCCATACAAAGGTGATGATAAAATAACGCGAAGATAAAGCACTTAGAAGCTCCTGTATTTTCATGAGAAAATACGAGGAGTGCTTTACCGGCCTCAATGAGCGAATAGCCTCTATAGAACTGAGACTATCCGTGAAAATGAAGTACTGATCCGGTGATAATGAGGCAACAATTTCTAGCGTAAAGTGTATTGCCGCTAATTCAGCGACATATACGGAACAAGGAGCTTGAAGTTTACGATTGGCGCTATAAATTTCATTAAATATACCAAAGCCTGCTGACTCCTCTATCAAAGATCCGTCAGTGAAGAACGATTTAGTGGAATCAACTTGGCCAAACTTTGCAGCAAATATTACCGGAGCGATCATAGGACGATGATGCTCTGGGATTCCATGAAGCTCCTGCTTCATGGATAAATCAAAATGAACCGAATTGTCGAAATCGGAGAAGCAAACACGATTGGAAATATTCGGAGAAGGGCTGACATCCTGTGTTATGTACAAATGGTACAAGGTCATGAAGCGCTTTTGAGTATTCAACTCAAGGAGCTTCTCAAAATTTTCGATCACCTGGGGGTTCATAACTTCACACCTGGTGAGGAGCCGGAGAGATAATTCTGAAAACCGATCCGAGAGTGGCAACATGCCAGCCAGCACTTCAACACTCATGGTGTGAGTCGAGTGCATGCAACCTAACGCGATACGAAGACACCGATACTGAATACGTTCCAGTTTAATGAAGTGCGACCGAGCCGCTGACTGAAAACAAAAACTACCGTATTCCATAACCGACAAAATCGTTGTCCGGTACAACGTTAGAAGATCTTGTGGATGAGCTCCCCACCAGGTCCCGGTAATTGTGCAGAGAAAATTGACCCTCTGCTGGCACTTTCGCTTCAGATACTCAATATGGTCCAGGTGCACTTAGAATCGAACCAGACCCCAAGATATTTAAATGACATAGAATGAGTTATCGGCTTACCCCAAATTTGAAGCTTCGGTTGTGCTGGGTTATGCTTCCTAGAAAAAACTACCAACTCAGTTTTCTCCGTAGAGAATTCGATACCTAGCTCTAAAGCCCAAGTAGACAAATAGTCCAAGGTATCCTGTAAGGGTCCTTGCAGATCGACCCCATTGGGATTTTATCTTGTAGACCACCCAGAAAATTTGCCCACATTGATTCATTTCATGGAATCAAACAAATGTCAAATAAATTAGAAATGTCCTGTTCACATTAAATTTCGGACACTTTTCTTTCAGTGTAGTTTTTGACTTATTTCACGGATCGCTGAAACGTTCCAATTATATGATGATGATGATGATGATGATGATATAAAACTATTGTAGCAAGGTAACTTCCCATAGCAGTGGAATAATCTGAAAAACGATTTGATCAGGATTCTAATATTGATTGTGATCTTCAAGCTCCTGTATGAAGGGCCAAAAACGTTTGGGCGGGCCCGTAAGCAGAGACACTTACGCGAAACCCGCGAATATAGGGAAAAGAATCTCCTTCCAAAAGCAAGTTCACACGCACAGCACTAGAATCGAGCCCTCGATTGACAGAATAAACCCAATAGATGGGGTCGAAGAGCCCGCCCTCGTTCCACGAAATGTTAACAATAGGGAGGAGGCAGTCCCATGCTCCCTATCCAAATCGTTTTACTTGGGTGCCCTGATGGTCCCTCCCTTTCCCCGTTATATGTTATTTAATATTTAGTATATTTTGTACACACAATATTAGGATATCATTATAGACAAACATGCCAATTTATTCAAATTTCAAACTTGAATGATACTACCAATGGATTGTTACTGAAAAATAAATAAAAATTAGATATGAATTAATATCCTTCTTGTCCTGGAAAAGCTGAAAACAGAATAGATCATTCCAAATATCAAAGATAAAATTTCAATAAAAGATATTTAAAAGACATGTAGTAATTTTTTTTTTATACTGTTCTAATAACATTTCGAAGATAGCAATTGGAGTGAACGAAGAGTCGGGTTTGATGATTCCTGAAATAAATGGCTTATCTTACCATAATGCCACTAAACACAATATTAAAATATAATCTTACATTGCTTATAAGCACATGCCAGTCTTCTAGTAGTTGAAATTCAGAAGTGCAATTTTAAATTAAGTGTAATGCTGAAATTCTGAAAAAACAAATTGAGCCTTTGATGCCCGTCGTGTTTCTCCCGGCCTTTACATGGTTTTGGAATGCAAAAATGATTCCAAAGTGTGCTGAAATTATTGATAAAATGAGAATGGGCAATATAAAATATGATTTAAAGGATCTTCAGTCGCACCCCCTCACTTCGCTATTGTCAGATTGACAACATTGCCCAGGCTACGCCAACCAGCGTCTCCATGTTTCAGCTGGCAGTCTTTTGTGATCATATGACTCGTGGAGGCGTGAGGTAGGAACTTGTGAGGACGAGAGGTCGGCCGCATCCTCCTTCGAAGTTGTCAACTCACCATTTGAAGCCCCTGAAACGTTTCAATTATATGACAACGAAAACTCCCCCATTAGAGTTCGGGATATACAGGGTGCGGCAGAAAATAATGCGAAAATGTTCAAACTTGAGTATTGGGTTAATTCGTGTAGCTAGTGACTAATTTCTGTCGAAACTGTATTTGTTTATGTTTACTTTCAAGTGCTGCATCCAAACATTCTATTTGTTTTATTGCAAATTCGTCAAAATGTTCGCGAAAGAAGTGATCACCAGTTTGTTGCTCGCCCAGAAGAAGAAGCCGAAAGAGATTGCCAGGATGGTCCTAAGCAGCGGAAGCCGGGAAGCGGACGTACGCGCTTTGCCGCCCGTTTTCATTGATGCTGGAGTTAAAATCAATACCGAAATGTATATCGGTATTTTAAAGGGCCAAGTGCTTCCCTGGGTGAAGGCCAACTTCTCCGAGGACCAAAACGTTGTCGTACAGCAGGATGGAGCGCCTTGTCACACGTCCAATCGAACCCAACAATGGTTGAACGATAACATGAAGTTTTGGCCGAAGGATTTGTGGCCCCCTAGCAGTCCAGATCTTAATCCGTTGGATTATTCGATTTGGGCATATGTTGAAGCACAAGCCTACAAAACATCACACCCTAGTGTGAAAATCCTGAAGTCAACCATAACACGCACATGGCAGTCATTGTCGGGGGACTACGTCTGAAAGGCATGCTCTGGCTTCCGGCGTCGGCTCGAGGATGTTATTAATAAAAATGGAGGATACATTGAATAAATTTGTTCAAAAGGACTTTATAAAGATAACTGCACTCGAAAATGTTGATATTATTGCTTGAATTAGTTGAAAATGGGATTTGAAAGAAATAGAACCATTTTTCGAATTATTTTCTGCCGCACCCTGTAGCATGTTAACATTCTTGTTGCATTGGGTAAATTGGCGTCAAATCACGGAAACGCAAACGCGCAAATGTATTTAGTGCGAACAGCAGCAAGATCCAACGTGGTCGGTACGCGATCTTGGCATGAAACTAAATCTACCAAAATATTCCGTGTTTAGTATTATTTACAAATTGTTTGACCAGCGCTTGGCTGTGAATCGGAAGGCTAGAAGCTGAACAAACCGAAAAGTATGCTCCCGCCAAATGGACTAGACGATTGTGGTTATTATTGAGAAAAATCCCAAGCATTCAGTTTGAAATGTGGCTCGCAAGGTTGGAAAATCAAAATCATGTCTGCAAAAATTAAAGCAGAGGCATGGATTGAAGGCGTACAAAGTGAAAAACGTGACCAATCGTGATGACAAGCAAAATTTCACAGCAAAAAGTTTAAAAAACATATGTACTCGAAGACTTTCAATAGCTTCCAGGGCTTGGTTTTTAATACCACAACGCCGCTCCCGAGTATTTCCTGACAAGGAAGGTGTCTAAATTCCTAAAAGAAGTATTTGGTTTGGCAGAGCATATGTAGTTGTTGCCGAAAATCCTAAAGTTTCGTCTCTATCGACACTGTTAAAAAGGATACATACGAAAAATAATGTCTGCTATCGTTTATAAGAAGTCACGACTCCAGCTTTGTTTTGACTTGGTTTGGCCTCTTGTCACTATGCAAAATCCGTTCTGGAATGGTATAAGGCACAATAGGTCAAATACGTGCCAAAAATAACCAATCCGCCAAGCTTTCCAGAACTTCGTCTGATAGAAAAAATACTCGGCTCTAGTTAAGCGGAAACGCTTTGAAAACAAGAGGATAGCAAATGGGATCGACGATGTCAAGAAAAGATGGATACTGTAGGACAAGATTTATTTTGCTGACATTATCTTAGTGGCCGAAACTAAAAACGTGGACAGGCATTATTTGCTTTTCTGAACCGTATCGTCAGAATCGAAAATGAATCACAGTCTGCTAAGATATTGTAGAAAATCTTATACTGATTCTCAACTGTAATTCTGGCATATTTCCATTTCCATTCAATAAACAAATACGGTAGGCATGGATCGTTTCTTCTGTTTTCTAGCAGAAAGAATGTAGACATTCAAAGGATGTGTTCATATGCTTTAGCATATAGCATGTATGCAAATGCAACAGTGAGACATTTCCTAGTTCCCTTTTATTGATAACAGCGCCATTAGTACCAAGGGCTGGATAGTCAAGAAGAAAATGAACATAATTTTTAGCTCAGAAAGTACCAGCACATCAGTCCCAAGCTTAATGAATCACCCCTAAAAGCATAACTTACAGCGAATAACCCCTCAGATATTCTGTCAATAACACAGCGAATGGAACACAGTTCGAATAAAACCTGTAACTTTCTGTTTCATAAGATGTAACAAATGAACTACATAACTGATAACGCATTTCTATATGCAGTTTGCAATGTACGCTCTTTTCATTTCATCAGAATGTAATTTTAAACGTTCTGTAAAATTCAAATCACATGTAGTTTATACGAGCAGTAAAATTGAAATCTAATGTATTTTTTACGTATCTTTACGGCCAAATTGAGGTTATGTTGCAAAATCTGTTTTGGGCTGTTACTTTCAGAAGTCAATAAATAAATAAAAGGTAAGCAGTTTTGTTTATCTTGGATTTGATTTTATTGTTAAATCGGGTATATGTAAATGATAAATGAAAAACTTAGTCAATTAAACATTAGACTTAAGAAACATGTTTAGCATATCGTATAAGATTAATTATTTTCTTCAATATTAACACTGTTCCACAATTTTCAACCGGGCACTTGAAGAACTTCACATTTCGATGGACACGAACGTGTCTCAAGAGGCTCGCAATGCCCTCCACCGAAAAGTTACAAATAGTACACAACATTTTCACTTTGTTACTTAAAATTTGCCTCTACCTAAACTCATCGATAATAATGGCGGCCACGATACTTTTCAGGAAATGACAAGCGCTGCATGGTGATGTCGTTTAACGTTAATAGCATGTAAAATTAAAGCATCTGAAATTGAAAATTCAATTTTTAGCATAAAATTATACGTCGTGTGAATTAAACTTGAGCTGCAGAGAAAAAAATATATCATTAAGTATGGATCTTTCTGGCTTAGGTTATGAGAATTTTGTTTACGTTTAAGTAAATGGAAAATTGGAGTAGATTCAGAATTAGGATAATATTTATTATAGCACTTTACAAATTACGTTGTAATTAAGTTTCAAATTTATTTACTGTGAAGCAAAAACAGAGATTTTACTACCGAAAAGCGCAAGAATGCATTGCAAGGTGCAAGGAACAAGGTGTCAACAAGGGATAAATGGGGTTACTAGCAATGAGCCATCTTGAATTGCTATTTTCCTATTGATTGTTGATAGTACATATTCACAGACAAGAGTGTTGGTAAGAATATTATTCAAATAGTTCAACGAAAAACGTAATGGCAATTTAGTTATGAATGAAAGAGGATACAAATCAGTGGGGTTGTATTTAACACACGACCGGTTGACGTAGACTACCTTTAACCATTTGATTAGTTTTGTTAGTTTCGTAATAGAACATTGCAACGCAGGTACTCTTCTAATGTGACGTTGGGTTAGCATAAGTAAGTGAGTAAGTATGTTAGAACATCCTATGATTCGCTTCTTGGAATATATTTGGCGGCCCTGAAAAGAGACGTTTGGTTTGAATGTTGGAATGCCGAAAGGGTTACGATTGTGCTGGCTTTAGTGGTTGTGTTGATATGATCGACCAGCTGGAGACCATTATCCTTATCTAGTTATAGGTTGTTCAGGGTCTGTTTGGGAATTCAAAGTCAATAATCAATGATATTTTTGATAGTTGACAGTACTGAAAAACTACAACTGATTGAAGCAAATATCTCGAAAACCTATCGAGAAATGATAAAGCTTTTAGCATTCAAACTGTTTCAGTTATTTTCAAATTTTTAATTTGACGCCTACACGACAAGTAGGGCAAAGTCTGATCAAAATAGCCTGGTGGTCCTAATAGATCGTTAGACCTGCATTAGATAGTAAGTACCCAATAAACAATAGTGCGAATAACCGCTTGTTCAAGCAAATTTGGAGAAGTTATTCAGCTTTCTAGAAGAAAAAGCTGAACAGCTCCTCCAAATTTGGTTGAACAAACAGTTATTCAGCATTGGTTGGGTATGTTAAAAAAAAGCGATTTTAAGCGCGGTTTGTAAACAAGGCCATTTCCGCTTGGAAATTGTCTGAAGAATCGAATGAAACTGGTTTCAATCACCGCACTTATATGGTTGTGGAGTTATAGAGCTTGTTTTATCCCACTTCCCCTTATATTCTTGAATAATTTGTAGACATCTTTGCCACGGAGGAGCTCAAGATCAATAAAATAGTGCTAATTCCATGTGCAATTTCCTGGAAAACCGAATAGAAGTTGTTTCAACTACCGCAAGGCTCTGTGAACGAAGATATGGCTGATTTCACCCCAGTTTAACCCATATAGTATGAAGCACTCGACGTATTTCCTGCATGAAATACGGTCGTCCCTGCGTGCTTTATCCAACAGCTCGCACATTATCACCTTAGTATGGGTCCCATCTCATCGCTCTATACCGGGTAATGAGAAAGCGGTCTCACTGGCTAAGGTGGGCGCTATGGAAGGCGATATTTACGAGCGACAAATCTTCTTTTTTTACAATTGCTCGACAGCAAGTTCTCATCAACAGGCAACAAAAGTGGAATGATGATGAAATGGGAAGATGGCTACATTCTATTCTCGAACAGGTTTCGAGAAAATCTTGGTTCAAAGGATTGAATGTGAGCCGCGATTTTATCCGCGTAATGTCAAGGCTCATGTCCAATCATTGTTCCTTAAACGCGCATCTCTATCGAATTGAGCTCACAGACAGCAGTTTGTGTGCGTGTGGTAACGGTTATCACGACATCGAGCATGTTCTCTGGTCATGCACTTTATATCATATGGCGAGATGCACATTCCCGCAGGGCCCGAGGAAAACAACCTGCTAAAACAATTAGAGACGTTCTGGCCTGCCACGATCTCGAATATATGAAATTTATCTGCGATTTTCTAAAACGGATCGATTTGAAAATCTAGTAGCGTTTGGTTTTGTCATTTTCCAAGTCTTCCCCTTATTGGTGTTTCAAAAAAGCTTCTTTTTTTGGGTTTTTTTTCGGTTATTCGGTCATGTTGTTTCCATTCCGGATCCAGGCACTTGGTTTATTTTTTGTTGTGTGTGCGCCGGTTTGTGTATTTCTTTTAATATTTAATATGTATTTTTATAGGAAGCGGGGGGGCGGTTATATAATTTTAATATATATATATAAATAAAAAAGAAGGGGGAGAAGTGGAAAAAATATAAAAAATTTTTAAGGGGTGTCCACGATGAAATTGCCACACTATGAAATTGCTCTAACTTTTTAACCGTTGGGTAGAATTTAATGAAAATTTGGGTGGATTTAGTTCATAGTGCATTATTTACATCCTGCAAGTTTTAAAGTCCTGTGATCAAAACTCGCGGAAATGGAGTCGAAAGAACAGCTCGTGCGTGATAAAATCTTGCGCATTCATCACGAGAACAAGGATCTCTCGCATCGTTCCATCGCTAAAACGTTGGGAATCGCGAATTCCACGGTGTCGCGAGTGATTAAGCGGTTCGAGAAACGGTTGACCACCGATCGGAAGCCCAGAAGTGAAGGAAAAAGTATTCCGTACAACACCAAAAATCACAACCGCGTAGTTGGGGCCTTCAACCGAAATCCGAACGCCTCCGTTCGGGATGTGGCTAAGAAGCTGCACCTAAGCCGAAGTTTTGTCCAGAAGGCCAAAACTAAGGCTGGGCTTTGAACGTTCAAGGTACAAAAGGCCCCTAATCGCGACGAGAAGCAGAACAAGTCCGCCAAAACCCGTGCCAGGAAGTTGTACCTCAACATGCTGACGAAAGTTGAATGCTGCATCATGGACGACGAAACATATGTGAAGGCCGACTTCAAACAGATCCCCGGCAACCTGTTTTTCACGGCCAAGGATAAGTTCAGCGTTCCGGAGCATGTCCGCACTCAGAAGATGTCCAAATTTGCGAAGAAATTCCGGGTTTGGCAAGCCATCTGCACGTGCGGGAAGCGGAGTGCACCTTTCGTGACCCAGGACACGATGAACGGACAGGTGTACATAAAAGAGTGCCTCCAGAAGCGGCTGCTTCCTCTCCTGAAGGCCCACAACGTCCCAACAATCTTCTGGCCGGATTTGGCCTCATGCCACTTCTCCAAGGACGTGCTGAAGTGGTATGCGGACAATAAGGTCAATTTCGTGCCGAAAATGTTCAACCCTCCCAACACTCCGGAGCTCCGCCCCATCGAGAAGTACTGGGCGATTATGAAGCAGCACCTTCTTAAACGACCTAAGGTAGTGAAGACAGTCGAAGAACTGAAGAAAGTATGGGTTTACATGCAAAAAACGGTTGATTCACAGGTTGTGCAGAATCTTATGGCCGGGGTTAAGGCCAAGGTGCGGGCATTTGCGTATGGACTGTGAATAAAATACGAGTAAAATGGTAAAATGAAGTTTAATAGTTATTTCTCAATCCCTGAAAATTTGATGGCAATTGGATGAAAACTCGAATTTTGCGAATCAATTTTGTGTGTGGCAATTTCATCGTGGACACCCTTTAGCTCCAGGAGCATCTCGCCGGAGCGGGTAGGCGTATACTCCGCACATCGGCGCCTAGGGCTGCCAATTTAGCGTCCCCGCGCATCGCTTTCAAGACCTCAGAGTACTTTGACGCCTCGGTCTTGACGATGAGGGCCTCTCCGCGGTAACGCTTGCGGGCCACCTGTCGCTTGTCCTTTTCTCTTTTGATTTTATTTCCCTTTTTTCGTACCTTGTTCCAGGGGCCTTCCCTGCCCCGCCTGGGGTCGTCACTCGTCCCCCTCCTAGCACTAGCGTCTGCTTCTGCGCTAGTCATGGCTTTTGTCGTTGGGGCCCTGCCGCTCAGGCCCCCTTCCGCACTTGAGACAACACGCGAGCTGGATGTTCGCGCTGGGACATTTGATGAAGCTGTATGTAATCTATAATTAGAACTGCCAATATTTAGACGTTAATCCCTCCGCTTATTTCTGATTTATCGGAACATACGTTCAGCAACGAGCATTGGACTCAGAAAATTGCATAGCCATGGAATGAAGTTCCCAATTGCAGGGAGTTTTTGAAAGCATGCGGATTGCTTTCCGATCAAGAAAATGTTTTCTTCAGCTCCGCAATCTGTACATAAACTAACAATATTGCATGAGTGCAATTCCGTGCATGTGTGCGAAGGCGAAATTAAATAGACCAGTTCACGATTTGCTGCAAACGTCAATTTCCTCAACCCGCTCCTTCGTTTTACCCATCCGCTCTCGAAAACAATCAACCAAAACATGTCGATTGCTACGACCACAACCCCGTCTACTAGCAGGTTATGAGATAGACGTACACGACCAAACTTTTAGTTTGCCATTGATCTGAGTGTCAATCTAAAATGTGCATTTCTTATTTCATTTACTCTCACGGAAACGTTAGACAAAGCGACTGTGACGACAAACGGGATGCTTCGTTTAAAAACAAACAAATGCATGAGACAGCAGGCTTCACGGTACATTACCGGTGCGCTATATCCATGGTTAACAAAGAAGAGAGGAAAAATTGACTCTCTCAAAAGCAACAGTGATGCCATAGCTGCCGCTCAACAGCGAAGCATTATTTATCGTTGAGTACTATTGGACAGCTCCGAAACATATTTTTTCATTGCATATGATAGTGCCAGATGATGGACAATATAATCATAAGCATAGGTCAACCTCAATTTACTGGAAGAAACATGAAATAAATAGTGATTTCAGATTATCTAAGTATGAAATAAATTCAAACTCAATTATCAACATCACATTCTGGCAACGAGCCTACACGCGGTCAAATGCAAAATGCGCAAAGGCAAAATTTGAGCGAACTTCTTCAACAGGTAGGAAACTGATGGTTTTCTAGATGATGTATTTTAAATCTTCAAAATGACAGTAATAATTGGAAATCAATCTTGATTTATGCATCAAATCTTTAGCCCGGTAGATATAGCTTTTGATCGTATCATTAAAAGTGAAATAATTCGGAAAATGTAGGAGTTTTAGACCTATTGCCTAGCAACTGATTATAACAGTCACCCCTGATTAAGCCATTCCCTACCCTATATTTATATTTTTCGGAACAGTCTATGTATTTGAAAATCGGAAATGTTGGTTAGTATTCTCGGAGGCATTATCCGGGCAATGCCAAACTGCGTGTGCGATGTCATCATAACCGGTTCCGCACCTACATAAATTGCTATCGACGAGGTTAATACTGTGGAGATGCGCGTCTAAAACCGGATTCAAAATAAATTTGGAGTGATCATAACTCAAGAATTAAACAACACACGCGGTTGATCAAAACGTCAAACAAAAGGAAATTTATTCAGCTTTCAAACGATATACAACAATTTATTACATTTAACCGTTACAAACGAACTGTTGCCTTTTACTTGTGATCGATGCCATTATGATCTGCACAGTCGCTGGTGATACTGTACTGGCGAACTTATTCCACTTTAAACGCATTTGTTGTGCATTTGTCACTTCTTCGACGCATCCTCGAAGTTTTCGCTTGACAATTGCCCAATATTTTTCGATCGGTCTGAACTCAGGGCAATTCGGAGGATTAATCTCTTTGGCGACAAAATTAACATTGTTTGCAACATACCATTCAAGTACCTCCTTAGAGTAGTGGCAGCGTGCTGGATCCGGCCAAAACATAACGTTGGTCTTGTGTTGCCGAATGAAGGGTAAAATCCACTTTTTCAGACACTCTTTAATGTAAATCTTCGACGTCAGTGTGTGAGATGTGATGAAAACCTCGGTTTTAAGGCCACAAATGAAGATTTCTTGCCAAATCATTAGTTTCCGAGCAAACTTATCAGCAAAAACAAATTTATACCTGGAAGGGACATTCCCACGGTCAGTTGCCAGGTAAAATTTGGAAAAGTTGGAATCGTATATTGCCAAATCACGTATGGAGATACCTAGGTTGCCTTTCACGTACCTCAACACCTTTCTCCTCAGCTCTTTGTCCCTAGTGCCTCTTTTATGATAGATGCGCTGTGCTCTAACCACACCCAGAGTATCCTTGTAACGTTTGATTACGGTGTTGACGTTGGGAAATTCAACACTTTTGCTATTTTTGAGGCAGACCATAAAGGATTCTCTAGCTGTTTGTGCACAATTAATTTTCTTTTCCATGATCCGTAATTTCGAGATGCGTACATCAATCGAGAAAAACTTTTGACCAATTTCTTCGTCAATAAAACATCAACAAATGACTGTCAAACGTTTTTTGTTCCAACCACCAGGGACGCGATGGTGTATTAAACCATGCGTCCAGATTTACTTTGAATCGAGCTTTAGCTGGTAGTGGTTGGACATAGGGCTTGACATCACACAAATGAAACCGCGACTTACATCCAGACCTTTGAACCACGATCTCGACGAAACATTTGGAATAATGGAATGTAACCGCCGCCCAAGAGAATTACCTGTCCAATCGTTTTGCCAACTTTGAAGAGAACTCTGTGAAATTCTTCTTTCAAAAACCTTGCCTTCTTGTGCGCCCACCTTTGCAATTACAGTGGTTTAAGTGACGCTACTTTTGTGATTCTTAAAAACGATGGATTCAAAGCAATTTCGTGTGTTGATATCTCATTGCTTTTTGGTGGGAAAAAAAACACCGTTCAAGCCCAAGCTTGGCTTGAAAAATGTTATCCGGACTCTGCCCCATCGCAAATGACCATCAAACGATGGTTGACACCAATGATGCTGAACGCCTTGGTCGGCCAAATGAGTTATTCCGGAAAATATTGAAAAAAAATTCCTGAAAATCATCAAAGTGAAGTTGCAAAAGATAGCTAACACTCTGAAGGTTTCAAAAGGTAGTGTTTACACCATCATACACGAACATTTGGGTATGAAAATACTGTTTTCCAAATGGGTGCCGCCACCAGAGCAAAAACAACAACGAATCGATGATTCAAAGTGCTGTTTGGAGCTGTTCACGCGAAATAAGAAGGAGTTTTTGCGTCGATACATCACAATGGACGAAACATGGATTCACCACTTCACTCCGGAATCAAATCGGCAGTCTGCTGAGTGGCGTGCAGACGGAGAAAGCCGTCCAAAGCGTCCAAAGACTCAAACATCGGCTGGGAAGGTAATGGCCTCTGTATTTTGGGATGCGCATGGAATTTTATTCATTGACTAAAGGGTGTACGGAATCAAATTGCGACACACACAAATATTCGGCAAAATTCGCCCGTTCAGCCAATCATCTTCAAACTTTCAGAGAGTAAAATAATCTAATCTTTGTTTTATTCAATTTCAATTCCATATCCAAGTGCACGAACCTTCTTTTTTACACTACTCATTAGTCCTGTACAACATTTAGACCAACCTTTTTTTGCGTGGCAATCCATTTTTTCTTCATATCTTTCTCGGATTTCACTTCCTTAGGATACTTCCAAAGTGCCTGCTTCATGATGGCCCAGTATTTTATAATTGGCCGCAGTTCCGGTGCGTTCGGAGGGATGAGATGCTTCGGCACGAAATTGACCTCCTTAGCCTTGTACCACTCCAAAACCTCTTTCGAGTATTGGCACGAGGCTAAATCCGGCCAGAAAATCGTAGGACCATCGTGTGACCTCAGAAGAGGAAGTAGTCGCTTTTGGAGGCATTCCTTGAGGTATACCTGCCCATTGACCGTTCCAGTTGTCACGAATGGGGTGCTCCGCTTTAAACGCGAGCAAATTGCTTGCCAAATCATATATTTTTTGGCAAACTTTGACATCTTCTGCTTTCTTACGTCCTCAGGGACATCGAATTTATGATGAGCAGTGAAAAACTAGTGCCCCGGAGGCTGCCGGAAGTCAGCCTTTACGTACGTCTCATCATCCAAAACGAGGCAATGTGATTTCGTCAACATCTGGGTGTAGAGCTTCCGTGCACGTGTTTTACCTACCGTATTCTGCCGTTCATCGCGATTGCCTGCCTTTTGGACAATGTACGTGTGTAGTCCTTCACGTTTTTTCATATCTTGCACGAAAGTTTTGGTTAGATTCAGTTTCTTCGCCACATCACGAACTGAACTGTTGGAATTCCTCTTGATAGCTTGAACTACCCGCTTGTGATCCTTAACACTATACGGAGATCCACTTTTGCCACTTTTTTCTTTCCGATCGATGGTCAAACGTTCGTGGTACCGATTTAAAATACGAGACACCGAAGATTTACCATTCACAGCTTCCTGCTGATGGCACGTTGAGAAAGATCCGGATGTTCGAGGTACGTGCGCAGAATTTCTTTGTGCCGCTGCTGTACTTCCGACTCCATCTTCGCAACGATTGTACATCTGCTAGTGAAACTTACATAGCGTAAACAAATACACACTGAACTAATTCTACTCAAAATTTCAATAGAAAATACCCAACGGGTCAAAAGTTACAGCCATTTAAAAGTGGTGCAATTTGATTCCGTACAACCTTTACTTGGAACATGGCAAAAAAATCAACTATTATATTGGTTTGTTGGATCGTTTGAAGGCCGAAATCGCCCAGAAAAGGCCTAATTTGAAGAAGAAAAAGGCGCTCTTTCAGCAAGGCAATGAACCGTGTCACAAGTAGATCTGTGCGCCGCCGCTGACGATTTTACTGCGCCGCCGCCGCCACTATTTTCGACTGGGGCGCCGCTGCATTTTTTTGCCCGCGCCGCTGGGAAATTTGAGGCACGCCGATGAAATTTTTCACCGTGTATGCAACCCTTCAGTTGTGTTTATTAGCCCTTTCGAAATCTACTTTTATTACAAATGATGACGTCTCGATGCGATGTCAGGGAGGTGTTTCAACTTTCAGCAATTTCGCGAGTGAGTTTCAATTCAAATATAATAAAATGTCCGCCTTAAAGGTCCAGAAAATTTCCATCGAGAGTGTACATATTGATACCACAAATAATAGTAATCGAACTGGTGATGTGTGGAAAAAATTTAGTGCACTAAAATATGTCAAAAATGGTTTTACACATCATCTGCTTCCTGACAAAGTGTTTTGCAATGCATGTCTAATCGAAGCAAAACAAAAGGCTAGTTTTAATTTGCACGAAGACAGGGATCGAGATATTGAGAACGATCCTGCTATCGATAGGTCGTTAACATTCGGCAAGTAAGTTTTATTGATAATGAAATTGATGATTTTTTCTTAGAACCTCTCAGGTACAGAAGGTAATGTCTATGTGTACTTTTTTTCTTTTTCAAAACTCCAATTGTCCTGAAATTAAAAAAGGTTGCCTACCCTCTCGAGAATCTTGTCCAAGGATTTTGTTCTAATGTAATTTAAAAGGGGTGAGATTGACGGAATTTCGACACGGAAAATAAAAAATCCGGCCACATTTAACATGCACTGGGATTAACGAAACGAAAAAACATCCCGTGGTATGAGACTACCATTAATTGAGAAAAAAACTAAAATTGTAGTCAATACTGGCGAATAAAACACAACTATCTATACATGCTTAAGAAATGTATTAAATATGGTAGGGCAAAGTTTAGAAGTCTGAAAATATAAACGTTCATATTTTCTTCATGTTTAACGAATCGGTAAATTTGTTGAATGGTATTTAATATTTTTTTCAAAAATAAAAGGAAATGTAATGTGCCGTCCAGACTACGAGCTTATCACTTGATATAAAGTAGCTTGATATCAATGTTCGTACATCTAGTTTTCACTGGAAATAATGCATCTGACGTCGCATATCAAGATTCGTTATATTAAGTAATATAGCTCGTAAGGCCTATACTCGAAAAAAATGCACCAGACAAAAGTGTTCGCCAAAAATTTATTTTCAGTCGGATTTTCTTGAAACTTTCAGGGAATGAACTAATACATATGGATTATGTTTCGGCATAATTACTTTATTCAATATCCTTTCCTGTGCCTGTTATTCAACATTGCGCTAGAAGGTGTCATGCAAAGAGCCGGGCTCAACAGCCGGGGTACGATTTTCACTCGATCCGGTCAGTTCGTTTGTTTTGCGGATGACATGAACATTGTCGGCAGAAGATTTGAAACGGTGGCAGAAATGTACACTCGCCTAAAACGCGAAGCTGCGAAAGTCGGACTGGAGGGGAATGT
>JAHHFK020002311.1:0-178673 GCA_024533555.2 Aedes koreicus
GCGGTGTGTGATGGAGCGTGACGTGGTGTAAAATCCACGAATTATTGCGCCACAATTCTGGCCTTCTTCTTTCGAATTGCCTCACGCAAACGTCTCATAACTTGTAAATAATACTCTTGTTAACTGTTCGACCTTCTGTGAAGGAATTTAGATTTTTCGACACCGCGAAAATCAAAGAAAACAGTAAGTAAAACTTTAATTTTGGAGCGACTTTGTCGTGATTTTTTTGGTTTCGGCTCATCTTCGGCGCGCCATTCGGACGATTGTTGACTTGTGAGCATATCAAATTCATATACCCACGTTTCATCACCAGTTATGATGCGTTCCATGAATGTGGGATCGCTATCCAGGTTCGCAATCATCTGTTTAGCGACCTCAACTCGATGCTGTTTTTGCAAAAAAATTCAGCTCTTTTGGAACAAGTCGTGCTTCAATGCGTTTCATGCCCAGAATTTCCGTCAAAATGTGTTCGGTCGATCCAAATGAGATATCAAGGAGTGCAACTTACCCCCGGATTGTTATTGAGGCGGTTTACCTTACCAAATTTTTTACAGGAGGGATTGTTTCAACGGGAGGTGAGGGCCAATGGCGTCCCGAACCCGGCATTTCCCCTCACCCTTCCCCGCCCTTCTTTAAAGCCGTGCCAAACAAATGTACGATTTTGTGACATAGAGTCCTCACCAAAGGCTTTTTGCAACATTCTGAGCGTTTCCGCTGCAGAAAATCCGTTTGCAACACAAAATTTCACACAAACGCGTTGTTCCAATTTTTTTATCCATGGTAAAAATCGCCGAGCGTCTCTTTTTCGACTAACAAAAGCAGTTGTCAAAACAAAACTAATGGATAATTTGCTCTCACACTTTGACAGAATATCAGAACTAGTAAGTTCCCATCTTACACAAAAAATATTTTACCGAAAAAATAAAAGACGGCCTTTTTTAAATTGAAAATTACCGGAACTTTTTGATCACAAGGTATGGGAATAGTTGCCCTACCAGTGAACTTCTTACACCCATTGACATAATTATGTAGGAAAAAAACGAATCAACGCTTACCTTGCACGTGCACTTGACGCACTTCTCCCCTCCCGGTGGGTCGCCAGTACCGGATGGAAGTCCTGGCCATTTTCGTACACGTTGGCATTGTGCGTAGTTGTACAGCCACCGTTCGCCAGGATAGTCTGCGTAGACCGTAGCGTACCGCTGCTGCTGCCTTGGTCGCCCATTTCATCCGGGCTGCCGGTGCGCGCCGGTTTCCGCTCCTTAATCTGTGTCGAAATGGAAATGGAAATCATTCATCACCTTGAAACGGGGGATCGGGGAAGCTTGGTTCTTACCTGAGGGCACACCTTGCAGCAGGCTTTTTGTCCGGTCGGTAGGCCACCTTGTCGCTGCAGTTCAACGGGGGACACGGGGTCCGGGGGCAGTTGATTTCCAAAGTTGCAATATCGCACTTGCATACGGTGCAGGTGTCGTAGCCGTTTGGCGGCAGGTACGGATGCCAAGTTGAGCCAGCTTCGTGGAACTGGTCGCCTAGCTTGCACCCGCGGGACGTCGAAACTAGCCGGGTGTCGTCGGAGTATTTTGATACTGGAAGAGATTCGAGATTAATTTCGATGGTTGACAAATTAGTTTCTCTCAGACAAACCTCCACAGGTCGGACAGCAGTCACTCTTCTTCTGCACGATGTCCTCTTTCCGGCACTTCAACGGAGGACAGCGGACTGGTTCGCACTTGACGCGCTTGTGCACGCACGAGCACATGGTGCAGCTTTCGAGTGCACTATGCCAGATGTCTCCTTCATCGTAGAAGCGGGAAGAGTGATAGCATTTCGTTTCCACAGTCGGAACAGTGTTGTCGTTGTGCGCCATCGGAGCGAAGGAGTTGTTCTGCACATCGTTGTCGTGATACTGATTTCCGGTGCAGTGGTTTGGTACCTTAATCGATTTAATTTTTGCCTTCAGAATGGATTCGTTTTTCGATTTCGAGTAGATTTCAAGATAGATGACACTGGTTTCCAGCTTGGCCAGTTCGGTCGAGGGAAGCGCCAGTACGAAGCCTTCGAGATAGTTCCCGTTCCCGGTGAAGTCCTCCAGCAGCGTTTTGCTTATGGGAGCGTTTGGAGCCTCGATGGGAAGTTCTTCGAGGTAGAGCTGTACCGGGTGGTAAGCACTGGGAACGCCGGTCAGTGTCACTTCGTAATGCAGGTTACATTCGTTATCAACGGCCACCCAAGCCATGCCAACAGAGTGCGCTGGTGTGGCTGAGTTGCCGACACGCTTAAGCAGAACCGGAGCGTTCGAATCGCGAGCATCAGCAACCGGCCGGGTGACGAATTTTCCGTGGATGAGAACGGGGTTCTGGTCATTGGCAACGTTAATGGCCAAATCTCCGGAGTAGAGTGGTTCCAGAACTCGCGGTCCCAAGCGATCGACAGTGCCGGATATGTGATTGGAATTGAAGACCAGCGTTTCGAGGTCGACCTTCCGCTTGGCACTGTCGTCGATCAAGGAGATGACAGGATTTTGGTTCATATGGACGTTGTGAGTTTGGACGTTGTATACCAGAGAGCCTTCCTTGTTCAGGTACATCCAAGCGAGGCCATTACTATCCGTACGGGATTCGGGACTGTGAGAAGCCAGCAGAGTTTGGAACACTTCGCATGCGACGCGCGTCTGGATGACGCCCTGAATACGGAGAGCATCCGGTTTGCGCTTGGACTCTACGATGACGGTTAGCTTTCCGCGAGTCAGCAGTCGTAGATCGTTTACCGCTAGAGGTGAAGACACTTCAATTACGTTGATGTCATGAGCTGGTTTCTTGATTCGCTGAGTGTCTTCCAGAATGATCTGGTCTTTGTTTTGCATTTCAAGTCGGATGTTTAACGGAACATCAGCGATGTCGTCCGGGGAAAATACGCCATTCAGAACGATCGTCAAGTAGATGGATGAAGTGACGCCTCCTTTGGTTGAAACGATTGCCGTACCACCGGCTCCGTTCATCTGTTCTGGATTGGTTCCGGGGCTGGCTCCAATAGGGAGCTGAACAGTTCTTGGGGTAGAGCCGGGTACTTTCCGATCGGTCCAGCAATTGCCAGCTCGGCCTGATGCTTACCGCCCCACAGCAAGACTACATTCATCATGTCGTCACGCAGCAGACGCCGGTAGTCACGGGGAACGCGACGCCACACTCCGCAGATCTTACTCGTTGCATTCTGGTAGACGCTGAACGGGCCTTCGGCTGGAATGATCAGCGGGTGCTCTTCGAGGATGTTACTCTGATGGTCGACGAACTGGATCGTCCGTGGTCGGGGGGCATTCTCCGAGATGTAGAAGCTGTAGTACAGGTTCTTCTTGTGGAACGCGAATCGCCCGGTAGCGACAATGTTCAGCGGGTTGATAGTCGAGTACATGGACTTCATGTCCTCCCGTTTAAGGATGGACGATGTACGGCCGGTCAGGAGGGCAGCAAAATCTGTTGGAGGAAAAGATGCATAGTTAAATATCGGGAGGGGTATATTATAAAACGTTCCAAATACTCACGTTTGCTGCGTTCTTCCTCATCTGGGTTGGCTGTTACCGGAAAATCGTTAGATATGTCAGGACCTGGAACGAAGTAAAAAGGGGAAAAAGAGTTAGTTAAAACATTGATTGCTTGCTTTGAACGCCGTCATTATCATGAGTAGTCTGGACTCAAGTTCGATCGACGCGGTAGGTGAGGGATGATGTATGTCTAACAACAATTGAGAATGGCAAATATTTGAAACAACTAGCGAGACTGTTATTGCTGCCACTGAGGACGGCGACGACGGTGATGGTGATGATGGTTGTGATGATGATGCTGTTTGCTTTCGCGACATACAACACACAACAACTGCAGGCAGGCGCGAAAGAGCTAAAAATATCATCGATGCTAGCGAACTGATAACCGAACGAAAACCTACCACCTCTCCGCACCAACACCGCTTGCGAATGATGGTGATGTTTTCATTCGTCTGCTGTGCCGGGCCTTCAGTTGGTGGACCCTTCAAGAAATCGTGAGATCATCTGAGTTTTTCAATCGGTATGAATAGAATTCCTAGGTTTTAGGTTTTCATCTCTCGAAGCTAGATCCAAAGAGTTTCGGGACAATGGTGTGATCCCAAAACGAAAAACGCAGATCGGGTGTGGGAGATAACTGGACTCGTGATTTGCGGTTCTTCCTGGGCGGACAAAAAAAAACGGATCGGGTGAGATGAGGAGAGGGGGGGGGGGGGGGGGAGATAGATAGTAACGGGGAATAAGCCGGTCCATTCTTTGCCGAAAGAAATGGCGATATGGTACCGAGATAAGAACTCTTCTCTCCGTTTGGGGAAATTCCCAGGAAACGCCGTACGGCTCTGTATTGTATTCGGTCTGTCAAATGAAAAAAAAAGGTGTTTGGGTTCTATCTGTGAATTAAACTCTTCGTGTTGAAGGGTATATCTCTGCTAAGGATTTTTCGATTTTCTTGATCAAACAATCGGGAAATCTTCCATATTATTTGCTTGGAGGTTTGCCAGTTTTGGTTAATTTGGAAACAATAAATCTCGCGTAGCATTAGAAAAGGGCAAATCTTCGTCGATCACTTCTCGTCTTCGATTTAAAGGCCAGTATCGACTTAAAAAGTAGAGCGGTTACGGAATTTTGTTCAATATTACCAAGCGGAATTTTGACAATTGATCTGCATGGAACGAAATGTCACCTTCACTTACGGAATAATCGAGCGGAATGTTTATGGAAGAATCCAGGTAACGCAAAAGTGAGGTTAAACGTCGTAGATGGCGTTCTTTCAAAATAGTTTTTTGAGCTGTCTAAGCAAAGTAATTGGCGATAAAAAGATAAGAAAACCGACGATAATGACCAATTCCATACAGTTTGAAACAAAGCTAGAAAGTTATTATCAATTTCAGTTTTAGATACTATGGTGTTTAACCTCACTTTAGCTTTACTTGGAGCCTTTTTACCGTAATGGCAAGATGCCAAATCCGGCCAAAACAGTACGGAACAACCGTGTTTCTTCAGGAAAGGCAGCAGACGTTTATTCAAACACTCTTTCACGTAAATTTCTTGGTTGACAGTCCCGGAAGCTATGAAAATGCTGCTTTTCAAGCCACAGGTACAGATGGCTTGCCAAACCAGATATTTCTTTGCGAACTTTGACAGTTTCGTGTGCTTGAAAATATCTGCTACCTTTCCCCTTCCTTTTGCCGTATAAAACTCCTGTCCCGGAAGCTGCTTGTAGTCGGCTTTGACGTAGGTTTCGTCGTCCATTACCACGCAGTCAAACTTCGTCAGCATCGTCGTGTACAGCCTCCGGGATCGCGCTTTGGCCGTCGTATTTTGTTTATCATCGCGATTTGGAGTCACTACCTTCTTGTAAGTCGATAGTCCGGCTCGTTTTTTGGCTCGATGCACGGTTGTAGACGATACACCCAGCTTATTTGCGGCATCTCGGAGAGATAGGTTAGGGTTTCGCTTGAAACTACCGGCAACTCTCTTTGTCGTCTCAGCGGCTTCCGGTTTTCGATTTCCCCCGATCCAGACTTCCTGGCTGTCGACAAACGTTCCCCAAACACTTTAATTACATTTGTAACGGTTGATTTGGCAACTTTTAGCGATTTTGCCAACTTTGCGTGCGAGTAGCTCGGATTTTCGCGATGCGCGAGCAAAATTTTGATACGCTGCTCTTCTTGCTTGGACGGCATTTTGACAACTGAAGAGTGAATTCCAAAATCAAAATAGGAACAACATTCTACACACACACACCTTCAAAATGAGGGGTGTTCAGGTTTTTTAAATGCAAAATTGAAAGAAATACGTCAAGTTGATATTGACCAAATTTTGACCGTATCGCCCTTTACGTGTTTACGGAAGAGGTCCATTTCCAATTGTTACGTGAGCAATGACTGACAATTCGATCCTATCGTTTCAAGATGGATACTCTAGATTTCCTCTAAAAATTTCTGCTAACTAACCAAATATTTTTGCATTAGGTTCAAACTATGTGTCGATTACCGCCGCTTGCAAAGTTCTCTAGAAGATTATTTTTTAATCTTCCTTGGAAAAACATCTTGCGGAACATAATTGTAACATCATATTAAAACAACCAATGTTTACAGCTGGACAGTTTTAAGATATCACCCTGGCGATTGTAACTTTGTCGCGCCAGTGGTCTGAGTCAACGGAAGGATTTCTTCCAGTGTATGGTTAAGCTGTCAGTGGATCCTTTCACCTTCGCGTCGACGTGCATATTGTTTACTTTTCAATTGAAGAACGATGTCTCGACAAAAACAGCTGTGAAATCTGATTTTGGACAAATGGTTAGAACGTCCTAATCATTCGCAGAAAACAATGGTGAATTCGGTCGGGGTGACGCAACAAACGGTGTCGAATGTCACCAGCATGTTTCTACAAACCAAAACGGCTCAGAGGAAGCCAACCAAGCAGTCGAAAAGGAGAACACGCAACAAACAAGATGAAACACAAGTGGTGAAATTATACAAGAGAAAGCCCTACAAGTCGGTCAGAGTTGCTGCCAAAAAAAAGTGGATATAGCTCAGTCAGGATATTAAAGTGAAATAGGCACTGAGGTCATTCAAAGCCCAGAAGAAACCTCGCCGAGATGATAGAGGGCTTGAAAAAGCGAAAAGTCGGGCCTGAAAGCTATACGATTCGTTGTTAACCAAACCTACAGGTTGCATCGTACAGGACGAAGAAACATACGCGATGGCTGATTTTTCACAAATCCCTGGTAATAAATTCTACACTACGAAGGACAGAGGAAGCCTAGAGTCAAATTTTTAATAACAGAAGATATATCGACAAAGATTTTTTATTAGGGCCTAACTGACAAACGTTAACAATGGCTTTGTCCGCGAATTTTTCGTCATTGAAAACTCGCCTAATCAATTCACCGCGGTCATTTCAAAGAGAAAGACTTCAGCTTTCCGATAGAATTGGAAGCTTACATGGACAGCTTTTGTGCCACGAGAAATGTTCGGAAGAAGCCATTGTTTACGTTTGTCAGTTAGGCCCTAATGAAAAAATCTTTGTCGATATGTATACGCCATAGGTGTGCTCGTTTCAGCATCTGTCAAATGCGAACTATGCACTGAAAGAAAAAACACGGATGATATTTCCTCACCTTGTACAATGCAAACCTGAACGGCGCAGAGACGGGACATCAATGTCTTCATCATGACTTCATCGGAACGGTGGACGAGGAAGATGTGCCAACGCCCACGTTAAGCGAAATTAAGGATGCCCTTAAACAGCTTGAGTACAACAAGGCAGCTGGGAAGGATGGTATCGGAGCGGAACTGGAACTGGGCCCGGATAAGTTAACAAATCACCTGCACCGACCGAGAGCCACGATCTTGAATACAGCACAGCTACCGGAGGAGTGGAAAAAGGGAGTTATATGCCTGATATTCAAAATGGGAGACAAGTTGGAATCAGAGACAAACTGCTTAACTAAATCATCTTCCACCGTGTATCGCCCCCTAGCAAGCAGATTTGTGGAAAGTTATCAAGCCGATTTTGTGGACGAGCGATCGACAACAGACCAAATCTTCACGTTGCGGCAGATTCTCCAAAAGCGTCGTGAATATCAAGTTCGAACGCACCACCTATTGATCGATTTCGTGGCCACAAACGATACTATTGATCCTAAAGAGCTATGGAACATTATGAACGACAACGATTTTTCCGGGGAACTGACTAGACTGACGATGGATGGTGTACAATGCTGTGTGAACATATCGGGTGCGTTATCGGACTCGTTTGAAACACGCAAAATACTTCATACAGGCGAAGGTCTATCCTGCCTCCTGTTCAACATTGCGCTAACAGGTGTTATGAAACAAGCGGGATTTAACGTGCGGGGTACGATTTTCAATCAATCCAGTCAATTCATTTGCGTCGCTGAGGACGTTGACTTTGTTGAAAGAACGTTTCAGAAAAACACCAGGCTGAAATGTGAAGCAGAGTGGATTAAGGGCGAATACGTCGAAGGGTATGTATCCGCTGGCAGGAGAAACCGAGTGCGATAGAGCTCGCACTGGTAAAGAGTGGTTATCGACGGAGATGAGTTCGAGGTGGTAGATGAGCTTGTGCATCTCGGATCATTGGTGACGTCGGATAACAACTGCAGCAGAGAAATTCGGAAGCTCATTTTAGCTGGTAGTTGTACCATAGACTAGCTCTAAGACCAGTAGGTCCCGAACAAATACGATTTTTTTCTTGGCTCAGTCAGTACTAGCACATTGGTCCCAAGCTCGGTCCCAAGCTTAATAATACGCCCCTAATAATGAACTCACACGAACACACTCTCATATATTCTGTCAAAATAACACAGCAAATCAAAATAAAGGCGCAAATATGTATAGTTAGGTGCTGGCTTCAAGGTGTACTTCGGACCAAGGGGTTTTACAACAGTGAACCAATTTCAAATCGCTAGTTGCATATTGATTGTTGGTTGTACTAACCATAGACTCCACAAGACCATAAGATCTGGTAAACTTCAACCCCGTACTAAGTATGCTATGTACAAGACAGTCATAAGACCAGTAGTTCTTTACAGGCACGAAACATGAACAATGCTCGAAGAGAACCTGCATGCACTTGGAGTTTTCGAATGACGTGTGCCTACGACCATCTTTGGTGGTGTATGTGAAAACGGCTTATACTATAAAGGAGAAGAATGAACCACGAGCTGGTGCAACTCTATGCGAACACAGTATCGGGAATGTCGCTAAAGCTGGAAAAGTACAATGGGCGGGACACGTTGTATGGATGCCACACAATAGTCCCGCAAAAATAGTGTTTACCTCAAATTCAGCCGGTAACTGAGGCAGGGGAGAAACTGGGGACAAGCAGCCCTGAACCGCGTTTTTTGGCGAAACATTGTGGCGCAGGTGCGGTCCTGTACGGACATTGGACCAGCAAAAGTAAAGTATCACGGAGCAAATGAATGTTAAGGTGTATTCCGCTCATACTTATGACAGACATACAACGCTGACCATTGTACGGTACGGCTCCCTTGTCAAATACTTTAATCCAGTACCAAAAAACACGTACTAGACTAAAGGAGTACAACCAACAATCAATATGTAACTAGCGATTTGAAAGTGGTTCACTGTTGTAGAACCCCTAGGTCCGAAGTATACCTTGCAGTCTGCACCTTGCTATACACTTTTGCGCATTTCAGTACCTTTCGGTACTACTATCTTTGACTTTGTTTTGATTCGCTATTTTATTTTTACAGAATATTTGAGGGTGTTTTGGTGCGAGTTACGTTATTAGGGGCGAATCCAGGGGGTCTGCGTCGCTGTCAACCACATATAGATGCACCATAGTTCACATGATTTTGACATCTTTGGACATCTGACAACTGAAATCGACAGAGGTTTTTAATTAGGGTCTAACTGACAAACGTACACAATTGCTTCTTTCTTGAATTTGTCAGCCTTGGAAACTTGCCTCATTAATCTACCATTTCTAAAAACAAGAATCCTTCTATTCGATAGTTTTAAAGCTAACATGGGTAGATTTTGTGTTACGAGAGATTTACGGAAGAAGCCATTGCTTACGTTTGTCAGTTAGGCCGTATTGAAAAATCTTCGTCGAAATATGGTCCATCAAAACAAATCGATCAATGCCAAAGCATGACAGACATGACAGGACAAATCAACTAACTCTGTCACTCTTCGCTTCGTATACTACACAGAGACAAATTTGATAGTCAATTTTACCAATATTGGGGGTTAGGATGACTTTTGCAGTATAGTGATTTTGAACCGACTATGATCATGGTCAAAACGGCAATTAAAAATAGTTGATTCAACATTTACCATAATGTCGGAATAGTCCTTGTTACCATGATCATAGTCAAGAATGCCATTGTTACGTCAGTTTTTAAGGGCAATCATTTTTGCAGTGGGGTAATTTTGACATCTCTTTCGATGTCTATTATACGCAGGGTAATCATTTTATTCATTGTGATTTTACTCAATATAGCAATAAGGGCACTGAAAATGTAAGTTCTATCCGCTTTGAACCATATAAATAGCAGATATAATTAAATAAATAACATTTTCAGCTTTGTAGCAACTTCTTCGGAAGTTCGCTAAAGGAATCAGTGGTTTCCTTAATGATAATCACAACAGCTATGAACGTGGTAAATTCGTCCATTTTCATGGTTATTGTAACCATTATATGCAATAGTCATCTTGACCAGGATTTAATTGTCGGTATAGAGGAATCCAACTTGAAAAAAGAAGAAGACACCGAGTGGTGATAAATCTGACAGCTCCCTTGTTAAAGGATAGGACGAACACATTAAAATGCTTCTAGAAAATTCAAATGAAATTTTAATTAGAAGCGGTTTGTTGTATGATGTAAGAAAAATCCAAAACTGCACAATATGCGCATTATTTTAAGTTTTTTTTTTTTTTTTGCTGAAACTGTCTTTATTGACTAGTTTACAACAAACCGCTTTTAATTAGAATTTCATTTGAATTTTCTAGAAGCAATTTAAAATGTTCGTCCTATACTTTAACATGGAAGCTGTCAGATTTATCACCACACGGTGTCTTCTACTTTTTTCAACCTGGATTCGTCCATAACGATAGAATGTTTTTCAGAGTAGGTTTTCAATTAAATGCACTGTTACTACACAGAAAAAAATAATGAATTTTAACAGGTGCGTAAAATTTTCCCCTCGTTTAATTTCAAGCCAAAGGAAACGTAAACAACGAAATTGTTTGCAATCTTGCATGTGCCCCTACAACAATGTTAGCAATCTTTCATACAAAAGACTAGATTCAGGCGTTATCTGGCTTACATTTACTTAAAATATACCATTAATTTCTGTCAAATCTAGCGTTCCTATTATGTGCATTAGATAACGCAGAAAATAACATGTTTTTTTTTCAAACTGTGTATACAATAGAATCTGTAGTATGTACAATTGATAGAATTCCAGGGTTTTTTTTCATTTTCATTTCATTTTTTCATCATCTTATATTGAGAGACTCTCTTTGGTTACTTTCTCTTTCATTCATATTCCAATAACCTTTACGTTTTTCATTCTAATATTGGTAGAGTATGCTAGCCAGCACTGTTGTGTTTCGATCTGTACTAAGGAATCCCTCGAAAGTTTTATAATGGCGCTGTAACAAATGAAAGAGAGCGAGGCCGGAGAGAATCTCCCAATGTTAGATTCACCCTAATGAAAAAAAACCCTAGAATTGTTCACAACAATAAGATGGCAATAGGAGTTATTGTTTGCACAATAGAATCTAATGTAAATTGAGACATTGACAATAGAAAAGGAGGGTTGTAATGTATCTTAACTTTAGAAAAAATCATTTTTTTTCCGAACAAATTTGGGTCAATAACTATTAATTCTAGACAAAATCGTTGCAAGGTCGAAAGTAACAATTGTTAACAATGACATAAAACGTAAATCTCCAGGAAATGCCAGGTTGTTTACTTCTATATCCACTACCGTATCTGTTTCTGGTGCTATTTTGTTTGTGGGAGCAAACAGATCCCAGAAAAATACGCTAGAAGTCATTGTCTTCAAATGTTACTTTTGACCTTTTGACTACTCTATCTAGAATTGTATTGTTTCACAATTGCTGAAAATCCTTGCATATAGAGTGAATAGTATACACAGAAAAAACTAATTAATTTTATCAAGCGCGTAAAATTTCCCCTCGTTTAATTCCAAGCCAAAGGAGGCGTAAACAACGAAATTGTTTGCAATGTTTCATGTGCTATACAACAATGTTAGCAATCTTTCATACAACAGGCTAAATCCAGGCGTTATCTGGCTTAAATTTACATGAAATATCCCATTATTTTCTGCCACATTTAGCATTCCCTTTATGTGCATTAGATAACGCAGAAAATTCAATGTTTCTTTTTATCTGTGTATCTATTGTAATGGAAATATGAATTTATCATTTATCTGATTCATGAACAATAAGATTCATGGTCAGAAATAGAGTTTAATGTTATTTTATATTATTGTATTATAATTGTATGGTTATTTTTATCCAGGAAGCTTATCACGACTGGGTGTGGTAGTTAGTGTGCCTTCTGGATATGTAGTAGTACGTTTTGGGCGAAAACATAACAAACAGCTGTCAAAAAGATCTTTTCTATCGCGAACCACAATGAAAACTTTTAGGTTATCCATCGGAAAATAAACAATTTTTACACGACTATGAGCCTGTGCACGCTATAAAAAATTGACTTTTACTGTGAGCCATGTTTTCAAGCGTTCTGTGAGAGTGAGTGAGACAACACCAAAACACGGCTCACAGTAAAAGTCAAAAAGACAAAACAATTATAGCAGCGTGCACAGGCTCATAGATCCGATAGTGTACGTGCGTTAAACGTCACTTAGACCAACCGCACCAATACGGTAATATCGGTAAATTGTTACCCTGTTTGACAACTCGGACACGCACCGGTGGTTGGTAACCGGGTTGGAAAATGACAACTTGCTCGCTCGGTAAGCAGCCGGTTCGTGAATTTGACAACCCGAACCAACCGAGCCGATCGTTGCTATTTGAAGAAAAATAAGCAAAACAAGTTGAAACGTTAAAACAACATCCTCATCTGGGAGACTTTCATTTCAACTTGAGTGTTTCCGATTTGTTTTAAAAGTGCTATTTGCTAATTTCACATTTATTGTGATATGTTGTGAAAAAATGAGTGCATCAAAACCCCGTGGAAGGAATTGTTGACCCAAGATCAACGAAGTGTTTGAGGGTTGGTGGATCTTTCGTGACAAACCAGAACGTCGAAAACCTGTACGGGAGAGTACACGAACTATACACTGCACGAAATATTTACGCGAAACGAAACCGGTGCGAGAATAAATTTGACTCTTATTGTGTTACCTTTTTATGAACGACCGCTGCGAAGGTGGGTGGCTAAATCAAAATAGGAACGCTCTTTGTCATCAAAATATTACCCAGATACGAACCCACCAGTGGGGATGGCTTTACCCGTGGTTTTAAAAACTTGATTCACAATCAATACACGCAGTCCAGCCGCACTCTACCCTGGTTAAGCTTTGCTAATTTGACGAGTTTTCAAATACAGCTCAACGAAATTCCAACCACCAAAAACGAGCAAATTTTCCCGACATTGATTGCTACCAAGCCACAGGCGGAAGTCCTCAGTCAAGCTCCATCGTGGCATTGAAGGAAAGTGGATTTAATGAGACACTCGAACGTGCGTCGTCGTCGTCGTCGCCTCCATCGACGCACCAGTTCGTAAAATAACAAAACGGGCTACCTCTCTCTTTCTCTAACAAGTTTCTGTTTTCAAAGTGACTGGCAAGAACATAATTCGATCGAAAATGAAACAACAAACAAACCGTTTCCTTTTGGTTGAGAATATTGCAACTTTTTTTTTTCCTTCATCCCATTCACCGTTCTCTTCGCAGTCAGTCAACGCGCTCCGGACTCTGAACGCAAATGGGGAACATATATGCTATTCACACTTGATCTGCATAATTTTCCGTCATCAAAATATTTACGTTTTCGGTAAGGGAATATTTTTCATAACGGGCTACTTGGATGGGATTGAAGTTGCTAAATATCCACCTCCTCGCATCTCCCGGCCTGTCCCGATTTGCAGCACGTTTATCAAGAGGGGCGTAACTGGGAAGCTCATCGCGCACTCTGTATGCTCATTATATAATTTCAAATAAACAAAAGTGGCAGTTAAGCAGTGCCATAAGCTATCCACATTGCTGTATCCTAACCAGAGAGGGTAAATAGCGTGTGATACGAAAGGCGACCGGAGATTGGGGAGACAAAACATGTATAACTTTTTTTTCCTGTCTTCAATGCGACCTCGACCGAATTTAAGTTCGTACGGTTGGTGTTATCAAACAATTTGATCGTTTCGACGCGTTGGCGGTGCTGTCGCGCGTAGGTGGGCGGGAGAGGAAACTGTGTGGCGCCCCACAACTTGGTACTTAAATTAGTAGGTAGGTTCGACTGCAGCAGTTTATCCAAGTGTGCTTAGCCTGTAACCCAGCGCACGAGCCAAGCCTCAAAACAAATCCCGATTGCTCACCCGATTGGTACCGGTTGTAAATATACGCGTAATAATCTATAAACATATATATATAGATAGATACCTACGCTCGCGTATCGCACTGAGCTGTGACCGTTGAGCGACAAGAATGGCTCCTCTGCGAGCGAAGATAAATATAGAAATTGTTTATAGGCTATTTTTTTTTGCGACTGGAACTTGCAGACAACGATGATGGGAGGATGTGGTGCGTTTAGCGGATTGTGAATAGTTTTCGGTTTTATGACAGGAGGCAGCATAAATGCCGGCATACCGGAGCACCGGACCGCAAACGCTCGATGGTGGTGAAGAGTTCGTGTGCTGTCGTAAAAATGAAACAATGTCTAATTGAATGTGACAATTGCCGGTTGGGGCGATTTTTGACGGCATCGTGGTTTCGAGGTAGGCGGCGAGTTTGGAGCTAACTTTGCTTGTATGCAAAGGCGGCTCGGGGGACTGTGCGTTGTTTTTTTTTACGATTGATGACTACTAAAAGGGGGCCGTTAGGTCACCGACGAACTGGCATGGAACTAAATTCAAGTTTTGAACGAAAATCTGTAACGTTCGATTCAAATGTGCAATGATCCGAACTGTCCCAGCCATACACGCATTAACATCGTTAAAAAGTCCCGAAAATCGCTCAAAAGTGGACATACCTAAATTTTGCGTAAACACGGATTACCTAATATTGGGTAATAGTATTAAAGGAAGATAAACGTTTTAATATTACCGATTTCTCTCCGTTACTTTTGATTAAAAATTGGCTATTCATTTATATTTTTATTTTACAAAATGCTCCGAAAATGACATGCAATTTAGCAATTTAGGATTTTTTTCATTCGGATTAGTATTTCAAATTCTGCACTCAAGAAAAAACATATGTTCTGATGAATTACAGAATGTTCATGCATGTTAAGCTAAGCCAACTTACCGATTTTTGCAGACAGAAGTGTTATTTGATGAGCATTTTTATGATAATCTCTATTCTCATTAAAGTAGGTTTTTCAGTGGTTAGGTAAACCTGAAATGTTTCAACATTTGACGATGTCATTCGGGTGGTTTTTTACCCGGAAGTAATATTCAAAGATGCTGTATATTGTAACCTGTCCATTGGTTACATTGCTTACTATTGTATTTTGTATTTGTAAATTTTTATAATTTTGTATATATATTTTTAAATTTTTAATTAACTTCTTATATTTCGTAAGCAATGCATTTTTGGAAATAGAACAAATAGAATTAATTAAAATGAATTAACATATCGAATAAGGTAAAAACATCAAAACCGTTCGGTTTATTTGAAGCACAATTTTGTGAAAACGAACGTTTTTTTTTACATTTCGTGCGAGTCACGGGTAGTGTAAAGTGGCGTATCGGCATCAAGCGGGCAAAGGCCTGGGTATCCGTCACTACACGCAAAAAAAAAATTGTTTTAGAAACTACCATTTCGAGGGTTAAATTAAGCGCAAACACCAACAATTTTCACCTGACTTTTATCTGTGTAGTGAAGTGAAGTCCGACGGACGGAATATTCGTGCCAAATCGGAGCCGGCGAATAAGGAGCGCCGTAGAGACGAGGATCCAAGTGGCTTTCGCGAACGGATGGACTGTCGACGAATCAGCTCACTGTATGTGAAACTGGCACCTTTCAGCAAGTATCGGTAAATTTCCCTTTTCTTTTCCCAATAGTAATTATAATAAACATAAAACAGAAAAGTAACTCAAATAGTATATTGGTTTTATTTTTATTCGTTGAATAAAATCTGATCCCGAAATTTTGGATTACGAAACATATGTCAAAATGAATTATAAACAAATCCCCGGACGAAAATTTTATCTTGCAACTGGTCGTAGGGATGTCCTTTCCAGATATAAATTCGTTTTTGCTGATAAGTTTGCTTAGAAACTAATGATTTGGCAAGGAATCTGCAGTTGTGGCCTTAAAAGCAAGGTTTTCATCACATCTCACACAATGACGTCGAAGGTTTACATTAAAAAGTGTCTGAAAAAGCGGATTTTACCCTTCATTCGACAATATACGACCAACGTTATGTTTTGGCCGGATATAGCCAGCTGTCACTACTCTAAGGAGGTACTATCGAGATATTAAGATTGGTGGAAAAAACTCAATTGTGGGTAACCGCGAAACCAAACCTTGCGAGAACCTAAATCCCCAAAAACTGCAACAATGATTAAAAAAATCAAATTCGTCCAAGTGAATCTCCATCACGCAAAGGGAGCAACAGCTGTACTCTGCAAAAGATTCACGGAGAGCATACTGGAGTTAATTTACAATGAAGGGCAGCCATCACCGAGAGCTGCAATATTAGTAAATAGAGAAATAAAAATAGTTCCAATTACAGAGTATATAAAAAGAGACATCGCTGCTGTCATGATGGAGGTGCCAACAACTCACGGGACAACAGAAATATATGTTGCTTCAGCATACTTTCCAGGGGACCTTGACGATGTACCTCCACCAGAAGTTGCAGCGTTTGTTTCATACTGCAAGAAACAAAATAAGGCGTTTATAATTGGCTGTGATGCCAATGCTCATCACTCCATATGGGCCAGCAAGGACATCAACAACAGAGGTAAGCATCTTTTAGATTATATATCGAAAAATGAAATAGATTTATGTAACAGAGGAGACGCTCCCACTTTTATAAATGCAATTAGACAGGAAGTCCTTGATCTGACGCTGTGTAGTCCGAAAATCTCTTCCAAAATTAAAAATTGGCATGTATCGCAAGAAGTATCGTTGTCGGATCACTTGCAAATATTATTTGACTATGAGGCTGATCAACAACTCATACAAACTATAAAAGATCCCAGAAAAACAAACTGGGAGCTTTATAACTGAAGGCTAGAAGTGAGCAAAGACTCCTTAACAAATGACTCGAACTCTTGTGAAGAACTTGAGGAAAATGCAAAACAACTTTCAAACTTAATTCAACATGCTTTTAATCAAAGTTGTATCGCTAAGAAACGTTCCACAAATAGGAATGTACCATGGTGGAACAACAAGCTTCAGAAACTTCGTAAGAAAACCCGGAAGCTCTTTAACTGGGCTAAACGAACACAACAGTGGGAACAATACAGAGAATCCCTCACTAGTTATAATAAGGAAATACGGAGATCTAAAAGGATACACTGGAGGCATACATGTGAAAACATTGAAAGTACTCCAGCAACTGCCAGATTGCAGAAAATCCTCTCTAAAGATCACTCCAATGGGCTGGGCACTCTTAAAAAACGAGGATGGTTCTTTTACTTCATCAGCAAGTGAAACTTTGGAATTGATGATGAAAACACACTTTCCATGTTCTATCATTAGTTCAAGTGAAGACCAAAGTATACTTGCACCAAAAGTTGGCCTTGATGAAACCAGAACGCATGTTCATTTAACAATGAATGGAACGACTGGATTAGATAGAGCCTGGGTTGATGCTTGTTCTTTGGCCGATACTATTTTTACCGAAAGAAAAGTCGAATGGGCGATTGACTCTTTTGAACCCTTCAAATCACCTGGTAGGGATGGAATCTATCCTGTACTACTGCAGAAGGGAAAGTCAACTCTATTACCCATTCTAACAAAACTGTTGGACAAGTTTAACACTAAGCTACCTTCCGACAGCGTGGCGACAAGTGCGTGTGACGTTTATTCCTAAGGCTAATAAAAAGGAAAAAAGTTCACCTAAATCCTATAGGCCCAGAAGTTTATCGTCAATTATACTTAAAACATTGGAAAAAATTATTGATGAATACATAAAGTCAACATATTTACTTAAAACTCCTCTGAGTAAACATCAATTTGCTTATCAGGAAGGTAAATCATCGGTAACAGCGTTGCATGCGGTTGTTACTAAACTAGAAAAATCGTTTCAAGCTAAGGAAATCTCACTAGCTGCGTTCCTAGACATTGAAGGAGCATTTGATAATTCATCTCATAGTTCAATGGTTAAAGCAATGATGAAACTTGGTTTCGACAAATGTATTGTCGATTGGATTAACGAGATGTTATCAAATAGACAAATATCAGCAAACCTCGGAAGCTCATCCATCAGTATTAGAGCTGTAAAAGGGTGTCCACAAGGAGGCGTATTATCACCCTTATTGTGGTCTATAATAGTTGATGATCTCCTTAAAAATCTGAAAACCCTATGGTTTGAAGTAGATGGCTTCGCAGATGATATAGTCTTAATAGTACGCGGTAAATACGACTGCATCATTGCAAACAGAATGCAAAGTGCTTTAAATTATGTCTCTTCGTGGTGTGATAAGGAAGGCTTGAACATAAACCCTTCCAAAACTACTATTGTGCCATTTACAAAGAAGAGAAAATACTGTATTGAGAACTTAAGGTTGAAAGGCACACATTTGGTACTTTCAAATACAGTCAAATACCTTGGAGTATTTCTTGACAGCAAACTAAATTGGAACTTTCATTTAGAGCAGACAATCAACAGATCGACAAATGCTCTATGGATAGCCAAAAGAACATTTGGTAAGCAATGGGGACTAAGGCCAAAAATGATCCATTGGATTTATTCGGCAATTGTGAGACCCAAGATTACCTATGCTTCATTGGTCTGGTGGCCAAAAACAAAAGAAACTGTTGCACAAAGAAGGTTGAAAAAACTTCAAAGACTAGCAACTTGTTCAATTAGCGGTGCAATGAGAAGTACACCAACGAAGGCACTGGATGCACTACTTTTTATGTTGCCATTGCATCAATTCATACAGTTAGAAGCTGAAAAGAGCGCTCTAAGGATCAGAAGGTTTGCGAACCTTTTAGAAGGTGATCTAATAGGACATCTTAGCATTCTAAAAATTGTAAAATTTAATCCTTTAGTTATGAACAACGAAGATTGGATGGAATAAAAATACAACTTTGATTGTTCATATCAAGTTATTGATCCTGGGCGTGATTCGTGGGCCAAACCTCCGCCAAGGATCGACTGTTTTCTATACAGACGGTTCGAAAATGAACAATCAAGTGGGAGCTGGGGTAACTGGCCCAGGGATTAACCTTTCAATCCCAATGGGAAAGTGGCCGACTGTATTCCAAGCTGAAATTCAAGCAATTCTGGAATGTTCTGCTATATGCTTACGCAGAAACTATAGATATTCAAATGTATGCATTTTTTCGGATAGTCAAGCAGCTCTGAATGCTTTAAAGTCAGCAATATGCACGTCCAAACATGTTTGGGAATGTGTTCAATCACTTCGGAAATTGTCTTGTCGTAATCAAGTCAATTTGTACTGGGTTCCTGGTCATTCTGGAATTGATGGAAACGAGAAAGCCGATGAACTAGCAAGACTCGGATCGTCTCATCAGTTTGTAGGACCTGAACCCTTTTGTGGTGTATCTGCTTCTTCTCTTAGAATGGAGATGAAAGCCTGGGAATGCTTGAAAGTGCAGACAAACTGGAACAACACTTTCAAAGCTAGGCAATCAAAGCGGTTCATTAATCCAAACATTTCAATGACTCTCAAGTTACTAGATCTTACCAAAAAAGATCTAACAATATATACAGGCCTTATAACCGGTCACTGTCCGAGCCGTTATCACTTGAAGCTGATAGGAAAACTTCAAGATGATTCATGTCGATTCTGTAACATGGATAGAGAAGACTCGGAACACTTGTTATGCCACTGCCCGGCAGTTTTCAATAATAGGCTGAAGTTTTTTAACAAAGGGCTACTAGAACCCCTTGAGATTTGGAGAACAAACCCCAGTACGGTAGTACACTTTATTCGGAGCGTTATACTGTCCTGGGACAATGCTTTAGGTCAGACTTTGACGATCACTTCTATCAATAGTGATGCGTCATGCTGAAAATAACTAAAGCAACAACAAAAAGGGGATATGTCACAATAGATCTAAAAATTGGTCGCAGTGACGAAAATTCCCGATACGGAAAGATGCGGTAAAGAAGTGACGAATGCACAACAAATGCGTTTAAAGTGGAATAAGTTCGCCGGTACAGTGTCACCAGCGACTGTGCAGATCATGATGGCATCGATCACAAGTAAAGTGCGACAGTTCGTTCGAAACGGTCAAATGTAATAACTTGTTATATATCGTTTGAAAGCTGAATACATACCCTTTTGTTAGACGCTTTGATCAACCGTGTATGTTGTTTAATTCTTGAGTTTTGATCACTTGAATGCGTCAAAATTTACTTTGAATCGGGCTTTATCACTTGCATCCATAACGAAAATCGCGTCAAAGTGCATCAAACAAGCGTGACAAAAGTCATCGACAAATTTGGCATGAAGCTTTCTTTGAAGGATTTTTCCTGATCCGGCAAAATTCCCAGTCAACCCAAACTGAATTTCAAAGTGGTGGCTTACAAATTCAATCGGCATCGACACAAGATTTGACGCAGGATCAAGCATCGTGAAGATCCAGAGAATTAAGAATCGGAAGATGTATAAAAAGCGGAAGGTACCAAAAAAGTCCCTGAAGCAACAATCACGAGCTGAAACAAGGACGCGAAACTGTATGAGGAATGCTTGAGTAAGAGATTGCTGCTAATGTATAAAAAGCAAGAGTCTCCTCCTCGCTTCTGTCCGGAATTGGCATCCCTGCACTACGCTAAGTCCGTTCTACAGTGGATTTGATTTACAGAATCACATAACACAGAATACAGTACAGACTGAAGTATTATGAACAGGAGCGCGGTCATTTTTTAGAAAATGAAATCCAAACTTTTGTGAACTATAAAAGTAACTAAAACGGTTCGAACTTCATTCAAATGAAAATAAATAAAGGTATAATTATATTTGTTTTCATTTTTTATTCTTTACTTTTCGATACACTATTTACGTGACACTGCTAGAGAGAAATTGGTTTCTGCAGCCATGGTTAAAGCCTGTCCACGTTCGGACACTTTTCTTTCTGTGTAGATTTTGAATTATTTCTCGGATCGCTGAAACGTTTCACTTATATGACAGCTGAAACTCTCCACTTTATTTCGTGGTACAACATGTTTAAATTCTTATTACATTCAGTAAAATGGCGTCGAATCAAGTGGAAGTGCGCAAACGCATTTTGTACGAACGGCAGCAAAATCCGAATTCATCTGAACGCCATCTTGCCAAGAACCAAAAAGTACCGTGTTTTGTGTTTGCAAATCATCTGACTAGCGCTTGACTGTGGATCGGAAGGTCGAAAGTGGAACAAATCGAGAAGTATGCTCCCGACCAATGGAAGGTAGTAGCCATTATTGAGAATAATCCCAATCTTCCTGTGCGAAATGTGGCTCGCAAAGTTGAGGAGTTAAAATCATGTGTGCAAAAAATGAAGCAAATGCTTGGACTGAAGGCGTACAAAGTGAAAAGGTTGGCCAACCGTGATGACAAGCAAAACTTCACTGCAAAAAGTCGTGCTAAGGGGCTTAACACAAATTTTTCGCAAAAATTTTCTCGTATCATAATGGACGACGAAACATACGTACTCGAAGACTTTAAACAGCTTCCAGGTTTGGCTTTTTATACCACAATGCAAAGGAACGCCGTTGCCGAGCATTTCTGGACAAAGAAGGTGTCCAAATTCCCGAAGAAGTATTTGATTTGGCTGGCCATATGTAGTTGTGGTCGAAAATCTAAAAGTTTCGTATCTACCGGCACTATCAATAAGGATGTGTACGAGAATCAATGTCTGCAAAAGCGGTTGCTACCGTTTATCAGAAACCACGACTCTCCAGCTCTGTTTTGGCCTGATTTGGCGTCTTGTCACTATGCAAAATCCGTTCTGGAATGGTATAAGGTACAAGAGGTCAGATACGTGCCAAAAACAGCCAATCCACCAAACTGTCCAGAACTTCGCCCAATAGAGAAGTACTGGGCTTTAGTTAAGCGGAAACTCTTCGAAACTAAGAAGAAAGCAAATGGTACCGATGTTTTCAAGACAAGATGGAGAATCGTCACGTCGGGCAGGCTTTATCAAAACAAAATCTATATTCACATTTATAATCGTCATTGGGTACCAATTCCAACTCATGATCTGTAAGAAACAGTTGCATCCTAACGACATCACACCCTTCTACATAATGTTAGAAAGACACCCAGGATACCTTCTCCAGTGCTCGTCATGGTTGATGTCTGTGCATTCCGGAGAACTCACAGCTCAGCTCAATACAAGATAAGCACCGAAACCGGCGAATTTTGATGATAACTTCGGGTTGCCATCCGCCGCCAACTGGCGCTACAGTGAGGATTCAGTAACAAATTGCAACAAATTTATTTTTCTTTTTGTTTTTGTTTGGCAAGGGTTGATAAACAACAGCGACGGAACCTTGATTCCGCCCGCTGCTGGTGAATGGCGCCAGGCTTGGCGCGTCGAGCTCTCACATATGCCTACAAGATAACGCACACGCAACGCAACGCACCGTGGCGCCTTCGGCTCGTGATGTTGCTGTTTTGAGCAATGGTCCTTTCAATAATGGAAATAGATTATGAAAATCGAGAAAATTGGCAATCGGATGAGGAGGAGCGATCGATGGAACCGAGCCCCGGGAGTTCAATCTACGTCATTCAGGCACAATCCGAAATGACCATCAACACGATCAAGCCGCGCACAAACAAACAATTAAAACCGTTTTAATTATTTTATTCGAAAAGCCGGCTTACTGCGCGAGATGGTTGCGCTGCCGCTCCTCTTGTGTCCGACCATGAATCCTCCTCCCTCGCCTGCTGCCAGTGGCCAATAAGACATGAAGATGATGGGTGCAAACACGAGAGAAAAAAGTAAGATACCGGGTAGATAAAAATAAAATATTTATCTTTGAATGAATCGCGCCCAGTTCGGTTTTTTGAAAACTTTAATTGTTGACCAAATTAAGCATTCATAATAAGAGCACTATGGGAGGGTGATGGCGGTGCTAAGAGGCGAGATGGTTCAAGCCGAAAGAAAGGCTGCCGCCGCCTTCCGATTGCATAAATTATCGAGATCCGATCGCCGGCACATATCGAAAATATGGCTCACCGCCGCTGTAGAGGCGTGTTGATGTTTGGATAACTCGCCGTAGCCTAAACGTGTGAAGTCTCGGGCCTGTCGGCCTGTCGTCTATATACATATATTTTCGCGCGAACTGTTGGACTTTGTCAGGAAAGAATTTAAATTGATGAAAATAAATTAAACCGTCTGACAGCAGCGCTTCGAGAAGTTCGAGCCAGCCAGTCGAGTCGAGTCTGAAATGAGGAAAGAGGAGCAGCTAGCCGCTCCGAGGGAATTATGAAGAAGACGAGTTTCGTTCCTTACGCGGTATCTTGCAATCGCCGAACCTGCTTGAGCCCGAGGTATCTCTGTTCGTTTTTGAATTTGATGTATTATTTTCACTCGTCAATTTCTGTGAAGACATTGTTCTTCTTTTTTTTTGTTGCGGTTCCTTTTTGAACGCACGCAAAGTGAGGAAAATGACAGCCGCAATCTCGTCGAGACTATACGCAGTAGGCCAGGTTGCTTCGCCGGTCGGCTTTCCCGTTTTCATCCCTTCTGTTTCCATTCATTTCGTCGTCCTGCTGTCGCTGCCGCAAAACTTAACGAAAGTGCGGCAAACTCTCGTGATTGGGAGGCATGATGCTGGTCAGCGAAAACCAAAAAAAGAAAAAAAAAAGTGACGAAATGACATTGCATAATAGGAAAAAGTCCAACGAACGAACTTCATTCAGTTTTGCTGCTCGTAGCAGAGTGAAGTTCAAGTTGAATGCTTGCCTCACGTTTGTAGTAGTTGCTATAGGTACCAGTTTGAACTGGGAACTGGTTCGCTAAATTTATCGCACAGATTGTTCTGCGGTTCATCTCCGCGCTGGTATTGCCATGACAGTAGTTTGAATCCCACCGAGCTAACGGCCTGCACCGAAACCCCACGCGAACAGTAGATGGCGCCGGCGGCCGCCCGGTGGCCTTATGTGACCTTTATCAACAAAGTGTTTTCCCACCGTGTTAATTGTGGCATTTTCGGCAGTCAAAATACCCAGTGCCGAAAATCCCCTTTCGAAAGCCGCTGCTGGCTGGCCGGTGGCCAATCCCAGCATCAGCGATAGCAGCGAGAAGAATAGGCAAACCGCATCCGGCACCCACCTCAAGCCCGGTCACTACTTTCTCAGGAATGCAGCAGAGATATCGCTGTCAAAATCTATCAACGTCGTCAACCGTCTGATTGTATTACAATAGCAGACCGTCGACAACGGTGACGGTCGTCATGGGAATGGCGGTGATTTGTTTGAAAAGCGCTAGAACAGCAATTGATTTCATTAGGATTGAATTGAAGGTGACACATGCCGGGAGCAATTGGGAATATTTAATGCACTTCAGGATGGGGCATGTTACGCGTCCACTGGTGATAATCGGAAGGGGCTGAAATTTAAAATCTAGCAATCGGAGGACAGACGAAAGTTTTCTTCGAGAATGTGTTGAAAATTCATTTTTGAAGGCTAGCCCACAATACGTACGTTTGCGTTTCGGTGACGTAAATTTGACAGAAAACCTATGGGAAAACTATCAAATTCACGCAAACGCATCCGCAACGTATCAATTGTGGGCCAGCCATGTGGGTTGAAAAATGTTGCGTCGCGGACGTTGATGTAGAAAACCAATAATTCTAAAATACATTCTTGGTTATCGATGTCAAGCTGACGGTTGCTTCAATGGAGTGTGTACCTACTACACACGTATTGAAAAGAGACCATTAATGGGACCTTTTCACCTATTCCGGACTAAATGTTACCAATAAATGTGTAAATTTTACCCAATAATGGGTTAACGTTACTTAGTAATGGGTAATATTTTTTAACTCATTAATGAGTGAACCAAATTTAGTTCAAGATTGGTGAATTTGTACCCATTCATGCGTATTTTTTAGGCAGAGTTTAAGAGAAATGTTTCTTCCCTCTCGTGGGTCAAATTTTTCACCTTGTCGACGGTGAGAGGGCTTATCTCATGCTATAAACATGCATGTGAGACCAAGAATTTGACCAGTAGTGAAAGTATCACATATTCTGCACATTTATTTCACTGCCACGTCGTAGAACGTTTACATAAAGGCACTAACATCAGGTGTGATACTGGCGGGTTATGCCGCAATTCACTCTTAGACTTCTTAAAGGGAAACGACTAAAAGTACACTTTTCATTTTTGTGGCAACTTATGTTGTCGTTTATCCATTTGTTTTATGGAATGAATAACCAAAATATCTGGTTCGCACAAGTGAAAATAATTGCAAATTTTCGAAAAGGGTGAATGTTTTGATCATGGTTAATATCTGACGGTTCGAAATGAAGCACATAGCCACAGAAAAGTGTTACTTTAGACTGACGATGACAAGCCCGCTTAGGAAGCACGAGCAGTAGATTAAACCTCTCCAAGTAGTTTATTTCAGCAACAGTGCTGAGGGTCCGCTCAGTGAGGGTTCCGTTTGAATCCGTTTTGCATCCATTTCAATTCCATTTCGATTCCGTTTCGGTTCCATTCCAAATTAAATAACTTGGGGCTGTAAAATGAACGCCATCAGCATAAGAAAACCTGACTGACTGACCCTTACAACACACTTTAAAATGGAAGCTCATTACATGCTAGTTCAAACTTTTAGGGTTATTATTAGAAGATACCGCAATGCTGTAAGTAGCCAACATAGGCGCACCATTGAAATGGAGAATTGTCTAGAAATATTATTCGCTGAATGAATAGTAAATATTATGCCTTATTATATATTGATTTCAGTAATACTAATTGTCAACATAGACTTCATCAAAGGCCTGAATTATTGTTCGGCATTTTTTTTGAAATCTAGTTACTACAGCATACGGCCTGGAGATGACTTCAGCACTGGGGGCTGTTAACTTAGGCGGCACTTTGCTCCGGATCATCATCTCCAGGCAACATTAGAAATCATCAAACAAAGCTCGTGACATCTAGGATAGGGTATTAATTTGAGTTTCCATTTAACGACTGCAGAACAAAACATCATCGTGGGAAAACTGAAGCTGAAATTTAGAAAAATACTACGGTCCAATACTAATTACTTCAACTAGTGCTCAAGCGGCCAACATAGGCTATTGCTTCTAAGGTATTGGTCGTAGTAGAGGTGACGTTGGGAAAGGGTCTAGTCTTGACAACCAAACTGTCACGCAGCTCCAGCTAGATATGCTCAAAAAAAAAAGAATTTAAGAGAAATGTTTCTTAAGTAGGCTCTCGTTTGACAGCTTGAATACAACATTGCTGATAGGGGAAATGGGTCTAACGTGGTTTAATGGATCTAGAATTTTTGACGTAGGACTACGTCTTTGTTTTCTTTACTGGGGTAGAATTTAAAAAAAAAAACGCATTTCGACCGTCACGAAAAGTGGTCAGATTTTGAGGATTAATATCTCACTCATTTCTCAAAATATTTTCAAAACTTTTACTCCAATCGGTCGGGAGTTTTTTTTTGGCTTAATTTTAAAAAAAAAAATTGTTGGCTTCGGGGCACAAACTAATGAAAAAATGGGGCCCTACTTATTTTTAAATGTTATGCTTTGTTGTTTTGAAAAATTTTTTTTTGGGGGGAGGGGTCATATCCCAAGTAACATTGCTAACACCACCCTGCTTTATTAAGTTTTATTAATGTTTTATGAAAGCCACTTGAAATCAATTTGGTTTTATTATGGCACCAAGAGATGCCAATAGGTTTCATATTTAAGTTAGGTTTATGAGATCCTACACAGCTTGTTTTCAACGATCTTAAAACCTTGTTTCTCAAATTCCTTTTACTCCTATCAAAGGTTTTATTTCGACTTTATGAACTCGTAAAATGCTGTATTGAAATGCCGTTTTAGGACTCATAGATATTATCTTATTATGGTCAGTTGAAAAAGCATTTTAAACCCATTTTGCCTCCAGTAAATGCATTAAACGGCAAATTAGCATTGAAGAAAGTCACCATAAGACCAAATAGTTTTATAATAGTCATTGCGAAGAAAAATTGGCTTTATGGCAAAACTGTGATTTTTTCCAATCGCCATATTGAAATATAAGAAAAAATTGAAATGTAGAAAAATAAATGCATCAAATTTTCAATGGTATGAAATTAAACTGTAGATCGGAGACTTATTTTGGCATTCTTTTAGATAATTTCATCCAATTCCAAGCACTTTTCAGGAGTTTATGATTAATTTATCGAATGTTTTTTTTTTAAGTTGATTTATTTTGTTGTAAATTCGCATTATTTCCGAGGCGCATTAATTTTCGGCTCTTATCGCGCCAATATTCACCATAAAAATAAATGCGCATTTAATTTGGAGCATAATACGCTCTAGAAAACACAATTTGTTTTGGATATTTTGCTATCAAACAAAATTTGCCGCAACACTAGACCTCTTTAGTACTGCTAAATTAATCAGAAGATCAGAGAATCGAACAAAGCAGAACAACAAAAACCAACCTCGATTTCACAGTGAAGTTTGACAGCTGTGGCCATTTGGCCGCATTCTGGTTTTCATGGCAGCCAATAGGTTTTATGAAGGTTCTCAAGTGGTCATAACATCTTTCACTAGAACATTTTCAAAATCTTTATGTTCTTGTAAAGGTTTTATTAACTTGTTTTCACAACCGTCTATAGAGTGGGCCATTTTGTACAAATTTCGGCTTTAAAGAAGCATAGAGGAGGTGTTGGTAGACAAAACAGTTTTGATTGTAGTTGTATCCACAAAGCCGGGAGAAGTGTTATACGGCTGGAATAAAACTAAAATTGTTACTTGGGATATGACCCCAAAAGGATAATGGCTGTATATAATCCTACAGACTGAATAAAAGTGCACACTGTCTTTGGAAAAATTTTTTTTCCAAAACTTTTTCTTTTTGAAAATTTTAAAAAAAAAAAAGTGTGTGGGGGACTTATTGGTGGGGGAACATCCTGAATATGAAGACGTTCAAGAAGAAAAATTAAATGCCTTATTAATAGTGTAAAGCGTTGTTTTAGAATATTGTACATATGCATATGCATTATTAAATTCTCGTTGATAAACGTTAAATATTTTTGTATCTTTCTGGGATGTTCTAGATCATCCAGAAACGACTTGAGTTCAGAACTTCAGATCTACAGTTTTAACAGTAGCTTTTAGGGCTATATACGGTTACGATATGTATTCAAAATTACGCTACGTATTCAACCATATTTAGTGAATATTTTCGAACCTAAAAAAAACATCATGAGATGAACGGGATGATCTTGGTCATCCAAACTGTCCTGGAGTTCAGAACATAAGATCTACAGTTGTAACAGTATGTGTTTGGAGTGTTTAAAGGGACAATATGTATTTAACAATATTGATTGAATAGTGAGGGAAGCCAACAGACATAATGCGACAATCTTGGGATATTCTAGGTACTCCAAACTGTCCTTAAGTTTAAAACATAAGATCTACAGCTGTAACAGTAGTGTTTTGAGCTATATATGTTGACCATCTGTATTCAAACATATTCAATTAATCTTTTGGAAGGTCAACAGTCATTATTTTATAATTTTGAGATCCACTAGGTAATCCAAACTGTCCACTGGTTTCGGAGCTGCAGGCAATGACGTAGCGGCAGCGGCTGAATAAGATGGTCAACTCGATTTTCCCGGTGAATCGCGACGTGGCGGCGATGATGGACGACGAGACCTATCTCACCCTGGATGGCAACGACTGGCAGGGCACTTCGTATATTACTTCCCCCACGAAGGAAGTGAGCTCCGAGGTGAAGTTCATTTCACACACCAAGTTCCCCAAGAAGGTGCTGCTGTGGCTGACAATCAGCGAGAAGGAGAAGTTCTTTCGCTCCGGACTGGCCGAGAAAGGGGAAATTTATAGTACGAAATGCCTGCCGGAAGTTGCGTCGTTCATTAAGAAATACCATAAGGGCGAAGACGCGGTGTTCTGGCCGGAAGCGATCGTTGGAGGAGATGGAGCGGCTGAATATCGATGTGGTACCCAAGTCGGCGAACCCACCCAACGTCCCCCAGCTGCGTCCCATCGAAAATGTCTGGGCCCTACCTGAAGCGTAAGATCTACTCCAACAATTTTGTCGCGAAGACTGAGGAGGAATTGATAAATAAAACGAAGAAAGAACTCAGAAACATCGTGTAGGCATGTTTTCGTCCGCCATGGCGAATGCTGCGGTTAACTGCCTGAAGGCCGCTCGCAAGGGCGTAGCATTTTTGTTTTGCAAGGAAGCTTAAATAATTAGCTTTTTTTTATCATCATTCGAAAAAAGTCCATTGTTTTAATGCAAACGTTAATGCACATAGAGAGAATGCTTGATTTGGCAGAATCAAATGGGATATTTAATGTAAATTCAAGACCGATAACGCTTGAATCTAGCCTGTTGTTCGAAATATTGCAAACATTGTTGTATGGCGCATGAAAGATTGCCAACAATTTCGTTGTTTACGCCTCCTTTGGCTTGTAATTAAACGAGGGGAAATTTTACGCGCCTGTTAAAATTCATTATTTTATTCCGTCTAAAGCTACTCCCAAGCTCCATCTATGTGATTCTCTGTGCAATTACTCTAATTCGGTTTAGTAACGGAGTAGCAACTACGAAACGGCTCGGTCCATTCAATACGCTGAAAGCTTGATAACAATCGGATGAAAGGCTGAATTTGGCCGCATTATTTTACGTGACGCAATTTTATCGCGGACACCCTTTAATCCTAATCAATCTTGTGCCAAGAATACTATTATTTTTACCCTATGCTTGTTGCGTCATAAGACTGAGAGTAGAATCCTTTTGTTGATTACCAATATTCAACTGAAAATCTTCCAAAGCTGTACTGATCACGGTTTTCGAAATACATCCACGATCAGTGTTGCCAATCCATTGTTACATAACAAACTCCGCTTCAATGGAAGAGATGGGCCATGACCAGGGGTAGTAAGGAGCGGCAAGGTCGCTTGCAAACAAACAACCATGCGTTTCTACTGATTTCTTATCGTCGTCGTCGTCGTCGTCGTCGTTTGCTATTGCTGATCCGTCGTACCTTCTGCTCATCGTTTGCCGGCTGGCTGCTGTGTCGCTCTGGAAGGGTGCAAATACTTGATTTTTCTTTGGCAAACAAGCAAACATCGGCACTAGAGTAGGCAGCAGCAGCAGTAAGGCAATCAGCGCCAACTAAGCCCCAAAAGGGTAAACAAAATTGAAAACTACAAACCGGCGTCTTCCGACGGGTTGTCATTCATTACTAACAGCAGTTGCCTAGGTGCAGTTCGCCATAACCATTTCAAGTGGCGCGAGGCTCAAAACCACCAACCACCGACGACGACGACGACGACGACGCGTATAAATTAGTGGTTTTTAAGTTGAAGCTCGCGAGATAAGATCAGTTTCAGCGCCACGCAACGCAGACACCGCGCGGTTACAGGACGATAAGAAGCAATTTTTGTTTTTCTGCGTAGGTCGAGACCGGCGTCGCCTACTGTTATTCATTTTTTATAGAGCGGTGATGGGTCATAATCGGCTGGCGCCACCCTCATAAAACTGTTCGAGCGATACTCCGATGGAGTGTTGATTGGAGGTTACTTACTGTTTGCGTCCCCTGGACAAGTTTTGCAGCATCTTCCTGGCAGCAGGACCGGTTCGTCGCAGGTCGGTTTCGGGCACTCGTTCTTGATGTTGCGACACTGAACACGTGCTACGATTCGACGCTTCTTTTGCACCTGTGTGGATAGGGAAGCGAGAGAAAGGAGGAAAATATTTGCATTAGTCTAGCAAGAGTACCATGCACTGGGGCAGACATGATGTTGGTCAAGGGGTTCGGCGCAAGGGTGGATGGACTCTCTTGTTTTCTATTTGTTTCCGTCGTCGTCGTCGTCGTCGTCGTTGTTGTTGTTGTTGTTGGGGATGGGTTGTTGGCGATAAGAAAACAGGGTGAGATAACGATTGCGGGTTGTTTTGATAACTTTTCTGCTTCAATGAGTTCAACTACAGGGGCTTCCTCACATAGACTCGCACACATATACGACACAGGAGGCGCCTCAGGAAGGTGTTTATGGCTCTCTGATGCCGCGTGGGGTGACAATTAGTATGCTAGAGAGAAAAGCAGAAAAGTCCATGGCTGGCTTGATTGATCGTGAGTGGGCAGCAGTTTTGACAGGATCACAGTAAATGATCACGACAGCATCGTCAACGGCGACGACGACGACGACGACGACGACGACGGTGGTTAAATGAAGGGGTTGAGTTCTGTTTCTTTTTAAAAAATAATGATACCACCGGGCGAGAGACCTGAAACCCGTTTCGTGGTTTCGATCGTGTTCCCGATCCATTTACGGTGCTGTGGTGGTGGTGGTGGTGGTGGTGTTGCTGAGTTATTCCGTTGGGCGCCAAGCGCAGTATGGTCATAATAGGGAAAAATTGCACGTACTGTAGGACCAGCTGTGTAAAGTCGATCACACAAATGTGCCCGGGCGAAGTGGGGGATGGTTGAGGTGCGGTGGAGAAAACAAACAACTTACCGGCGCACATTCACATTTGATGCAGTACATGACGCCAAATGGGGGTCCCAAGTCAGCGAACCATGTTGAGCCAAGCTCGCGCAGCGTTTTGCCGAATACACATTCTGAAAATAGACGAAGAAAATGGAAAACGGTTAGACGTTGGATACAGATAAGGAGATCGGATGGAAACGGGACAGGAGATTTGTATAGGCTCTGGAAGAGTTCTTGTTGCTTACTGATTTACGTTCTAACGAACTTTTCCGTATATTCAAGGTGTACGGTCGTGGTTTTCTGCTACGAAATAGATTCTTATGACACTTTTCAAAAAGTTAGATTAGCAAAAAATTTAACGTACACGTCGTTTTGGTAAAAAATGATTTAAAAATGATAACGAGTTGATATTGAACAAAGAAAATAATACGAAAAATTCGTATGATACAAAAAAAAGATGTATAAATAATGAGAAAAAGAAATATTTTCTCTCAACAATGTGTTCCGCTCAGTTTGGAACGATAGAAATATCGTACAAACGTAAGGCTAAGGAAAATCAAGATTATGGCTTCAAGATGATTAGGAGAAAATTCATCACAACGAATAGATTTCGTTTCGTGGCGACATCGACAATTATTCCTGTAAACAAACCAATCAGTAGGCGTGGGAGAATTTGCTTCCCTCAGAAAAGCCAACCGACCGCGGTCAGTCCGGCAGCCCAGTTGATAAACGCTTTATCAAGTGGCGCCAGCCTGATTCGACAGTCAATTAATTCTCCGAATTGGAGCCATTTTATCGGCTTCACCAAAGCCACGACCTAGACACCTGTCAACTAGTTTAGCGCCGGGTGATCTTTTCTGTTATCGTCGTCGTTGCCTTCACTGCCATCGCCTGCTTTGTGCGGTTCAGGTTCAGGTTCAGGCGTCCCTCCCTCCACCCCCCTCAGTTCGCGTTCTTCCATGTGCACACACATGATCGCAACGGAAGACGACGAAGAAGACCGTGAAGAATGACTTCGCAAAATTTATGAATGAAAACTAGCCGCCGTCTCCGCGGGCTATTGGCTATGCTTTGCAACGTTTTAGTTCAGATTTAGTTTAGAGAAACAGAAGACGGGGGAGAGTGTGGTCCATGATATATGTGTTGACGCCAGATTAATTCCGCCAATGTCGGATCTTCACATTAAATTTATGAGGCAAACATTTCCCACCGCCGGCCGTCGCCGCCGCTTTTTGATTGTCGTTCGTGCTAATAGACCCCTCCGGCCGCCGGTTAATAGCCGGCAATAATCAATCGGACTGTTAAGTTATGTATGTTTATGCGAATGCGATCGCGGACGATCGTTCGACAGCGCTGAACCGGGAAACAACCGCGGCGACGACATATTTTATATTTAAATCATCATTTTACGATATTTATTTACTCGAACGCTAATTTATTGCGCCATCTATGGGCCACTGCCGACCGACCGAACGACCGACGAAACGATTGGCAGGCAGCGGAAAATGTACCGTGCCGGTCGATCTGCTAGAGCTAAACTATTGTAATTTATGAGCACGAGCTATTTGAACTGCTCTTTTTGAAGTTTACTCGGAACAGTCAATTGATCGTCATCGCCGATGTTTGTCCGTTGCGAGAGCCGACTCCTATGCAAGGTCAGTGTTGCCATTATCTTCGATTCATCGCATAAATTTGACTCGGTAATTTTCAGAATATGTCAGAATAATTCAAAAATGTTCCAGTTTTTATGGTTAGCGCTCGACCACTAGATAAAATAAATAAAAATAACCTGGCAACGCTGGAAGCGACCGACCGACCGACCAACAATTCCAATTGTGCATTGTTTTCCGCCATAGCCGCGATCGTCCCCGCAGTCCGACCGGACGACGACGAGCTGACGGCGAAAATAAGCAATAATGCCACCCCACCAGCAGCCCCTTCTGGATGTTGGGCTTTCGCTTCGATTGGGGGCGACTTTATGACCATTTGATGGGTTATGCAACACGCGCCGATTTTCAACCTTGATCCACTACATGTGATCATTCTTAGACTCTGCACTGTCGCCACGAATTTTTTTTTTAAGGCGAATGCGTGTGCGTAACTGTCAAAAGTAAATAATTAGATTTGACGCCGTCGTCGCCACTATTATCGCAGTCACCAGCAGCACCAGGATGGGGGTTGTTTGGTTGCTTGGCTTGGACGATCTATAAATGGATAATTGGTGGCGCCATCTGAACGAGCGCGTCCTTCGTACATCGTGCGCTACTGACTGATGTTTGTATCTAGCTGCGTCTATCTCTCTTTCGCTTGTGCGACTGTGACACAAAACAACAGCCGTGAACAGTTGCAACCTCCATGCGATCATCATCGCGAAAGCGACGCCAAATGTTTAGCGGTTTTTTTTTGTCTGTTTTCGTGGTGCCAACTCCAAGATCCAGTTTCGATCGTGAGTGTTGCGCTGCTCTTTTTGCTTTCCATCTGTCTGCCTTACCGCGCGCCTCGCATGCCAAACCAGACGATCTAATTTACATACAATTTCGAGAAACGAGAGGAGCAAAACGAAATCCGATTTCTTGATCGATCGGCAAGATCCCGCGTACGTAGTTCAGTTTTGGGAGACGGCAGAATAACGATACAGAATAATAAAAACTAAAAAAAAAAACGGCGAGATAAACAAGAACGTGTACGCCCAGGAGGAAACGATCAATCGAAACTAGCTTTATCTTGCCGTTTTCTGGTATTTATCACCAACGAGACCCAACTGATCCGGTACTGGTGCAAGCAATTATGGCAACGTCAAGAACAACGATGATGACGATGCGATGAACGGATTGAGGGTAGAGTTTTGCGCCGATTAGCGGATTTGTGTTAGGTGTTTGGTTAATAATAGCTGGTTCTTCATCGTATTTTACCAGACAGCTTAGGAACAAATAACGCTAGTCATTGGCTTGGATGAAAGTGCATCTTTCACAAGAGAGGTTCCGGGTTCATCACAGGGTTGAATATGGAGGCTAATTTAGTACAGAAGCTTTTGACATTGAGGGTAAGCATAAATGATGAACGCCTTGAGTTATACAGCTGACATGTAACAAATACCATGGGACTTCAAACTGGACGGCTATCTCTGCACTCTTAAAAATAATGAATATTACGAGTGATGCAATCCTTGTTGCACGTAAATACTTAATGGCTGAAAGATCAATATGACTCAATTGTATGATCTATTTGATGTATTGTTCAATCCAATATTTCAACTACTGAACCAACACCTACCTTGAATCATAACATAATAAATACAGTCACACTCAAAATCCCGTTCCGGATGGTACATTCACAACAGCTTGTAGATATATTTGATAACCTCAAATCTAAGTCCGTAATGCGTTGAAAAATAGCAACTAGACTAAATACTGAGAGTTAAAAGCCTAAAATGAATATGATAGTTATCTTTGGTTTTTAAAACGACATCAGACCTATTTTTCTTTATTTTGTGTCACGCTTCACGACAAGTTACAAGTTAAAGTTTTCTTCCATGATTGACTCTAAAACAAGTCCCCTGTTAAATAAAATGTTCAAAAGATTGATTTCATTGCCCGTTAATGTAACGAGGGTAAATTCAAGTTGCAGACTTACAAAATAAAACACACAGCGTGACACACTGAGTTCATTTCGTTTTAACATTCATCAATCTGACCATGGTAACAACTTCTAGCATCCTTAAAATATTTTTCGACGATGGCTAACGACCGAGTTTTGCACTAGTTTAATTTAAGTGTTCTCAAGCTTAAGGAGATGGAGAAACAAAACTAACCCAACAAGGAGATGGAGGAACAAGATAAGATTGTGCTAATTTTCACCACTGTAGTAATGCAAGTAAATCTGTTTTATTAAATTTGATTATTAAATATTGCATTTTTCTGATGGTAACTAGAACTATATCATTGAGGTCGAAACGGGCATCGTGAAGGAATTGTTTTTGCATTATTAGTAACGACAGTGTCCTTCTCTTTTCAGAAAGCGAGTAATGGCGCTATAACCATAAACCATAAAAGGCTCGGACAAGAGTTAGTGCTCAAATTCCAACCGACAGACAAGCCCTCACGCAAGAAAAGGCACTTTGGCCTTGGAGCCTGGATACAACTAGGAAAAGTCTAAGTTCCAATCCAGAAAACCGGACAACAAAGGAGTGCATTAACATTCTTAGCTTCTATGTCTATGAAGGTAGCATGAGTTCTCAGCATCTTCTTAAGTAGACATCTAATCAACACTTCCCTCCCATCCCTTGCTGATCATAAGGACCTGGCCAGGTGTTGTGCAAAGAGATCGATGGATGAAAAGCCTGTCATACCCAAGGCAGCTCTTCTGGCGCTTCCATCGTCTCTACAACAGCCAACCCAGGATTGTGTATGGTCGGAAAATGCTATGCTATGCAATGCTATGCTATTAGTAACGACAGTTGGAAAATATCATGTTGTGTTTCTCAGCTTTACTTTTACGCCATGTCATGTATGCTATCATGTTGAGATATTAGAACAGGTCTTACTAGTCGTGACGCGTAGCTCTGATGACTAAAGTCAACGATCAAGTAAATTAAAGGCTTTCAAATCCCAGTATTAAGTCTAGTGGCTACTATTCAATGCACTTTAGACATAGATTTGATGTTACCAAATATATTCTAGTGAATTTTGAAAATGAAGCATCTGGAACGTGACTTTGAGTGTGACAGTATTTATTATTTTGGGATTCAAATTAGGATAAAACCATACACCAAATAGAACATAAAATTGAGTCATATTTATCATTGAGTCTCTTAGTATTTACGTACAACAAGAATAAACAGACACAAAGAAACGTTGAATTTTTGGCGTTATCTAATGTACATAAAGGGAATGCTACACACTACCAAAATGTCATGTAAATTTCTGTCCCCTGAGATCGACACATGCAAGCGTCCTTTAGCACACAAGAATGATTTGAAAGAGATCAGAAAATAAATTCAATCTAACACATCTTTTGTCGAAATGCGTATTTATCAGTTTGAGGAGACATAATTTTACACGAAATCTTTCTTTACGTTCCCCGACTTTTTACAAACAGGAATTATGTCTCGTGTAAAATTCATAATTTCTTAGTGTGTAGATTTGGCAGAAAATAAGGAGATATTTCATGTAAATTAAAGCCAAATAACGCCTGAATCTAGCCTGTTGTATGAAAGATTGCAAACATTGTTGTATGGCGCATGAAAGATTGCAAACAAGTTCGTTGTTTACGCCTTGGAATTAAACGAGGGGAAATTTAAGGCGCCTGTTAAATTTCCTTATTTTTTTCTGTGTAAGATCTCTCATAGTATTCTTATTTTTTAGTGTGTAGTTTTTTGAATCAAAGAATTTCGTGCTTTGAAAACGACATGTTCTGTTTTCGCTGCCGATAATGGCAACGGCGGCGGAAAAGCCCGAAGAAAAAAGGTTAGATCCAAGTCGATTCTAATTGGACATTTCGAAGTCATTTGCACTTGCCGTTGCCGTTCCGTTTCCACATTGTGTTTGGGCCAATAGATATTTGACGTTTTGACTGAAAATTAGTATACTTTTTGTACCTGGGGTATTTTGGACACTTATAAACTTGTTTAATGGTTTATGGTTACACAGAAAAAAAAATGAATTTTAACAGGCGCGTGAGATTTTCCCTCGTTTAATTTCAAGCCAGAAGATGCGTAAACAACGAAATTGTTTGAATCTTTCATGCGCCTTACAACAATGTTTGCAATATTTCATACAACAGGCTAGATTCAGGCGTCATCTGGCTTAAACTTACATGAAATATCCCATTATTTTCTTCCGAATCTAGCATTCTGTTTATGTGCATTAGATAACGCAGAAAATTTAATATTCCTTTTTATCTGTGTACTTAAGCTAAAGCACTGCACGATAGTGTGTAGAATTTAGAAAAAAAACGTCAAAGCTCAAATTTTGTCTTTTACGTTTTGAAATCCAAAAATGTGTTTGCAGTTATTGTTTATAAGTGAGCCTTATTGTATTTTGTAGATGCCCTTTAAAACGTTATGAAACACCAAGCATGCTGCAATGAGAATGCTCACTGTCACTTTTTATTTACTGGAGCTTCTTCGAGTCGAACGCAAAGTAAACATTATAAAAAGCAGTAATTTTCCATAACAACCCTGCTGGTAATTGAATAATGGGAAGACAAAAAATGGGCTGGAGAGATTTTTTAAATTCAATATTTTTACGTTTGACCCTACCATTAGTTTATTTGAAATGAATGTTCCAACTACTGGCCAAAATTTTCCCGACCCTTGCTCTGCAGTTTCATTTTCATGGTGAACATATAAGGAGTGTATCGAAAATAAGCTATCCACAAACTTTCTTTCAAATTATGTTGAAAACCGATATTTTATTCATACAAAAAATTGATCCTTTACTGTACGAGGTTAAACTTCAACATAATGAAGACCGGATGAAATTTAAGTTATTCCTTCACGAATTTTTGAACTTTGGATCGAATGCTCTTCATCAAGTTCCGGACAAGTGTTGCATCGCATTTTTTGGACGCTTGAGCCCAAATTTTTTTGAACTACTGCATGTTCCCAGCTGCCTTACCAGTCTTCTTGAAGACCCTCTTCACGATTGCCCAGTAACGTTCGATGGGTCGAAGCTGAGGGCAATTTGGTGGATTGATATTTTTCTCAACGAAATCTATACCCTTTTCCGCAAGCCAATTGAGAGTGGTTTTGGCATAGTGAGCCGACGCTAAATCCGGCCAAAACAGAGGAGGTGTACTATGCTTCTTATATAAAGGCAACAATCTCTTCTGGAGACACTCAGATCGACAGATTTCCGCATTTAAAGTTCCGGTAGTGTAAAAAATGGTTGACTTCAAACCACAGGAACATATTGCTTGCCATACCAGTACCTTTCGACCGAATTTCTCCACTTGAATCGACCTGTCCGCATCGCTCAAATCCTCCCTAACGACGGCAGTAAAGTATTGTGGACCTGGAAGGGTTTTTGAGTCCTCCTTTACATAGGTCTCATCGTCCATCAAAACGCATGCATCCGGACGCTGCAAAAGACGCGAATACAATTTCCGGGCCCTTGTTGCTGCTCGCTTCTTCTGTTCTGCACTTTGTTTCGAGATTTTCTGCTTCTTGTAGGTCTTCAGGTGGTTTCGCCTCTTGATACGCTGGATCATTCCGACACTCGTTTCTGCTTTTTTGGCCAAATCACGTATTGACATTGATTTGTTCTTCATGATTAGAGATACCGCTTTCTGCTCCAGTTTCGGGTTGGAAGAACCGGGTTTTCTGCCTCTTCCTGGTAGCTCATCCAAAGAATAGTGTTCCCCAAACTTATTAATGATGGTTTTAACACTCGCATGATGAATTCCAAACCGCTTCGCCAATTTTCGCATAGTAATACCCTTCTCACTTAGCCATGTGTCCAGAACCTTAATTTTCACTTCCTTTTCAATACGCGACATTTTGAAAACGCAGAATTTGAACCGCACAAACAAGTAAACAAAAGAAAGCTGACAGTCAAACGCACAGCATGCAGTGTTCAGAGCATAAAAAACCATCACAAATACATGCGTACAACGCAAATGTATGTGGATAGCTTATATTCGATACACTCCTTATTTTTCTCTCTAGATTCGAATTTTGGCCTGGACGGCAGTTAGTCTGATTGGAATTTCTCTTGACCTCATCCAACTTTCAGTTGCATGTTCCCGTCAGTTGGCAGGCAGCGGAGGCATTGCAATAATTTCAGTTTTCCCTTCATTCGTCACATACCTTAAACCGTAAGTAAAATTGAAAATAATATTTTGGGAAAATCAACGGTTTTTATATTATCCTAGAGTGCAAATATCATCTGGAATATCTAAAATGCTCACGACAATGATAGCATGCCAAACATGAAAATTGGTGACCGTCAAAAAAAAAACAGAGGAAATGAGTTGTATCACTCTCACTAGCCAAATTTAGTTTAAGAAAATAACACCATTTTTTTTCATCAATTGTTTTATCTTCACAATCATCTTTGTTTTAACCAGGAGATAGATGGTCAGTCAAGAAAAATAGATATAGTTTTTGGATCTAGATTGGTCCCAAGCTGAATAAACTATGAAATTATGTGCAGGAAAGGAAAAGGAGATATCAAGTACCAAGATATCAAGATATCAAGTAGCAATAAACTAACAGATGGCGCCACAAAACTGTCAATCTGTCAAACTGTCAGATTTAATGTAGCAATGCCTCATGCCAGCATGCCTCATTGGAAGCATGATGCTACCAGAAGATGGCCAACTATCTTCTGAATAACTTTTCTCAAAACACCAGGCCGCTACGTCTTCAAATAACCTCAGAACCAGAGTTTGGCCTCAACTAGCTCAAATATCATGTGCTACGTGTGCTCGTTAATGCCGATTCCTTTTTGGCAATCCCTATTGACTGTATATATTTATTGGGTGGGTATAATTTATTTAATTTTATTTGCGTCACTTCAAAAATGATAAATGATTATTTGCAGTCATTATCTTAATACTCAACAACGATAAGTTTCAGACAAGATAGACTGTAAAACTAAGGGACAGTATTAAATATTGATTCAAAAAGATGTCTTTAGAACAAAGCAATAGGAACAGAGTTCAGAGTTTTTAGATAATCGTGACCAATTTAATAAAAAGCATTTATCCATTGAAGAAAAGGTGCAGCCGAAATTTACTCTCTCAGCATTGAACAACGCCTGTCGTATTTGTTGCATGTATGTACCATTTCTATGAAGCACCGCCAAATTCCACAACGCCCAACTAACACTCTCTAAATAATGGATAGAAAGATTGTGATCTTTAAACGGATTTCTATATCAAAGATGTTAATTATTACCACCTTCCATTTACAAGAAATTTCCACAATTATATTCAGTATTTTGTTTGCTGAATTCGGTTTGCAAAACAGAAATTTCACCGAACATTTAGTAAAATATGACATGTTACAAAATTCCAGTAATCAGAATTACTGAATTTCTGTAACTTATAGAAAACTACCGTAAATTGTAAAAAAAAAACTACTGATCGAAACTGTAAATCGCTGCAGCTCCGCAATGTCGTGATTCCGCAGATCATCGTCACCAGCGTAATCCATATTGGAAACTTCCCAATATCCGGAGCTCATTTCTTGATCTGCCTTTCACTAGTACACTATTCACAAGACTGATTGTTTTACGTTCAATGCCTACTTTTAGTGATACTCCTAGCAACGCAAACTTTTTGATTCTACGCAACGCAGGGGGAAAGGACACTAGTAGGGTCGTTCAAATCTAACCTACTAGCGATGTTCATGAAAAGTGATGAACAATATAAACTTCTTTATATATGAGAGTATTTTCTGTGGAGTAGCATTATTGTTTTCTAGATTTTGCTAAGGTATGATATTGATTAATACACATTACATACATTTAAACTAATCATATTACATACATATAAACTAATCAGTTGTTTGTGTTGCGCGAAGCACGTAATTACATATTACATGCTATACTCTCTATACGCAACACTGTAAAAAAAAAATCCGAAAAGTAAAAGTAATTAATGAAAATTATTCCTTGCTGTCAAACTCAACCTTTGTCCACCATTTTCAAGAGAACTGTTGGCAAGTTCTATTGAATTTGACGGTGCAGCCAAAAGTAAGTGCTAAAAACCGAGGAAAATTGGAAAAATTTGAGTCCTTGATGAAAGAGCAAGAACTCCTTTTCGTAAGTAAAATTAAAATGTATGTTATATTTTATTGGATACAGATAGAGCAAAAAGAACCCATCGTTTGTTTATTCTGGGATGATCCTGGGATAATTATGGGCGTTATGTTAATTGGCACTTAGAAAAATGTGCTATTTAAACAGATATATGAATGAAATGTACGTTTTAAATAAATGTTCTAAATAAACAACAATGAACCGCAAATGAATGCAAAATACACATCAATTTATCTTATTATTTATCCTTAATGTACACACTTAGAAAATTTTACAGTATTCGGTATTTTGTTACCAATCCGATTCAATGGATTTGGGTAAAATTTGACAAGTTCCGGTAATTTTTTTACCGGCATACTGTAGAAATTTCATCGAAATCCAGTAAATCGGATTACCAAACGTTCAGCTGTTGAAAGTTCGGTAAAAAACTACCGAATACTGTAAAATTTTCTATGCGTCAATCCGTTTACAAACGAATCTGTAGATTTTGCTGAGCAACTGTAAATGTTTTACACCATTTTCGGTGAAAATGTGACAGCGTGCGTTACCAATCGGTCTGCATAATTAACAGAACATTTCGGATGATAGATTACCAATTTATGGAACGTACTGTAAACCTAAAAAACAACTATCGAATCGATTACCGAATGTTCAGCTGTTTCATATTCGGTAAAAGAAATCTAAGTTTGTTGGGTTGAAATTTCTCAGTGGTAAGAGAAGTCCTCTTCATAAAACTGACGATAGCCCGAGCTGTTTTGGCATCTGAGGCTTCAGGCGATAAAACGAAAATTATCACTGATTTACTTTAAAAGATAGTTTTTGAGCCACTGCACAAAAATCACCCTTTAATTTTTTTTGGACTTCATTTTGAACAAATGACGAAATGTTATCTCAATAATTTACCTAGAATAGATAGGGTAGATTTCACTCATTGAAGTAAACCTTTTGACAACTCAATACTGCTTGCAAAAGTGAGAACAATCTACGCAGTCACCGAGTTGTCTTAAATCAGCGTATGTACTAAAGGGTGTATTCGATAAAAATGGCACACACATATATACTCATCAAAATTAAACTGATCATCGGATTTTCTTGAAATTTTCAGGGAATGAAGAACTACTAATGAGTTTTGATTTACAACATTTATTTTATTCAATTTCGTCTCCCATCCAGAATGCCCGCACCTTCATTTTCACTCCACATCAAATTTTGTACAACCGGTTTTCCCATTGTTTTTGTTGTTTTTACCCAAATTTTCTTCAATTCTAGCTCTGTTTTTATAGTTTTGGGATGTTTGCGAAGTTCCGTTTTCATAATTGCCCAGAATTTTTCAATTGGACGAAGTTCCGGTGAATTTGGTGGGTTCATATCCTTTGGCACAAAATTGACTCCGTTGGCTCGGTACCATTCCAATACGTTTCGAGCGTAGTGGCAGGATGCTAGATCTGGCCAAAACAGAGTTGATCCTTTGTGCTTCTTAATGAATGGCAAGAGACGCTTCTTAAGGCACTCTTCCGTGTAAATCGCACCGTTTATTGTTCCGGAAGTGATGAAGGGAGCACTTATTTCACCACATCCGCAAATCGCCTGCCAGATTAGAAACTTCTTTGCAAATTTCGATAGTTTCTTCTTTCGAACATCCTCCGGAACATCGAACTTCGACTTGGCAACGAAATATTCTTGCCCAGGAAGTTGACGGAAGTCGGCCTTGACGTATGTTTCGTCATCCATCACGATGCAACCGGATTTGGTGAGCAGCTTCGTGTAAAGTTTCCGGGCGCGGGTTTTCGCAGTGATGTTTTGTTTTTCATTCCGGTTTGGGGCTTTTTGCACTTTGTAAACATGTAACCCAGCACGCTTCATGGTTTTCTGCACAAAACCGACTGACACCTTAGACTTTTTAGCGACATCTCGAATTGACATGTTTGGACGGTTCTTGAATTGTTGTACGACTTTCCTGGCCATTTTACTGTCCATTGGACCACTTTTACGACCACTCCCTTCCTTCCTTTGGACACTCAGACGCTCTTTGAAGGTTCTTATTACACGAGACACAGTTGTATTTGCAATTCCAAGCCTTTTAGCAATCCACCGGTGGGACGCCCTCACGGACAATTTCTTGTTTCGACGACATGACTGGAACTACTGAATGTATAACTATGAAACTTGGCAGATGTAAATAATACACTATGGATAAGATCTAGTCAAATTTCTATGTTTTTTACTCATACGATTCAAAAGTTACAGAAGATTTTCTGTGTGCCATTTTTATCGAATACACCCTTTATTTAATGCAACAGTAGGTTAAAATCACAAAACTCTGACTATTCTACATGCCAAAAGCACTAAGACCAAAAAATTGGTAGCAAAGCACTATCATGGACATTTTTTTCTATATGGCGAATGTAACAATCGAGTCTTTCATTTGTTTACTTTCTCTTTCTCTTTCCCTTTTGTACTATTTGCTTTACAAGCCAGTATGCCAGTATTATTGTCTTTCAATCTAAAGGAAACAGCTTCCACACCTACATAAAATATTGACCTTTCGAATTCTTGGATCATTGACTTACAAAATACCCTTAGGTGAAAAATTCATCCATGTATTTTTGCTTTCATTTTGTCTCTTTGTAATTGTTTCACCTCGTGATGGTGGAGCCGAAAATCTTAAATTTTGTGGATAAATAAAGCTGGAATGCTTACTTCCAGTGCACATGAGTTTTCACATTCATATTTGATGCAGAAACTGAGCATTGCACCTCTAAAATTGCTGCCGTAGTGAATCCCGTCTCATGTCACTTGTGAATCAATGCTCTAGTTCTAAGAATTCAAAAAAAAAGAAAGAGTTCAAAAAGAGTATTAATACTCATTTCCCTTTGTTCTTTTTCGAGATAATATTATCAGACTTTCTGAAAACAAAAATTCTTAACATTCCTGACAAAAAAAAACACCATTAACTTTCAACGCGCCCCATCGGCGCACAACTCTAACTCCCCGCAGCGACGAAAACAATCCAAAAATGCTCGATCGCTTCTGCCATCGATCGGGCCTACTGCCGATCACTGGACGAGTGGATAGTTTTTTTTAAGTCTACAGCCAAATCACGCATGTAATCCCGATCCGTCCGAGCCGTCATAATTGACGTCAATTACTTCTCTCGAGGTGATGTTGTTATATTGTTGTCCCCGCATCATCTTTGCAGACCCCTGGCAAACCTGACATTGATTTATCAGTTTTCCGGCAAGCGCCCTCACCTTCGTTTATGGTTGGATTGTCCGCCAAGGTTAACCACCAACCCAGAACTCTCGAAGGTGCGCAGTGGCAGCAGTGGCACGTATTTTGGCGGAGCAAAAAAAAAATGTTCTAAATAATGATCCCGTGCCACGCCAAGATCCAGTTCCTAATAGCCCAAGTGATATATTTCAAAAGTCAACGCAATTTTCGTCGAATCTTGTTGCCGAGCGCGAGACCCAAGCTCAGCCGATATATGATTGAAATAAGAGCTATTGTATAATAAAACGATGTAGAACAAGACACTCGTTAGTTTAGTATTCATAAAACGGCGAATTAGCTGTTCTTTTCATGTGTCCCACCTGTTCGTCCGCCGGCGTCGCTGTAGGTCGTCGTCGTCGTCGTCGTTCCGCGGTTTTGGCTCATCGCATTCGCGCTCTTGTCGCAGCAGTCGCGGTCTCGGCATAATGCCCGGACAGACATATGCGCGTCATGCATTCGGCGAATGGAGGGCGGCGGTAGCTGCGGCTGCGAATGGGCTCCGAAGGAATGGAAAAATCTCATTCTATGAATTAAAGATTTATTAACAGATAAACGAGTCGCGCTTCGCCGTCGTCGTCGGTTGGCTCGGTACCGAGAATAAGCTCTGTGTGAGTGCATATGAGAAATGTATGCAATGATTCATTTCGGCTTGGAATTGTGGGCGGCGGAGTCACCGAATGGTCAAGATAGATGTGAATTGAATTATGAATTAGATGGAGAAGTAGGAAGGATTCTCTCGGGTTGTCCCGCGTGAGCACAGGATTGCATAAATTACGGTGCGGAGCGGGGTGGGAAGGCCATCGAAGGTGGCGAGCTATTGCGTATTTGCATTCTTTTAGCAAAGACGATGATGGCGGCGGCAACATTTCTGTCATCGCATGCTTCCAGCAGTGTGTTTGTGTGTTTGTGTGTATGCCGCGATTCTAACTGTCAGCTGGAGCTGGCAGGCCCGCTGGCGGCAGCTACTACTCGCCATACCGTGCGGCACACATTGATTGAGAATGCGATGCGATCATCGCAGCAAAAATAGTGATGACTTCAACCCCCACGCCACCAGAGGGCACCACTTTCGCACAATCGGTGAATTTTGCATCAATTAAAATCAATAATATGCATTATCAATCAATTAGGGTCCCATAAAATGTGGTGATCTGGCAAACCGCCGCCTAGTTGCAGCCAGCGAGTTCAAACGCACCAAGAAGCGCGGCCCACTTGATCGTTCACTGGGCAGATCTCTCAATTGCCAATTTGGCATGAATAGAAGCAACTTTCCATTATAGTGTACTCACTCCTTCTTGTGTTTTAAGAGAAGGAGAAGCACTAGAGCAAATCCGTCCTTCCGTGGAATACAAATTGGATTCGTTGAGGAAACTTTTTTTACGGTGGGAAAACATTCCTTCACGCGTTGAAACCCACCATCAAATTGAAGATAATAGCTGGACATTTGGTTTGGCTCGATCACTTTCCCAGGTAAGTTTGTAAACATGAAGGTAATAAGGCTCTGCCGATGACGCACTCAACTAGAAAAATGGCTTTTGTTTGTCAATTGGATCATTCTGGTGCCGACATTCCAGCATTTACTTTGAACTGAATTTAGCGAACATTCGGAGCACATACCAATACTGGAGGCTCCAGTCTTTATGTTGGGCTGATGTAGCTGGGGTTCGTCGTATTAATTTGACTGGATTAAGTTGGTGGAGCTTCGGAAATGGCAAAGGGTAAATGCACCCTTCTTTTTGGGGAAATGCTCCTTAAACTTTGGAAAAATACTCCTTAGATGCGTTTGCCCGGTATAATGCAATAGGAGGTACTAACCTTCTGGTTAGCGCTTGCCGGGTGTTTTGACGGGTCTTCAGTTTCTTCAAGATTGTATAGTTTTGACGGGTTTTAAGTTTCTGAATCTAAGAGTCGTCAAAACAAAATGAAGACTCTTCCAAATGAAATTAAGCCTCGTCAAAATGAAATTTAAACCCGTCAAAACTACCTCAAAGATTGCAGAGCGAAGCTCCGCTATACAATCTTGAAGAAACTTAAGACCCGTCAAAACAACCGGCAAGCGCTAACCAGAAGGTAAATACCTCCGATTGCATTATACCTAAGGAGCATTTTTCCAAAGTTTAAGGAGCATTTCCCCAAATCGAAGGGTGCATTTACCTTGCTGCCCTTCGAAAATAGCATCCAGCTAATCTATACACGAAAAAAATTCCATGCCCAAATCCGTGAACTGCAGTCATGAAATCGAGAACAAGCCAAAATACACCGTCAACTGAATCACGTAATCATGAACTAAATAACGTTTAAAGGGAAAAATCCTGAAAACGTCATTTTCGGGAACGCTTTTTTCCGTGTAGAGACCACTTAAAGCTCACCCAACACTACAAAGTTAACCGAGGAGTAAACTGTGATCAATGAATTGCATTCGGTGCACCGAATGCACCATCCCCCAAATGCCAATTCTAGTTGCGCTCAGTCCACGACACCATCGGACCAGGGATTGCATCAGAGGAACCCAAACAACATCTCGTTTTCGGACACTCACCGCCTACTGCTTCCTACTCCTCGCTCGCTGTCAGTCACTTCTTCTCTCTGGTGGGCGGCTGCTAAACTCCTCCATAAAACTGCCCAGAAACTGACTCATCATTCTCTAAACCGACGGTTGGCGAGATAGCCGCCGTGGTAATTCTTTACACACCCCGGGAGACCTCACCGTCGTCGTCGTCGTTATCGATCATCGTCCAAAAGAGCCAGTTACCCCTCAGCGGCGGCGCCGCCCTTGTCTCCGCCGAATCTGACCGTTGAGAGAGGTGTAAATTCAATTTATACCGGCCGCAATTAATCAATGCCTTCGGTTCATTAATAAAGGGAGAGGGAAAATTAAGAAATATGATTAATTTTCGGGCCGTAACGAAGGCGACTAGGGTGGGCGATTCGAAGCACAATTTTACGGCTTTTCAGGGGTTCGATCGGTTCCGATTATCTCGTTCGGCCGTGTTGTAGCACCTCGTTTTTCGGGACCATAAAAGTGTCGTACAATGATGATGGTGGGCACAGGAGATAGAGACAAGGTCTGCGTGTGTTTCGAAACATAAAAATCAAGAAGAAGACGAAGACTACCACTAGCTTCTACCGGCGGCTCTCGGTCTGCCCAGGTTCATTCTTAAATTCCTACCTTCCCCATTGCCGCGCAACGAACAACAAAGCAAGCCTGGAGAAGCCGAGAGTGAAAGAAGAATTTGAAGAACTTCACAATGAGCCGGGAAAAAATTTCTCTACCATGTTGTCCCCTGTCTTGTACCGCTCAATCTTCTGTCTGTACGTGTCCGAGTCGTACTACCTGTTCCCACGAGATGGGAATGTCGACGCAAAGTCTGACCCAACTCCGCAGCGCAGAATGAAAATCTGTTAGAAAATAAATCTCCATTCCTCGAGGAACCTTCCGAGAAGTAGGCAATGGGTGCCAACGTCAGCAGAAACAACACTTCCTGGCTACTAGATCTTTCGGATGTTGTTTCTGAGAGTATATGTTTACTCACCGGTACGAATTCCTAAACCGCCAGTGTAAACAATCTTCATTGATCGACACAAAGCGGCTCTTGTTTCAACGTAAATAACCGTAGCAATGCAGGCAGGCAGGCTTTGAATGGATCGGTTTGCTGTGCATTGACGGCGGGAGTCTTCGATTCCAACCGCGAGGTGGCGCGGCCGGTGGCAATGTTGACTGAGCGCATTCCATCGACACATTCTCACACACATCTAGGCAGTTGATATTGGCTGTTGTTGGAGTTGATGTTTACCGATCGATTAGATTAGAACGCGCCGCTGGTGGAGTTGGGTTTGAGGAAGACCCGTCGCCATGTTTACCCAACTGTCAACGACCTTAATCAATGGAGATTGATAGCCACTGCGTGAGTGTGTGCCGTGCTGCATTTTCGGAGGGATGCGCTTTATCTACCTGACCGGATCGATGCTCATCGACTCTCATCGATGATTTACTACCGGGTTCCAGGCGTACCGGCGTACCAACACGGTCCGCGTCCTTTGCCGTCGTCTTAATTCTAGCTGCCTTTTCGTTTTTATTTATGAGTGGACAGCCATAAATCATCCTCTGATCGTTGCCGACGATGCCACCTCTATCTCCGCCGAACGATGCAGTCCAGTGATACGTTGGAGTGGACAGACGGGAGGGGGTTATTTAATAGCGACGAGAAACATCTGCAGAATCGTCGCCGTAATCGTAAACTTGAGATAATTCACCTCCCAGGCGCAGTGGTGCTAGAAACTGTTTAAATTAACTGGAATTGACTGAACAATATTTCAAAACGGAGCACAAATTTTGAGGTTACCAAGAAGATATTCGCTTATTCGTGTGCAAAAACCCGTTGAGTTAACAACACTGCCCAGTTGTCCGAGCCGAGGTCAAGTGGCATTTATTTCTACCAATAATGTCCGCCCGTGCCTGAATCGAGCCGAGCCGAGCCGAAGCGAATCAACGAGCTACTAAATAGCTACTAATTGAATTAGAATTTTCCGTTTCTTCGCACTCCTATAGAAGACTTATTTATGTTTTATTTTATTTTTTATGGAAAGTGACTTTTTGGAGGAGGCCAAAAAAAAGTCAGTTAGCCAGCAGATCGCAGTAGCCGTGGCCAGCGGTTTTATGGCGGATACGGTTCATGGGGTGGACGAACGAGATTAAATTGCCATTATTGGCGGAGCGTGTGCCGAAATGGCGAGGGATTTTTCATCGAGTGGAAAAAATACGCACCTGTCAGGGTACTTATCCCAGTTTCGCCATGCGCGGGAAGCAAACCTATTTCTCAGGCCTTTTATTTTCTTGGAAGAAGATTTATGGTGGCATTCATGGCAATGCGATTTTAGTTTTTCAACAGACACAATTGTCGATTGCGATTAAAAATATTTCTGTTTTACTGTCGTCACAGTCGTCAAGACACATATAGTACAATAAGTGGAACACACATACAATAATTCCAGCAGTACACTTGTTGCAAATCGGTTGAAGTAACTTCAATGTGACCTAATTAAGTCACACTCGAGTTGCTGCAACCAATTGTGACGGTTCGGTGGCCTATAGGGAGTCCCAGAAAGTCAAAGCACGGTTTTAAGGTCTGTATCCACATTAATCCGGACACGTAGGAATGAAAAATTTCACTGTGGTATAGCTGAGAGTCTATGATGAAAAAGATTATGATTGATGTTTACATTTATGTTTAGTATTAAGATGGGAGAAAGAAAAACAAGTGCGAGGATTTTGTAGGGGTATCAAATGACTTCATGTTTAGTATTCACGATGTGCTCAAATCATTTTCGGAAAGTTTGACGGTGGAGAGGAAACCGAGAAGTGACAAAAACATTGGACGCGCTGATCCTGCCATGGACCGAAAGGTGAAAAGGATATTAACGAAAAACCCAAATCTCTCCATTCGAACGGTGGCTCGTAAAATAGGGATGCCGCCTGGTTTTGTCCAAAAATCAAAACAACGTTTGGGACTTAAGTCGTATAAAGTAAAAACAGTTCCAAATCGCAACGATAAACAGAACTTGGCAGCAAAATCACGGGCTCGACATTTGTACTGCGAATATTTGACGAAGTTTTCATGCGTTGTTATGGACGATGACACTTATGTCCTGGAGGATTTCAAGCAGCTTCCAGGGCTGGCTTTTTATTCTGCTATGGCCAGAAATGCTACTGCTGAGCGTTTCAGAACGAAGAAGGCATCGAAATTTTTCTATCAGAAAGAGTGTCTACAGAAGCGATTGCTACTCTTCAGCAAAAGTCACAAAGAAAAACCTTTGTTCTGGCCCGATTTGGCATCGTGCCACTATGCTAAAACTGTGATGGAGTGGTACCAAGCAAATCAAGTGAACATTGTACCAAAAACCTCAAACCCGCCAAATTGCCCAGAGCTACGACCAATCGAGAGATATTGGGCTCTGATGAAGCGGAAGCTTTCTGGAAAGAAGCGAGGAATCAAAGACATCAAACACTTCCAACAAATTTGGACAAAGACGGCTTCTACGATTTCTGAAGAGTCTGTACAAACCCTAATGGACGGAGTTAAGTGCAAAGTTCGAAAATGTTATGCAAATACCGAATTACTATGTTTTGTCTTCACGAATTGTTAAAACACATCCCATGAATCTGAAATAAACAACTACGACGGAAGTACAATGCGAAATTTATGTTTTATTCATGTTTTTAGGTGTCCGGATCATGGCGGATACAGACCTTAATGCGCCACCATGGTTGACTTCAATCGCAAGCATGGTAAAATCAAACGCATTTATAGTCAGGTGAAAATTGTTGGAGTTTGCGCTTAATGTAACCCTCGCAATGGAAGTTTCTACTGCGGATTTTTTTGTTGCGTGTAGGTTCTGGTTCAGTATCCGGTTTAGCCATAGACTAGCTCTAAGACCAGTAGGTCCTGAACAAATACGATATTTTTCTTGGCTCAGTCAGTACTAGCACATCGGTCCCAAGCTCGGTCCCAAGCTTAATAATACGCCCCTCATTATGAGCTCACACGAACACACTCTCAAATATTCTGTCAAAATAACACAGCAAATCAAAACAAAGGCGCAAATATGTATAGTTAGGTGCTGGCTTCAAGGTGTACTTCGGACCAAGGGGTTCTACAACAGTGAACCAATTTCAAATCACTAGTTGCATATTGATTGTTGGTTTAGCTGTTTAGTTGCATGAACAGAAAGATCCTCGTAGTAGAATTCTCCGGACGGTAGTTTGAGTGGCATTCTATTTTATGGGCTACATCATAATTAGAGAGTACTGGGGTTAGTCACTCTGCCACGGTGTGTTTGTGTTTCAGGGTGTCAGAAGGTGTTTTTTTGTCTTAACACATCTGTCATAATTAAAATCGAAAATTAATGCTCATTGGCAACCATGGAACGTTTTGACGTTCAATCCGTGCACGTTCAATACCAACACTCAATATGAAACTAGCGATTTGAAATTGGTTCACTGTTGTAGAACCCCTACTTCCGAAGTACTCTTTGCAGTCTGCACCTTGTAATAACTCTTGCGCTTTTCGGTACCTTTCGGTACTAGTATCTTTGATTCGCTATGTTATTTTGACAGAGTATTTGAGGGTGTGTTGGTATGAGCTACGGCATTAGAGGCGAATCATTTTGCTTGGGACCGAGCGTGGGACCGGTGTGCTAGCATTTCCTTAACCAAAAAATATATTCATTTTCTTCGTGACTATCCAGCCGCTGGTACTAGTATCTTTGTTTTTGTTTTGATTCACTATGTGATAGTGACAGAATATTTGAGGGTGTGTTTGTGTGAGCTACGTTATTAGGCGCAAATCATTACACTGAACTCAAACATCATCCCAAGATCGTCTGAAATGTAATTCGATTGCGCCCTTTTTCGAAACGAAAAGCCTATGACGATCATCCATGTTTTGTATGACAATCAACCAAATTTAAAATGATGTTTGTTTCACAACTGTGTAGATCATTAGCGATTTATGAATAATTTGAAACAATTCAATGACTTGAATTTATTTCACATTACACTTCCTAAACCGTTGAGCAAATATTCCAACGGGAGCACAATAATTGAAGGAGTCAGGAAATATTTTTCCGTAACTCCGTAGAAAGCGAGTGGGTTTCGATCCTTTATTCGTACCAGTTCTGATAGCGATTGATAGGTTTTTTTTCCAAATGATGTAAAATGGAATGTTGTTTCGAATGATTTGCGTTGTAGGGTTTTTCCAATGCAATACGCATTCCATTTTGGAATGACGATTTTTCATACAGCGTGCATTCGAATTTGAACGGGAGGTCAATTCACTTCGCGTATTATTAGTTGTTCAACATTAGAAGGATAATCATCTGATTTCTAGAAAATCGTCCTCCGCCTGTATCTATCATTCGAAAACGCGGTTTCAATGTTTCGATATCAACCGACGGAAGATTCATTCGATAAAAAGAGGCTGTTTGGGTTCACTGTAAGCTTGGGACCAAGCCAAAAAATACTTTCTTTTTTTTCGTGTCTACCCGCCGGTGGTTTTTCCTTCTTCTGGTTGGTTTGGGGGGGGGGGGAGGGAAAAAAAAAAAGAGGGAAAGAAAGGGTTGGGTGGGTGGGGGGGGGGCCAAAACCATTTTTTTTTTGTGGGGGGGGGGGTGTGGTTTGTGTGTGGGGGGGTTTTGTTTTGGGGGGGGTTATGGGGGGGGGGGGGGGTGTCTTTTTCTCGTTTTTTTTTTTTTTTGTTCGGTTTTTTTTTTTTGTTTGTGGGGGGGAGATTTGTCGGTTCCTTTGTTTGTTTTTTTTTTTTTTTTTTTTTTTATTAATTTACTTTTTATATTACAGGGTGTGACAGAAAATTATGCGAAAATGTTCAAACTTGAGTATTGGGTTAATTCGTGTAGCTAGTGACTAGTTTCTGTTGAAAATGTATTTGTTTATGTTTACTTTCAAGTGCTGCATCCAAACATTATATTTGTTTTATTGCAAATTCGTCAAAATGTTCGCGAAAGAAGTGATCACCAGTTTGTTGCTCGCCCAGAAGAAGCCGAAAGGGATTGCCAAGGTGGTAGGGTGCCATTTGGCAACAGTTTACCGCATAAAAAAGTCCCTGCAGGATGGTCCTAAGCAGCGGAAGCCGGGAAGCAAACGTCCGCGCTTTGCACGCACGCTGAACGTGATCAAATCGGTCCGTGCAAAAAATGCTCGCAACCCGGTGCGTTCCATAAGAAAACTTGCAAAAGAAGCCAATATTTTGTAGAAATCCATGCGGAGAATCATCAAAGAAGACCTGCATGCATCTTCCAGAGCCAGAGTGAAACGCCACTTGATTATGGACCGAGTCAAGGAATTACGAGTGACTCGTTCCAAGAGATTGCTTTCCTTGTTGAAGAAGGAAAAAATGATAATCCTGTTCTCCGACGAAAAGCTTTTCAGCATCGATGCTGTGGCCAACAGCCCCACGGACCAGTTCATTTCACCGCAGAAAATGGAGAACGTTCCGGAAAAAGTGAAATTCAAATTTCAAACCAAACATCCGGCTGGTGTCATGATGTTTGGCTTGGTGGCGTCCAACGGTTTGAAAATGCCGCCTGTTTTCATTGATGCTGGAGTTAAAATCAATACCGAAGTGTATATCGGTATTTTAAAGGACCAAGTGCTTCCCTGGGTGAAGGCCAACTTCTCCGAGGACCAAAACGTTGTCCTACAGCAGGATGGAGCACCGTGTCACACGTCCAATCGAACCCAACAATGGTTGAACGATAACATGAAGTTTTGGCCGAAGGATTTGTGGCCCCTAGCAGTCCAGATCTTAATCCGTTGGATTATTCGATTTGGGCATATGTTGAAGCACGAGCCTGCAAAACATCACACCCTAGTGTGAAAACCCTGAAGTCAACCATAACACGCACATGGCAGTCAATGTCGGAGGACTACGTCAGAAAGGCATGCTCTGGCTTCCGGCGTCGGCTCGCGGATGTTATTAATAAAAATGGAGGACGCATTGAATAAATTTGTTTGAAAGGACTTCATAAAGATAACTTCATTTGAAAATGTTGATATTATTGCTTGAATTAGTTGAAAATGGGGTTTGAAAGAAACAGAACAAATATTCGAATTATTTTCTGCCGCACCCTGTAGGCACTTCAATGATACTACTATTTTTCAACCTGGCCATGTCGGATTTTCGACGAGGGTGTCCAAAATCGAATTTTCTTATTTCCGCTTCCCCCCCGCACAATTTTTTTGTGTTTTTTTAATGTTTTGTTGTAAAAATTTTGGGGAAAAAAGAGGAAAAAATTCTTAATAAAACTGCTACAATCCCCTTCCGAACACTACCCTTTTTAAAAAAAACTTTTTAAATATTTGGGGGGGGGCCCGTCTTTCGGCCGCTTTTTTTTAATTTTTTAAAAAATTTTTAAAATTTTTTAATTTTTTGGCGTAAACCTTGTAGTCAATCTTAATCATTTATACGCCTCGATCCATGGGTTTACGAGACCAGACCGTATTTCTAATGAATTCGGATCTTGGCACTAAACACGACGTTTGATAAATGTATAAACCCGGAATTTTGCTTCCGCCTTACGACAAACCTCCACCCTCACCCTCATCATCTACAAAATAACACCGCATTGCAAAAGTGAAAAGAGCATATCCCGTCGTGCTTAGATCGGGGTCCCGTGTGATCGCACACATTGGTGGACGGATCTAGAAAAGGAAACCGAACCCGTTCGATCCAAAAACTGTGGCAGACGTGCAAAAATGCGTGCGAAAATGTTTCCATGTCGGCAGTTGCGGCGGCGGCGGCGGCTGCGGCAGTTAATGACAAATTCATGTTTGCCCGCCTTTCCCCCTTTTCCCCCCGCGACTGGTCGGCCTTTGGTGAAAGAAGAAATAAACCGACATCATCCAACGGCAAACGGGCGCGCGGTCCTACAAGAAAGATCGATTAAGATGATCAGGCCGCGTGATATCAGGTTCTTCTTCTATGCTCTGATACCGAATTCTCTTCCTCCACCGAGCATGGAACACCGATTGCGCCTGGGTTGGGCTGGTAGGGAATTCTCGATCAAAAGTAGATGCATATTTTTCGATTCGTTCCGTTCCGGTACCCCGCTCTCAGTCTCCATCCGAGTTCATTACGATCATTTTTATTGCTTTCCGATGTTAGTTTCGGTGGCGGTGGCGATCATGTTTCATACCGAATATTTAGCGTTGCTTAAATTCCACCGATCGCACGTACCTACATTAGCTCATGATCGTGCATTTCGTTCCCGGTTGATTTCTTCAATTGCATTCAGGGAAATCGATGGCGAGCTGAGAGCATCTATTAGGTTTCTTATCTAGGCGAAAATCTCTCACGCCACTTGAAAAGTCGACGGCAACGGCGACGATGACAAGGAACGGTGGGTTAAAAGCAAGCATAAACTAGGTGACTTTATCACCCGATAGGCGACGAGTTGTCGCGCATTGACATTTGCTGCTGCAGTCGAACGTCAAATAATTTGCTCTTCGCTGAACAGCGAATCGTAGCAGGCTCGGGCGCGCACTCATGGTGTTGAACTTTAAATTGCGAAAAGTCAAACGCACGATGAGTAAAATGCTAGAAAATATGTGTGTGAAATAGCGCAGTGCAGCTTCTATCAGGAGATGCAGGCGCCACTGCCTGCCGCCATCTTAACGACCGAGTGGCGCCTGCTGCATTTTCTGCGGTAAAATACTAGAGACAACATTTCCCAAAAGGATTAACGTTTAATGTTACGGTTTTTTGTTGTACCAGATGCCTGCCCCGATGGACGGAGGTTCATTGCTTTTCGATCAAAATTTTATTGACCGCTACCGCCATCCACCTCACCATACCAGCAGAATGCTTACTTGAGTAGTATTTTACCCGAACCGTGCCGTTTGTTTGTAGTTTAGAAATCATTACTCTTTGAAGTCGGAATGAGCAATCGGAACTGAAAAGACGGGGAGGGGGTACGAGGACCGGTATTCGTCATTGACGGCCCCGTAGAACGTCCGCGAATCGCGATGAGCTCAGTGTTAATTGTCGAACCAATGCCGTCGCCCGTCGTCGTCTTCGCTGCGCCGTTATAATATGCGACAAAAAAAAAACACCCTGCCAACGTCGTTTTATAAAAATACCCATTTGAGCAGAGTTCGCCCTTTTCGTTTGAAACCGAAGAGCGCCATGAAATTAGACACTTTCTAACTGTTGTACTCCAGTCAGAAGCTGGCCGAGCCAAGTAGGCACTGAAGAAATTGACAAACAACTCACAGGGAAAGAGTTGAAATTGGTAAGCAAGGCGAAGGTGGAGGCATCGGCGGGAGTGCAACTGCGATTCGCGCAAGTGTGGGATGATATTTTCACCACTCCTCTCACACCATGCGACACTTAACCTAGAAAATGGCGTCGAAGCGTGCGATGCGACTCGACCGATGAACAACGCGAGCTGTTGACTTGGGCCACTCTTTTCTATCTTTTTCGAATCGTTGCAAAAGACGAAACAAATCCATGTAGGTAGACGGCGCGCAGGTTGTCCCATAACCCACTTTGGCGGATGGAGAGCGTCGACAAGCAAACCAATCTGTTCCGTCCGACCGTCCGATAGCTTCGCGGGCGGTTTATGCGTTCCTCAGAGCACCCACTCTGAGTGATAATTAATAGGAAACATCTTGCGGGCGTTGGCTGCAAAGCATTCATTCAAACGTGAACAAGCAAGGAGCGCAGTTGTTGTCCATGGACGGAACAGTTCCGAAACTGGGAAAGATACCACGATTTGCGGTGTTAGGGGGAATTAATCATTGATCAATCATCGAACTTTGCGTGGATCTGAAAATTGCACAGCAAAAGTGACAAAAATAGCACAAAAAATAAGCTCCAAAATATGTGGAGATTTTTTTTTACTAAATTCCGACTAAAGGGTGTTTCGATCAAAACTTGGTGGACTTAAACTTGGCGCATTTCCTTTCATCGTGCGTTAAAAAATTTTGCACACGCCTCATTTTGAAGATGTGTGCGTGTTGCATCATGCCTTTATTTTGATTTTGAGATTAGCACTTCAGTTATTAAAATGTCGTCGAAGGAAGGGAAGCAACGCATCAAAATTTTGTACGTGCATGGCGAAAATCCAAACTACTCTCACGCCAAGTTGGCGAAATTGTTGAATGTGGCTAAATCAACCAACGTATTAAAGGTGTTCGGTAAACGTTTGTCGACAGCCAGGAAAGCTGGAGCGGGGGGAAATCGAAAGCCGGAGGCCACAGCGACGACAAAAAGAGTTGCCGCTGTTCCGAGCGAAACCCCAAGCTCTCCGTACGAGATGTCGCAAAGAAGCTAGGAGTGGTGCCTTCAACCGTGGATAGAGCTAAAAAACGAGCTGGACTGTCGACTTACAAGAAAGTGGTGACTCCAAATCGCGACGATAAACAAAACACGTCGGCCCAAGCACGATCGCGAAAGTTGTACACGACGATGCTGACGAAGTTTGATTGCGTGGTATAGGACGGTGAATTTTACGTCAAGGCAGACTTTAAACAGCTTCCTGGACAGGAATTTTATACGGCAACCGGACGGGGAAAGGTGGCAGATATTTTCAAGCACATTAAACTGTCAAAGTTCGCGAAGAAATATCTGGTATGGCAGGCCATCTGTACCTGTGGCTTAAAGAGCAACGTTTACATTGCGATCGGAACCGTCAACCAGGAAATTTAGATGAGCGAGTGCCTACAAAAACGTCTACTGCCTTTCCTGAAGCGACACAATTGTTCCGTTCTATTTTGGCCGGATTTGGCATCTTGCCATTACGGGAAAAAGGCAATGGAGTGGTATGCTGCCAACAACGTTCAAGTGGTGCCCAAGGACAAGAACCCTCCCAACACGCCAGAGCTCCGCCCAATCGAACAATATTGGTCCATCGTCAAGCGGAACCTTAAGAAGACTTAAAAAGCTGTTGTGAGTGAGAGACTGTTCAAGGCAAACTGGCGGTCTGCGGCGAATAAAGGACAAGGAGACTGAACAAAATCTTATGGCAGGTGTTAAACGAAAGACCCGGCAATTTGCATTCGGTAAAAAGGAAGCTTAGCTGAATATTTCTCCTGTATTCTGTATTAACTGAACTTGAAAACGAAAAAAAATTTGACTTATTAATAAAAACTTTGATCGACTCACACACATTACTATTTGACCAAATTTTGATCGGAACACCCTTTAATTCAATATTCAAAATAATTGTTCACCAATTTTCCATGCGATTATAATGCCACCTGGTGGTGAGCCCACCGGTGAGTCATCTATAAATATAAGTAGGCTATATACAGACAAAATTACGGCTCTATCAGTTTGTTTATGATAATTACCGCCGGTTCCACCCCGGACCTAAGAAGTCCGTCATCGTGCCAGTCTAGTGCGGTCTTTGTGCCAGTCCGACGAAGCCTAGCGGCCATATATGTACAAGATCCTGGCACTTCTGGAGAAAGGTGAGAGCATAGAGCGCAAGCCAGATTCCGACCGTCCGACGGTTTCGCGTGACCGGAAGGTGCAGCAAGCGCTGAAGCGGAAGACGACAGGCAAGGTGGAAAAATCCTTCCACGCCTTGGGCTGGGAGTTCGACGTTACCAGCCAGCCGGTCAAAAAGTATTTGGCCAACATGGACATCGCCATCGCAGAAGTTGAGGGCGGCCGTGTGGGAAGCGCCAGCGGCCACCCAAATGCGGTGGCTGAAGGGGCTCGTCAAGGATGTCTTCCCTGTGAAGCGCAACGTGGCTGTGATCATGGATGATGAGACGTACCTAACGTTCGACGGAAATTACAGGCAGGGGACCGACTATTTCACGCCCCCAGGAAGGAGGTGAGCAATGACGTGAAGTACATCTCCCACACGAAAATCCCGAAGAAGGCCCTCTTGTGTCTGACAATCAGTGAATAGACGATGTCGAAGCCGCTCTTCTTTTGTCCGGGACTTGCGGTTCACTGGGAAGTTTACAGCATTAGGTTCTTACCGGAAGATGAGGCCTCTCTTAACCCTTTAAGGCCGAAATTTTTCCAAGCGTAATTGTGAAAGCAATTTGGTGTATTCTGATAGATTTGGTGCTCAATAACATAGAAATGATTGAAAAAGGTAGGAAATATTTGTTTGAGATGTGCTAGGTCTTCCAAACTATCCTGAAGTTCAGAACCTAAGATTCACTGTTTTAACAGTAGCTTTATCCACTATGTAATGTTATTTTATGTATCCAGTCATGTTCATTGGTTCTTCTTGATGGTCAACTATTTTTTACTGATGTTTATGACTTGGGTTGATGCCGTCAATTTCCCAATCCAGTCCTTTCATTAACGGATAGCTCATTTCAGAAGCTGAACATCAAAATATGACAAACCATGAAATTGTTGTGATGACTATAACTACCTATTACTTAAGCCGAGCATTGCCGTTCCGCTAATAAACTCCAGGAAAGTTTGGATTGCCTAGAGCATCCCAAGATTACCCGAGTAACACATCTTCATGTTTTTATGTTGAGTAAGCTTCTTTATAACCCAATCTAGTTATATAAAAGTATAAAACTTGTGTGTTGCTTGGGTATCTCATAATAACTGTTACTCTTCTAAGATATTTAATGATAATGTTTCAATACACATCCTAGCTTTACATAACCCAGAAGGCTTTTGTTACAACTGTAGGTCTTATGTTCTGATCTCAAGAATAGTTTGGATGACCTAAACTTTTAATATTACGTCAGAACAGTTTGCGGTGTTATGCAGAAAAACTGGCATTCAGCACTTCCGAAATACACCGTATCTTCCCCTGTCCAATGGTCAAGCGGAGGGATTGGTATACACATTGAAGAGGTCATTGCTCAAAATCAACGAGGGGGAGTACACCTCCTCCAGGTATACCGGACTACCCCCAGCCGTGTTCTGAATGGCAGGACTCCTTCGTAGCAAATGTTTGGTCGTAACCTGAGGACAGTTCGTGATCTCCTTCATTACGAACAACCAAAGCTAGTGGTCCTTAATCATCGCCAGAACGAGCAGTCCAATCAGAAGCACAGCTCAACTCAATTTGACTTCGGTAAAGGTGACAAAGTATTCTCCAAGGTCTATCATATCTAGGTGTGATCATCCAAGTCATCGGCCATGTATACCATAATGTTCTGCTGGCTGAGTGACACGGACGGAAGAAACTCATCACTGCACACACCAATCAACTCATGCATCGTTCCAGCGACGAAACGTCCGTTGCAGAGTATTCGAAACCACTGGGTATCCTGGTGGACATGTTTGGCCTGCAATCCACAAACGCATTGTTGCCGTCCTCTCGACGACGTCAGGATCAGGACGTTCATCAAGAAACGCAATCACGGTCTGAAGTAGAGATTGAAGTCGAAGCAGATTCCAGTCAATACAGACAAGCTGAAGCTGTTTCCGAGCCAGAAGCAAGTTCCAGGCATATTGAACAACCAGAATCGGACCATGAAGAAGAAGACGACCAACCTTTAGCCGGTACTGTTCAAGAGTCCCAACCATCAACTGATACCATTCAAGACTCACCATCGGCCCGGGCCCAGAAGATTAGTCGGATGCCATCTACATTTGAGCCATACCTGTTCTGGAAATAAGAAGGGAGGAACATAGTAGTCGATAACAAACTATGGATCATTGGGGGCAACAGCTGCGGTTACCATGAATGGATCATAACAAGAGTTGATAGGGTATATAAATAAAAATGAATTGCTGTCTGTCTGTCTGTCTGTCTGTCTGTCTGTCTGTCTGTCTGTCTGTCTGTCTGTCTGTCTGTCTGTCTGTCTGTCTGTCTGTCTGTCTGTCTGTCTGTCTGTCTGTCTGTCTGTCTGTCTGTCTGTCTGTCTGTCTGTCTGTCTGTCTGTCTGTCTGTCTGTCTGTCTGTCTGTCTGTCTGTCTGTCTGTCTGTCTGTCTGTCTGTCTGTCTGTCTGTCTGTCTGTCTGTCTGTCTGTCTGTCTGTCTGTCTGTCTGTCTGTCTGTCTGTCTGTCTGTCTGTCTGTCTGTCTGTCTGTCTGTCTGTCTGTCTGTCTGTCTGTCTGTCTGTCTGTCTGTCTGTCTGTCTGTCTGTCTGTCTGTCTGTCTGTCTGTCTGTCTGTCTGTCTGTCTGTCTGTCTGTCTGTCTGTCTGTCTGTCTGTCTGTCTGTCTGTCTGTCTGTCTGTCTGTCTGTCTGTCTGTCTGTCTGTCTGTCTGTCTGTCTGTCTGTCTGTCTGTCTGTCTGTCTGTCTGTCTGTCTGTCTGTCTGTCTGTCTGTCTGTCTGTCTGTCTGTCTGTCTGTCTGTCTGTCTGTCTGTCTGTCTGTCTGTCTGTCTGTCTGTCTGTCTGTCTGTCTGTCTGTCTGTCTGTCTGTCTGTCTGTCTGTCTGTCTGTCTGTCTGTCTGTCTGTCTGTCTGTCTGTCTGTCTGTCTGTCTGTCTGTCTGTCTGTCTGTCTGTCTGTCTGTCTGTCTGTCTGTCTGTCTGTCTGTCTGTCTGTCTGTCTGTCTGTCTGTCTGTCTGTCTGTCTGTCTGTCTGTATGAACCTTATAGAATCGAAAACTACTGAACCGATCGGCATGAAATTTTGTATGCAGGAGTTTTTGGGGCCAGGAAAGGTTCTTATGATAGTTTGAGACACCCCCATCTCTTGAATGGGGGGGGGGGGGCTCCCATAGAAATTAAGCACAAATGTCTGCATAACTCGAGAACTAATCAAGCAAAGAACATCAAATTTAGCATGGGGGAGTTTTTGGAGGCATGAAATGTTTCTATGGTAGTTTCAGACCCCTCCTCTCTCTAGAAGGGGATGCTCCCATAAAAATGAAACAGAAGCTTCTGCATAACTCAAGAACTAATCAAGCAAATGGAACAAAATTTGGCATGTGAGATTTTCTGAAGGCGAACAATGTTTCTATGGTAATTTGAGACCCCTCCTCTCTCCTAGAAGGGGGGCTGTCATGCAAATGAAAATGAAATTTCTGCATTACTCTAGAACTAAGAAAGCAAATGGAAACAAATTGGCATGTGGGGATTTTGTAAGCAAGAACTGTTTCTACGGTGGTTCGAGACCCCTCCTTTTTCTGGTAGAGGAGAGGGGGGGGGGGGGGGGGGGGGGGTTTCATACCAATGAAACATAAATTTAAACCAAACATGAGAATTCTTCCTACTGTTATGAAAATTTGTATGCAGAGGTTTTTGGGACCGGAAAACGTTCTTATGATGGTTCGAGACTCCTCCCCCGTCTGAGAGGGGGGAGGGCTCCTATATAAATGAAACACAAACTTCTGCACAACTCGAAAACTAATCAAGAAAATGAAACCAAATTTGGCATGTGCGGGTTTTTGAAGACAAGAAACGTTTCTAAGGTAGTTTCAGACCCCTCCCCTCTCATACAAATGAAACAGAATTTGTTTTGCCTAACTCGAGAACTAATCAAAACAAATGAAACCAAATTTGGTATTTGAAGGTTTTTGAAGGCAGGAAATGTTTCCATGGTGATTTGAGACTCTTCCCCTCTTTGGAAGGAGGAGGGAGGGGCTCTCATACAAATGAAACACAAATTTTAACCAAACATGAGAATTGTCCCTACTGTTATGAAAATTTGTATGCAGGGTTTTTTGCGGCCGGAAAAGGTTCTTATGATGGTTCGAGACTCCTTCCCCGTCTGGAAGGGGGAGGAAGGGCTCCCATACAAATGAAACACACATTTGTGCATAACTCGAGAACTAATTAAGCAACTGGAACCAAATTTGGCATGTGGGGGTTTTGTAGGCAGGATATTTTTAATCCCCTCTCCGGAGGGGGGAGAGGACTCTCATGCAAATGAAACAGAAATTTCAACCAAACATGAGAATTATCCAGGCAACTAAAACACAAAATGTGTATTTTGTGGAGAAAGGAGCATGTTCTGACAGAAGTTTGAACCCCTATTTATTCTAGAATGGGAGATGCTTGAGAGTTACTCTCAGTGCCACATTTTTGCCAGAAGTTGATCTAAGGTTATGCAAGAGAAAATGACGGGCGGGAAAAATTAGTGCTTTAATTTGTTTATGGACCCTCTGTTTTCTACGCGAATTTTATACACGCTTTGGGAAGTCCATTCAAAAAGATGATGGCTCCGAAAATAGAAAATGGTTGTTTGAAGATAGATGTTTTGTCAATGAAATGCTTCTACACAGAAAGAAAAACCATGGTAGAAACTAAAGATCTGAGGGTATACACACTTACGTTTAATATTGCCGAAATTACCCACATTAGCAAACAATATGTAAACAAAACTCATCTCTAAAAAAACCACAAAACCACCAGTTCTATTGTATTTTCATTCATTTAGTTGCAAGCGTAGCAAGGTTCGCACCGGGTTCAGCTAGTGATAGATAAAAAGAGTAACAGTTGTAACGAACATTCTTTAGTTTTTCCACTCCTAGAATAAAGAACTATTATTAAAACATCAAGCTTTCTTTATTTGGAAAAACACAACAAAGTCGAATTCAGATGTTTTCGAAAATATATATTTAATTTTTCAAAAACCTTCATTCTTTGACTGTCTGTTTTAGAGAGCTAAGCAGTTAGTTGATACTAGGTTATCTCTAAACTTGACAACTGTTGTAACTTCAATGATCTACGAAATGTTGAACGCACAAAATTGGCCCTAACATAACTTCAGGCTTCTGTTTTCTGAAACTGCGAGATTTCCCAGTTACATAGGAAAATCAGGAAACTGCACGGAATCCTTTTAACCCTGAACGATTTGATCGAGGTTTTCAACGCCAACAAATGTAGTACAGCTCATACAGGAACTATTATTAACTCAGGCAGTGTAATCCAGTTTCATATCTGAGAAAGCGCTGACGTCTGCCATAGATGAAATATGCAATCAGCCAGAGATACCAATTTGATTGATGGGAATTAAAAAGAATCGATTCGCGCTCTTTTAACGCTTGTGGAAATTCCACTAAATTGAACCTCCCGTGTGTGAATCAACCATGGTTCTTCCAAATATTTCCATAAGCATTCAATTGTTCTCGTAACCAGGTTGGACGGTCAATCGAAATCGTTACCAGATGGTGTGGTGATAGTTTCTAAAAAAAAGCCCCAACGGTATTGATACCACCCACACTGGAATGGATCAGCAACTTCCTTTTAATTGAACCTCATCTGAATAAGAAACACAACAGTTGAAATGGGTTCGTTGACCCTCTCGCAGCAACCTACAAATAAAAACCAACCGTCAGGCGGTGGCGGCCGCGGCGGTAGTGGGCGAACGAAGCAGGCGGTGCGCGGCATCGCGTAGTGGAGATTCTCTTTGCCGTGTCCTACTCTTGCGTCGCCGTAGCGACACGGTATTCGTGTATTTTTACGACTTATTACTATATTTGTATAATGATTTGCTTGAATGTATCCGAGATGGATCATGATGTGTGACGATATGTATTTTTTGTGTGTTTGGCTTGTGTTGATTTCGCGAATTTGTGCCCGTCAGTTCGAGGAATTACTTTTATCAATTCGACAGCTTAGTATTGAGAGGGGCACCTCAGCCGCGTGATAAAAAAGAGTTGGACAAAACTCGCGTAGGCAAATAAACAACCGAATAAAAGGCGAATCGCAGCGCCACCTATTTCGCCGTCGGCTTAACAGCTTCATGGGTACGGGGGTAAGCAGAGGAAAATACGTCTTCTTGTATAACAGGTTAACTGCGCGCTACTAGGCGGGTCGGGCTACCGAAGAGTGGCTGAGCAAGCAAAACAAAGACGGAGTACGGGAGTCAAGCGGGCGGGCAGGCGAGATAATGATGGCAATTATGTGGCGCTTATCCGTGTCCAGCAAGCCGCGGGCGCTCGTCACCGCCACGCACCACTTCCCCTTTTCCAGCAATACGCACATGCGGGCGAATTTAGCTTTGACGGCCGCGGCACAAATCGATCGCCTCTTGATTAATAAGGCGATAATTGATCGGTCAGCCCCTCGTCACTCGCTCGCTCGCTCGTTGGATTGCTGGCTGACGTTTATGAACCCATTTTCTATTTTCGGAGCCATCATCTTTTTGAATGGACTTCCCAAAGCGTGTATAAATTTCGCGTAGAAAACAGAGGGTCCATAAACAAATTAAAGCACTAATTTTTCCCGTCCGTCAGACCAACCGCAGTAGTAGGCGAAAATATGACAGCAAAACGAAATTTGCTGTGCACATCGCGCGAGAATATGCCCGCTGCCGAGCGACCAAACGACCGGACAAGACTTTCATTTCTGAATTATTGTATATCCCAGAGGTCGCTACTGCTGCAAAGCCGGAAAGAAGGGCAGCGAGGAAGAAAAGAAAAAAAAAAAGTGAAGATGATGCAGAGCTAAAAGCGAAAATCGGGGCGAAAATTATTCCAGGCAATTACGGAAAATAATAAATAGCTCTTCTCGTGCCGCGTGTTCTCGAATTTATTTTCGAGCGCACCACGCCAGGGTAGAGCGAATGAACGTGGATTCAAACGAGTTGCTAGATGCTGCCTCGAGCTCGTGTATAGGTTAGGTTTTAAATAATGACAGACAACTGTCTGTCACGTCAGAATTAAGCCTACTTCGTCACCGCCCGGCCGAAAACCCTACCAAGCAGGCGGCGGCCGGGTGCGAGAAATAGTTGCAATTTCAACTCTAAAATTTCAGAGCTCGTGGCCAGAAGAAAGTGCATTTTCTAATAAAAGAATTCCGAACATGCCGGATTGGTTCCGACTGGTTCGGTATGGCACGAATTTGCACGTGTTTGAGACTATGTTGCGTTTACGGTGATCAACTTTTTTTTTTTTCAAAAATAAGTTCGATCGGTCGGCATCCGGCAGAAAGAACCGAAAAACCTTTGTGATCCCTAATTATACGCATCACCTAATCGGAATCCGAAATTCGGTGTGTCCATAAGGACAACAAGACAAACATCTGTTACCGGCTTGTTTGCTTTGGGGTCGTCCTTCGTGCGTGTATAGCTCTACATTTACCTACGGTGGGTTTTGTGTGTGTTCTATCCTACTCGGCTTTTCGGCACGTTCGGATCCGGTAGTAAAATGCGACCATAATTTGACACTGTGCCACCTCCGAAGGAGAGAAAAAAAACACGGTAAAACCAACATCGAAAAAAAAAGTCACGCCAAACGAGGTGGCTGCGGGAAGGAGAGGGATAGAAGGAATTTCCATCATTTCGTACATTAAACTCAAAATCTAAGGAGGCGGCGGCCGTATCCGGGCAAAATGGATTACCCCGTCGGACAAGCGAGAAACGATTGCTATTTAGCATTTTGACAGATTATTCGCTCGCCGGCTTTGAGCTTTTCTTTGTTCTGGTTGAGAAAATGATCGCTCCGCCTCCGAAGTTGCGCGAATTCGGGCAGCTCGTTGGGAAGTCTAAACGGTAACGTTGCCTCTGTTGGCAACGGGTTTCGGGATGGAGGGGGAATGAGACTTTTCCGATACGGATGATTAGACGAAATATTCGTTTTTTGAAGCGATATTGAAGCGAATTGCCTCAATTGAAAACAACAAAACGTGTGTCACGAAATCGTTAGTTTGATCCTCGAATTCGTTGGATGATGTTTTAAGGTGGCCAATACAATGGTTTTAATAGCTGATTTCCTAAACCACGAATCTCAATAAACCTTGGGCCGTTGCTTCTGCTATTCTTATTTGAGGCTTGCTGAAGTGCAGAAAAATTAAAACTTGAGGATTCCGGTTGTTTGTTGCTTTCTTACCGGGATTTGCGCTTCAGAAAACCCGAAGAAGTAATGTATGTCAGAGACGTTTCTCCTTAGGCAACTAAATTGTTTTGATCTTTTCCGTAAGGTAAGTTTTGTATTTAGTGCATTACAAAGAGTTCGGAATACTCTAATAAGCGATATCCGTTCCCGGATCCATGAACGAAGGTCATAAATTCGAGAACAAGTAAAAATACCAAGGGGTGTCGCACATGGATTCGATCAAATTTATTTGTTGAAATCAATTTCAATTTCTGAAAGCAACTGTATCAATTTAAATTCGCTGAAATCGAAATGATTCGACCAGGGGGGCAATCATTAAGGATTTCGCTGTACCTCACATGGATTTCAGTATCAATGTGATGAATATATGGTTAGGATGAATGCATCAACCTGTTCTTTGTAACATTCAATACTTTCGTATGTGAGCATCCTTACGTCATTATAGGATACGAAGCAAGTGCGAAAGAGATAGCTGATTTGTTCTGTCATGTTTTTCGTGCCTTGGAATTGATCGATTTGTTTTGATGGCCATATTTCGACAAAAAAATTTCAATAGGGCCTAACTGACAAACGTAAACAATGGCTTCTTCCGTAAATTTCTCGTAATCCAAAATCCTCCAATTCTATCGAATAGAAGGACTCTAGTTCTTGGAACTGGCTGTGGTAGATTAATGAAGCAAGCTTCCAAGGTCGGCAAATTCAAGGAAGAAGCAATTGTGTACGTTTGTCAGTTAGGCCCAAATGAAAAATCGCTGTAGATTTCAGTTGTCAGATATCCAAAATTGTCAGATGTTCAAAATTGTCAAAATCATGTGAACTATGGTGCATCTATATATGGATGACAGCGACGTTGACCCCCTGGATTCAACTTGACAGAAAATGCGCAGCTGTTGAATTTAGCATTACTTTGCCTTAACTCAGATGTCAAAACGGTGCAACTGACGTAACGAGTGTGTGGCAAAATTGATCAATAGTACTTAACTGGAATCATTCGCTTTGAATTTACTGCAAATCGATTGCAATTCACTACGCTATATTTCAGTGAGACACCCCATGAAAAATACACCGTGAACTAAATCACGTAATCAGGAACTAGTTCACTTTCTAAGGTAAAAATATTGAAAAAGGTTAACTAGTTCACGGTCTATTTCCAATTTTGAGAACGCTTTTTTTCTGTGTAGTTTCCTTGAAACATAAAACCTATTTTTGCTTGCATTTTGATACGTAAACGAAGGTCGTATTGCAACAAAGAACTCATCGCCTACTTAGAAGACAGGTTGGTTTTGCCTAACTCTGGTCGTATCTTTTACGAATTTACTTGTAATTGTAATCTTCCAAAGTTATGAACTAGCAGCTTTCTAAAAGTGTATTTTGTGGTTTATTCAATTCATATACAGTCACCGCCAAAATAAAGTGCCCACTTTTCTCATGAACACGCTTCATCTCTGAAGTCATTGAAAAACTCATTACATCGTATTCATATATTTTTCTAAGCATGATAATATTATTATTTTAAAGATGCATGTGTATTTTTGCAATGGATAATACACATTTTTGCAAAATTATTTTTGAACCATACGTGGTGTAAATTTGGTGTGTCATAAAAAAGTGCCCAATTGAAAATATATTATGTGTAATTTTTACATCCAAACGCCCCTCGTATTCAATTCTTTTGACGTTTCTAAGTGTTTGTGAAAGATTCAGTGCGAGTTATCTAAATAACCATAGATAATACGGTGGCAAGCAAAACTATTCCCTTGCAGATCCGAAAATGTGTTATTCGTGACATCGAGAAAGGTTAATCGCATCGCAAGATTGGTGAAAAGTATGGATACAGCAAAGCAGCGGTTACCAAACTTTTCGCAAAGTACAAAACCTATGGTTCAGTAGCTGATCGCCCAGGAAGGGGAAGGAAACGTAGAACAGATTCCGGAACTGATGCGAAAATCATTCGAGAAATTAAGAAAAATCCGAAGGTTACCCTCAGGGAGATCAAGGAAGTGATTCAACAACCGATCTCGGACAGTACTCTACGCAGAAGGATCGCTGAACACGGTATGAAGAGGAGCAGGTTTTGTAAGAAGTTGGCTTTTATTAGCAAAGCCAACAAAGCGAAACGACTCAAATTTGCTCGGGAACATGCTGATAAACCTTTAGAATATTGGAAGACTGTTTTGTGGACTGATGAGTCCAAATTCGAGTTGTTCAACAGCAAAAAACGAGCTCGTGTATGGCGTAGACCTGGAGAGGCGCTTCATGATCGACATATCCAGGGCACAGTTAAGCATGGTGGAGGGAACGTGATGGTGTGGGGGTGTTTTTCTTGGGCGGGTGTTGGTGTTTTGGTAAAAATCGATGGTATTATGACAGCAGATTCCTACATCGACATATTGCATGAGAATTTGGAGGTTTCGTTGGTTAAAACTGGGCTGGAAAACAAATTTGTGTTCCAGCAAGATGATGACCCAAAACATACCGCGAAGAAGTCAAAGGCATTCTTCCGTTCCTGCCGTATTAAACCTATGGAATGGCCCCCACAGAGTCCAGATCAGAACCCAATAGAGAATCTGTGGGCCATTTTGGATTCACGAGTTGATAAGACAGGAGTTACCAACCTACATCACTATTTTCAAGCTCTTGAGAACGCCTGGGAAGATCTTGATCCACAACAACTGAAGAATCTGGTGGAGAGTATGCCGAAACGTTTGCAAAAACTGTTGAAGGCCAGAGGAGGACACATCAACTACTGATCACTTAACAGACTGAATCTATAACTTGTTTTTTTAAAGAAAATAAGAAGTGGGCACTTTATTTTTACATGCATAATTTCTACTATAGTTTGATCTTTCTTGAAGAAAAAAATGAATTTGCAGGACAAGTGTTTTTTTATGTACCAGACAAGAAAAGAACATAATAAATGTGCCATCAAAACAACAAAACTTAGAATCTTTCACTTATTTTACAGTTTGCTGCACAAAAAGGAGAAACTGGGGTAGGTGGGCACTTTTTTCTGGCGGTGACTGTATCTTTGAAGTCGAAAAAGTATACATGTTAATTCATTTCTTGACCTGTTCGGAAAACTTCACTTTTCACCGACTGAGCTACTCAGACTGTTGACAGAAACACATGTTTCAAGTGCTGTTTTCGACAAAAATCCACAAACGTATCAAAACTAACTTCAATCGCAATATGAAATAAAAGACACCGAAAATTTCCGGCTCTCTTTCCAATTGAAAACAAGCTCTCTGAGATATCTGATGTTCGAGAAGGGATGCAGCATTTTTTTTTTCAGCCAATGAAAACCTCTGAAGTTTCAACAACCTTGAAATATTCACAACTACACTGAACGAAATCTTTATATAAGGACAACCGAAAATCGAAATTCTTTAATATTTGGTTTATTTACGCAAAACTTCTGTTTCCCAGTTTTGTGTGTTTAATGTCATCTCTCGTTTACAACACAGTTTCGGTGATGATTTCGACAAAGATTTTTCATTAGGTCCTAACTGACAAACGTAAACAATGGCTTTTTCCGCGAATTTCTCGTCATTGAAAACTCGCCTAATCAATCCACCACGGTCATTTCGAAGAGGAAGATTTCACCTATCCTATAGGATTGAAGGTTTACATAGGTAGCCTTTGTGCCACGAGAAATTTACAAAAGAAGCCATTGTTTACGTTTGTCAGTTAGGCCTTAATGAAAAATCTTTGTCGACTTGTTAATAAACGCGGAGTATCGACTGTTTTCATCTGCTTAGAAAGAAATAGTTTTAAGCACAAGCTGATTGTTTTCGCGTTCGCTGGTCTCGTAAATTTTTTAAAACAAATATTAGACCATCCCCACTGGTGGGTTCGTATCTGGGTAATATTTTGATAACAGAGAGCTTTCCTCTTTTGATTTATCCACCCACTTTCGCAGCGGCCGTTCATAGAAAGGTTACACAATAAGACTAAATACTTCGTGCAGTGTATAGTTTGAATACTCTTCCGTACAGATTTTCGACGTTCTGGTTTGTCTTGAGAAACATCAAGCCAAGCGCTGCAAAGCACTTCGTTGACTTGTTGCGTCCAATTCCTTCCACGGGGTGTTGATGCACTCACTTTTTCACAACATAGCTCAGTAAACGTGAAATTTGCCAATAAAGGGTGATACGGTCAAAATTTGGTCAAGGGAAAACGCGTGTAAATCGGTGAAATCGTTTATTTAAAAAATCAAATTAAATTTCTTTTTCAAGTTCAATTAGTATAAAATTCAGGAAAAATATTCAGTTAGGCTTCCGCTTTTCCAAATCCGAATTGCCGGGCCTTACGCTTGACCCCTGCCATCAGATTTTGTACAGCCACCTTGTCCACCTTCTTCGCCGCAGAAAGCCAGTTTGCCTTGAACTGCTGCTCGTCCTTAGCAGTTTTTTTGGTCTTCTTTAGGTTCCGCTTGACAATAGCCCAGTATTTCTCAATTGGGCGGAGCTCTGGCGTGTTGGGAGGGTTCTTGTCCTTGGGAACCACCTGCACGTTGTTGACGGCGTACCACTCCATGGCCTTTTTACCGTAATGGCAAGATGCCAAATCCGGCCAAAACAGTACGGAACAACCGTGTTTCTTCAGGAAAGGCAGCAGACGTTTATTCAAACACTCTTTCACGTAAATTTCTTGGTTGACAGTCCCGGAAGCTATGAAAATGCTGCTTTTCAAGCCACAGGTACAGATGGCTTGCCAAACCAGATATTTCTTTGCGAACTTTGACAGTTTCGTGTGCTTGAAAATATCTGCTACCTTTCCCCTTCCTTTTGCCGTATAAAACTCCTGTCCCGGAAGCTGCTTGTAGTCGGCTTTGACGTAGGTTTCGTCGTCCATTACCACGCAGTCAAACTTCGTCAGCATCGTCGTGTACAGCCTCCGGGATCGCGCTTTGGCCGTCGTATTTTGTTTATCATCGCGATTTGGAGTCACTACCTTCTTGTAAGTCGATAGTCCGGCTCGTTTTTTGGCTCGATGCACGGTTGTAGACGATACACCCAGCTTATTTGCGGCATCTCGGAGAGATAGGTTAGGGTTTCGCTTGAAACTACCGGCAACTCTCTTTGTCGTCTCAGCGGCTTCCGGTTTTCGATTTCCCCCCGATCCAGACTTCCTGGCTGTCGACAAACGTTCCCCAAACACTTTAATTACATTTGTGACGGTTGATTTGGCAACTTTTAGCGATTTTGCCAACTTTGCGTGCGAGTAGCTCGGATTTTCGCGATGCGCGAGCAAAATTTTGATACGCTGCTCTTCTTGCTTGGACGGCATTTTGACAACTGAAGAGTGAATTCCAAAATCAAAATAAGAGCAACATTCTACACACACACACCTTCAAAATGAGGGGTGTTCAGGTTTTTTAAATGCAAAATTGAAAGAAATACGTCAAGTTGATATTGACCAAATTTTGACCGTATCGCCCTTTAACACTTTAAAATCTAATCGGAAACACTCAAATTGAAATGAAAGTCTTTCAGATGAAGATGTTATTTAAACGTTTCAACATGTTTTGCTTATTTTTCTTCAAATAGCAACGCTCGGCTCGGTTGGATCAGGTTGTCAAATTTATGAACCGGCTGCTCACCGAGCGAGCAAATTGTCATTTTCCAACCCGGTTACCAACCACCGGTGCGGTGTCGAGTTGTCAAACAGGGTAACAATTTACCGATATTACCGTATTGGTGCGGTTGGTCTTACCATTGCTGCAATATCGCACTCATCAATTGAATCTATAATATGACCGAAAAATTGGATTTTCATTTTTATTATGTGGTTTTCAGAAAATGCCGAAATCGACCACTCTTTCAGAGTTGTGCGCGGAGAAATTCAGGCCCATCGCGAAATTGGACTGACAATCCGCGAGATCGCGAGCGGAATAGGAAGGAGCAAAAGCGGTGGTACATTATTTCGTGAAATTGGGTGCGAAACATGCGACCATCAAGAGAAAAGGGTGTCGAGCATCGGTTTCAGAACACGCAAAACGTGAAATTAAGCGATTGGCAATCAATCGTAGGCTTTCTCCGGGTGATATCAGGAAGGAATTGAATCTTTCAGTGTCTAAACGTCGAGTGCAGCAAATTTTAAGCAGTGATAATAATACGAAATATGGTAAAAGTGAGACCGTTCCTCGCTTATTGCCTGGACATAAAAAAGCAAGATTGGAATTTGCAGAAAAGTTTCAATTCTGGGAAAAAGAGTGGGAAAATGTGGTGTTCAGCGAGGAAAGAAATTAAATTTAGATGGACCAGATGGATTAATAAATTGTTCGTAGGAAAAGCAAAATGCCACAAATGGAATCGAGATGATCTGGTCAGGTTTTAGTCTTGTTTAGTCTTAGAATGAATTCTGAAAAGTATGTGCAGCTCTTGGACCAAGTTTTGATCCCATTCGCTGAAAATATTAAGGATGTCAACATGCTATTTCAGTAGGAAAACGCCGCTTGCCATTCTGCACGTAACACGAAATCGTTTCTTGCGAATACTAACATCCCTGTTCTCGAATGGCCAGCAGGTAGCCCGGATTTCAATCCAATCGAGAATGTTTGGGGCCTACTTTCCCGAAGAGTTTTCAAACATGGGCGTATGTTTGACACCCTTCTTGAACTGCCATTGTCGAAGAATGGAGCAAGTTGGACAATGATGTTCTAAAATCGTACATCACTTCAATGCCGAAACGACTGATGAACGTCATTAAAAACAAGGGAGGAGCAACGCATTATTAATTACTACTAATTTCATGCAATAAACTACGTTTTTGTTGAAATTTTAACTTTGCCCTTATGCTTATTTCCCGTGGAAGAATTTGGGATTTATTTTCAATAAATTATTTAGAGTTTGCATCACAAATTAATCACACCATTTGAGCAGTGTTTTATGTAAATTTTAGAATATTGACCAAAAACTTAGGTAACTATAAACGCAACGGAAGCCTTTTGAGTCTTGTTCTTAATTTTTATTTCACTCAGTGTAAAAGGGGCCAGATAGCCGGATGCCGGGGAGATCTTCATCGGATTTTATTCAGGATTGCAAATTCAATTGCCGTTGATAACTGTCGAGGTCAGCGGAACGCTCGCTATGGAGGCACTGAAAAACAGACATATCATACATAAATTAACACTCATTTTCACTACAAAATGATTAATGTGTTATGTCTGTTTGTCTGTGCACAGAATAAGAAGCAGCGATGAGCGTGCTTGATTTGATTACGGGTAACGTACGAATATTGTGCAACTTGTCCCAGCAAGGCTACTGGTGGCGATAAGCTAGCCATTGGCGAAGTGACCCTCTGATTCCTGAGCTGTTATCGAAATTTCAAATGTTTGTTTACAATCTGTTCTATTTTGGTCTTCCGAAAGTATTGTTAAAGGCGAATAGTAAATTTAAGGTGCCAACGATCATTGTTCTAGAATTATTGCAATCGATTATTTAATGTCGTGGAGTGGACAACTGAAGAACAGATGCTTACGTCTAGAAGCTGTTTTGGAATCCTCGAGTTATTCATGCGTAGGGCCTAAAAGCCAATTGTAAACAATGATTTTAAACGTCAATCGCTCACGTATCACAAGACTTTTTCGATAGCCAACTTCATTATTTGATAGAACAAACATTCCTCTAGTTACCAGTTGCTGCTTTCAATTTGCAAGAGTGTTTTTAGATCGAGAGAAATCGACTTTTAAAGTAATTGTAAACAATTGGCACTAATCAAAAATTGCTTTATAATAAAGTTTATTATAAAATAAAGAATTGCTCTTTAATATCCAAGTTAAAGAGGGCAGTGAGATAAATCCGGAAGAATCTTAGATAGAGGTTTGGAAAAAAGTGGAAACGTAAGTGAACTTTCTCCAAAAGAAGTTCTAATACCCTCCGAAGGACGCGTAAAAAGCCTCTAAAACACGTCGTGAATTGTCTAAAACATAACCTGAAACGTTGTGTACGCATAGAGAATGCATTTAATTAGACTTAGACCAACCGCACCAATACGGTAATATCGGTGAATTGTTACCCTGTTTGACAACTCGTCACCGCACCGGTGGTTGGTAACCGGGTTGGAAAATGACAATTTGCTCGCTCGGTGAGCAGCCGGTTCGTAAATTTGACTACCCGACCCAACCGAGCCGATCGTTGCTATTTGAAGAAAAATAAGCAAAACAAGTTGAAACGTTTAAACAACATCCTCATCTGGAAGACTTTCATTTCAATTTGAGTGTTTCCAATTTGTTATTAAAGCGTTATTTGCTAATTTCACGTTTATTGTGATATGTTGTGAAAAAATAGTGCATCAAAGCCCCGTGGAAGGAATTGGACGCAACTAGAGAACGAAGTGCTTGGCAGGGCTTGGCTGGATGTTTCTCAAGATCCAATCTTTGGGACAAACTAGAACGTCGAAAACCTGTACGGAAGAGTACACGAACCATACACTGCACGAAATATTTTGTGTAACGAAACCGGTGCGAGAATAAATTTTAGTCTTATTGTGTTACCTTTTTATGAACGACCGGTGCGAAAGTGGATGGCTAAATCAAAATAGGCACGCTCTCTGTCATCAAAATATTACCCAGATACGAACTCACCGGTAAGCAACTCACAAAAGCTAAGTTTGTTGAAGACTTTTTACCTAGTTTCGTGTAATTTTGACGTTCGGTAACTGCTCTTATTCAAGTTCGCTTTGCAGGTTTCCATTAATTTCGATTCACAGTTCATGATTCAAGTCAAGCTGTTATCAATGTCAAAATATGTCTTCCCATAATCATCGTTGTTATTATTTATCTCGGTCTCGGGTCCTACATCCTTTTGCTGCTCTACTCTTGACAGAAAACTATTTTGGGTAATTTATTGTACTGTTAATTATCATCGGTACGTAAACCTCTAGGTTACCTCATAGTTTAGGTCAAACATTTTTATAGCAATTCCAAAACAACCTTGTATGCCCTCTGGTAACTTGGAGACTCATTTTATTCGAAGATGTCTATTCAAACACACAGTATACGAAATCGTCATCAAATCCTGAAGGCCGTTTCATCAAATTCCGGCGACGAAGCTATGGTGATCCGACGTTAGATGCAGGAAGGACATCTGATGATACTGGACATTATGGCAATGAGAGCGGTACCCCATCAACAGGAGAGGAAGTAAACGAACCATCAAGGGCCATTTTTTGGAATTTCGCTTATCCGCTTCTGGGCCATTCCGCCTATGTATGTGACCAGCATGAGCTGATATAAGTGCTTTATGACGAAGAGACTTATGTAAACTAGGCCGCTCATTTTTGAAAAGTAAGAACCCCAAACAGTGTAAGTTTTTCTTTTGTGCCTCGTATGGACGTAGTTCACTCGGCGATTTCTTGCACTCCAAGGCTTCACGAACTAATTGGAGCTCGTTGTCTTCTTCTGACATTATCTCGATTTAAATCCAGGTAAGCTCCATGCAACCAGCATCCAACGAATACAAAAAATGTTCGGTCCGCTGTGATTCAGGACCTGATTGTACAGCAGCAATATTTTCATCACCTGCGACACGTTTCATGGTAAAATTATAGGGTTTCAAACTTAAAGCCCCCCTCCCCCTCTCTTCTCGCAAAACGGATCTCTATCTTAGCCGATGCTGGGAATTAAAGATGTACTGATTCGCCTCAGAATCAGTGCGAAGTACAAATGCTCTAGCCAGCAAATAGTAGTTAACCCTTTCCTCTTCCCAGACGACTCCCCAGACGACTCTCCAGACGACTGGGGTGAGAAAGTAGTTCGCCTCCCGGCGGTGCACCCAGGAAACGTTAAGCTCCCCTTAACGGCTAAACGAACTACGGAGGATGCGCCATAAGGCGCGAGATCCAGAAGGCAGCCGTAAGCGGTCGTGACATGGGGAACAGGGACGACCCTGGGGTATCCACGTCCCCCAGACGTTCCGACCCCTGTCCTGGTCCTGGCTTTCCCGATCGGAGGAAGGTCCATACGACGTGAGGTTCAGCAGGTAACGTAAGTGATCGGGCAGGGACGATCTGGACCACCAGACGTCCCGAACCCTGCTTCGATCCCGGAGCATCTCAATCAAATCAGCGTCAAGTCAGTGGAGCTAGCTACTAAAGACCCCGTAGTTAGACATAGCGGGTGCGTAATGCACACTAGCCCCCTCCCTGAAGTAATACCGAAAGGTGGTTCCGGAGAGGGACGAGGCTCGAGGCCCTGAGTTCTTCAGGAGTCTGTTAGCAGATTTTCCATCCCACCTAAAAAAAAAGAAACAAGTGCTAGAACTTCCTACTGCATCTGAGGGTATCGTTTTTCAGAATCAGTGCGAGATTTTGATGCGCATGCTAGAATTCGTGGATTTCCTGCATCATCAAAAAGCGCTAAAACAGCTCCGAGTCCGACCATCCACGAACAAATCAACCCGCTCAATCGGAATGAAGTATCCTAAACGTTGTATTACATCAGCAGCTTTTTGGGGTCCTCTCTTAGCTCAGTCGATAAAGGCGCAGCTACAAAGCAACACCATGCTGGAGGTGGCTGGGTTCGATTCCCGGTCTGGTCTAGGAATTTTTCGTTATGGAAAATTTCTCGACTCCCTGGGCATAGCCTATGATTATACTTGCCACACAATCATACTAATGCAAAAATGGCGCTTGGCATCGAAAGCTGTCAATTAATAGCTGTGGAAGTGCATTTAGAAGTTGAGAGAAAGCAATAAGCTAATTGTGAGAGCAATAAGCTTGAAATGCTAAAAAAAATAAGACATCAAGAGCTTCTCGTTCTCGGTTCTGACACTAACCTGGATTGGAAACTGGAACAAATGAGAACTTGTCTTAAGAAGAGTTACAATTGAAATGAATGAATTTTCAAGTTTGTTTCTTCAAATCAATAGCTTGTTATGGATGTTCTCTAACAATTAGCCCTTATGACCATAGAAGCACACTTGCTAGATTTCGGTTGATGTCGCTTCGTTGTGACTGATATGAATCCCAATCATGTTTCTCGAACCACTTTTGACGGCTGGTTGTTGCTTGGAAACACTGGATTGATTGATTTGCGCTACTCAGAGTCCGGGTCGAGAAGTTTTGAGTTTTAACGAAAAAATTCGTAAACTGTGAACACGAAAAAGAAATCGGTTTATCTAGATAAGTTAAGCGCTTGATTAATTGTTTTGCGCTACATCGAGTGATGAAACCCAATTCAGTCAAATAATTCTGGAGTTTAAGACAGCTTCGTTTAATTAATATAAAATATTTAACAAATATATTTCGTTAATCGCCAAATCAGTTAGAAAACTTACCTTTAAAATTTGAAATATTTTCGTGAATTGCTTTAACTCAAAAGTTTTTTAAGATTATTAAGCTTGATTTTTTCTCAGAAAATAATTTTTCTCAAACGACATTCTTTTGAGCAGATATTTCAACATATCCAGCAAGTTTTGAGCTATGAATGTTTTGAAAACTTTGTGCCCCTTTCAAAAGTTATTTAGAAAATCGCATAAGAGAAATTTTATAAGTGTACTTTATAAGGGTCGTATGGATTTTGGGATGCGTGGGATTTGTTTTTCACTCATTCAACGATTTTGTAGTTAAGTCCTAGCGATTTCTAACCCTAGCAGCACACTTGATACAATTCGGTTCATGTAACTTCGTTGTGACTGATGTGAATCACAATCAAGTTTCTGCAACCAATTTCGACCGCAAAGTGTTGCTTGAGAACGCTTTATTGATGGATTTATGCTACTGAGAGTCCGATATTTTAAGCACGCGAGTAGTCTATCTGGTAGGATTGGGCTTGTGATTAATGCGTTAAAAACAAAATACATGAAGGGAAGAGGCTCACGAGAAGACAATGTTAGCCTCCTAGCACAAGTTCAGATCGACGGTGATGAAATCGAGGTAGTAGACGAATTCGTGTATCTGAGCTCATTGGTGACCGCCAATAACGACACCAGCAGAGAAATACAAAGGCGCATTATGGCTGGCAATCGTGCCTACTTTGGACTCCAAAGGACGCTAAGATCGAACAAAGTTCGCCGAACCACAAAGTTGACCATCTACAAGACATTAATTAGACCGGTAGTTCTCTACGGCCACGAAACATGGACATTACTAGTGGAGGACCAAAGCGCTCTTGGAGTCTTTGAACGGAAGGTGCTGCGTACGATCTACGGTGGAGTGCAGATGGAAGACGGAACGTGGAGAAGGCGAATGAACCACGAATTGCACCAGTTGCTGGGAGAACCTCCTATCGTACACATCGCAAAAATCGGTCGACTACGATGGGCTGGGCATGTCGTAAGAATGTCGGACGACAGCCTGTGAAAATGGTTCTCGAAAACGAACCGACAGGTACAAATAGAAGAGGCGCGCAACGAGCAAGGTGGATTGATCAAGTAGAAGGCGACCTGCGGACCCTCCGCAGACAGCGAGGCTGGCGAGGTACAGCCATGGACTGATTACAATGGAAACAAATTCTGTTTACAGCAGAGGCCATACCGGCCTTAGTCTGATTGGTAAGGTAAGGTAAAAGTAGTCTATCGAGTAGTATTGAGTTTTATCGAAAAAAATCGTAAACTGTGGAATCGAAAAAATACTGCTAAATTCGGTTTTTCTAGATCGCCTGATTATTGGCTTTGTTCAACCCCAAGTGAGACTATCGAATTCAGTCAAACGTTTCTGGATTTGAAGACATCTTTGATTAATTCAAAACAATTTTTATCAAATATTTCGTTAATAGTCCAATCCAATCCAAATTTGTACAAGTTTTTAATCATTTCAAGCTCATCTTTGAGAATGAGTGGAATACAAATGGCAATCAAACGGCATAATGCGTCACAAAAGAATGCAGTGCAAAAAATTTACCTACAAATTCGAAATATTTTCGTTAACTGCTTTGGCTGAAAAATCTACTTGATTTATTTTCATCAAACGTTTTTTTAAACGATATTATAATCAATCAATTTCAACACATTTAGCGAGTTTTGAGCTCTGATTATTTGGAAACTTTATGTCTAAAAACACTTACGCCCTTTTCAAAAGTTATTTAAAATATTGCAAAAGAGAATTGAGGCAAACACATTTGTCGAGGGTCGTATACATTCTTAGGTGCGTGGGAAATTAATTCACTCATCTAACAATTGATTGATCATCGACGTTGAGCCTCCATAATTTCTACCCCTAGCAGCATACTTGTTACAATTCAGTTTATGTAACTGCGCTGGAACTGATATGAAACACAATCATGTTTCTGCAACCAATTTTGACAGCAAGGTGTTACTTGGGGACACTAGATTGATTGATTTGTGCTGCTCAGAGTTCGGTCTTCCAAACAGGTGAGTTATTAGTTATCAATCGAGTAGATTGAGTTTTTAACGAAACTGTAGAATCGACAAAGTACTGAACAATTCGGGTTATCTGGATCAATTAATGGTTTTGTGCAACACCAAGTGGGACTATCGAATTAAGTCGAACATTTCTGGATTTTAAGACAGCATTGTTCAATAAAAACCAATTTTCAACAAATATTTCGTTAATTGCCGAATCACTAAAATCCGGAAAATTTGTTCAAGATGTTGATTATTTTGAGCTCATCCGTGATAATGAGTAGAATTCCGATGGTGCTCAAACTACACAATATGTCACAAAAGAATGCAGTGCAAAAAATCTATATATATATATATATATAAAAATGGATTTCTGTCTGTCTGTCTGTCTGTCTGAACCTCATAGGCTCGAAAACTACTGAACCGATCAGCGTGAATTTTTGTATGGATAAGTTTTTGGGGCCGGGAAAGGTTCTTATGATGGTTTGAGACCCCTCCCTTCTCTGGCTCCCATACAAATGAAACACTCATTTCTACATAACTCAACAACTAATCAAGCAAAGGAAACAAAATTTAGCATGTGAGAGTTTTTAGAAGCAAGAAATGTTTCTATGCTAGTTTGAGACCCCTCCCCTTTCTGGAAGGGGAGGCTCCCATACAAATGAAACAGATGTTTCTGAATATCTTAAGAACTAATCAAGCAAATGGAACCAAATTTGGCATGCGGGGATTTTAAAGGCAATAAATGTTTCTACGATAGTTCGAGACCCCTCCTCTCTCTCTGGTATGGGGAGGGGGGCGGGGCTCCCATACAAATGAAATAAAAGTTTCTACATAACTCGAGAACTAATCAAGTAAATGGAACCAAATTTGGCAGGAAGAGGTTTTTGAAGGCAAGAAATGTTTCTAAGGAAACTCGAGACCCCTCCACCCTCTTTAAGAGGGGGGCTCTCATACAAACGAAACACAAATTTGTGTATAACTCGAGAACTAATCAAGCATATGGAACCAAATTTGGCATGTGAAGGTTTTTGGAGGAGAAAAATGTTTCTAAGGTGGTTTGAGACCCCTCCGCCTTCTGGAAGAGGAGACTCCCATAAAAATAAAACCTAATTTTTAGCATAACTCGAGAGCCAATGAAGCAAATGAAACCAAATTTGGCATGTTGAGGTTTTTAGAGGCAAGAAATGTTTCTATGGCAGTTCAATACCCCTCCTCATTTTGAAGAGAGGGGGGGGGGGCTCCCATACAAATAAAAAGCAAATTTTTGCATAACTCGAGCACTAATCAAGTAAATGGAACCACGTTTAGCATATGGGGGTTTTCAGAGGCTAGATTTCTATATGCATATGCATATGAACCGACCAACGTGGAAATTTATATGAAGGGGTTTTTGGGGCTGGGGAAGGTTCTTATGGTTGTTTGAGACCCCTACTCTCTCAGGAAGGGGCGCTCTCATACAAATGAGACACAAATTTCTTCATAACTCGAGAACTAAACAAGCAAATCGAATCAAATTTGGCATGTGGGGGGTTTTGAAGGCAAGAATGTTTCTATGGTGGTTCAAGACCCCTCTCCTTTCTGAAGGAAGTCCTTCAAAGGGAGTTCAAATAAATGAAACTCAAATTATTATTATAATATAAGAGCCCAGTGTGATGGTTCGAGAACTACTCAAGCAAATGGAACCAAATTTGGCATGTGAGGGGTTTTGAAGGCAATGATTGTATGGTGGTTTGAGAAACTACCCCCCCCCCCCCTCTGGAAGGGAGGGCTCCCATACAAATGAAACAGAAATTTCTACCAAAAATGAGAAATATCCAGGTTAGTTAAACACAAAACGTGTATTTCTCGGGTAAGAAGCATGTTTTGATAGAAGTTTGAACCCCTGCTTATTCAAGAAAAAAAAACTCATTCCGAAAAAAAAACCATAAACGTGCCAGTAATATTTAATTTTCCCCCATTTAGTTGCAAGCGTAGCAGCGCATCGGGTTCAGCTAGTTTGACTATAAAATCTTCAATATTTTCGTAAGAAATTTTCGTTAATTGCTTTGGCTGAAAAATTTATTTGATTTTTTTCTCAGTAAATAAGATTTTTTAAACAACATTCTTCTCAGCCGCAGTTTCATCAAATCGAGCGAGTTTTGAGCTATGATTGTTTGAAAACGAAAAATTAACCTCTACAAAATTTATTTCAAAAATCGCAAAAGATGATTGATGCAAATGCCTTTTGAAAGGGTCGTACCGATTTTTAAGTTCGTGGGAAAATGATTCACTCTTCTAACGATTCTAAACAACAGCTGATCTTCGCAGTTGAGCCCTTAAGATATCTAACCCTAGCAGCACACTTGCTAGAATTCGGGTAATGTAACTTCGTTGTGACTTATTTGGACCACAATCAAGTTTCTGCAACCACTTTTGACGGCTGTATCTTGCTTAAGAAAACTAGATTGATTGTTTAGCGCTATTCAGAGGCTGGATACCGAAATCAGAAAAAAATAACTGACTTTCCAAACAGGTGAAATATCAGTTATCAATCAAGTGGTATTAAGTTTAAACGAAAAAAAATGGGAAATTTTAGAATTGAAGAAAAAAAACTGAAATTTTTAGATTTTTCTTACAAAACTGGGATAATTTTTATGTTCTTTTGCGAATAAGACTACCGAATTCATTCATTTTTTTCTGGTTTTTCAAATAGGTTAGTGTAATTCCAATCAATTGTTAACGAAAGTTTTCGTAAAAAGCCGATTCACCAAAAAAAAACGGTAATTTGTTTTACAAGTTGTTAAGTTTTTGAGCTCTTTTATGATTATTTGCAGACTTCGGATTGAACTCAAACTGCAAAATAGGTCACAAAAGAATGCAGTACACAATAAAATGTAGTGCACAAAAATTCATCAACAAAATTTGAAATGTTTTCGTGGATTGCTTCTGCTCCTATTTATTACCATATCATATTGCTCTGATGGTCAAAAGTAAGAATATCAAACATTGAGGGTCGTAATCGAGCGCTGAACTGTTAAAGTTTCATCTCGATTTAGTTTATATTGAAGGAAAGATCCGGAATGGAATCTAAGCCATAAGATCATTACGCCTTTAAAAACTTTGTGCAAAACGTAAATGGCACCAATTTATTAAACTGAGGATCATGCGAATGTATGAGTTTATGACCATCGGGGAAGAGCCGATCAAAATATGCCACAAAAGAACGAAACAGCATAATTCGATATCTGAGCTAACTTCAAGAAGTCTGAATGCAAATGTTTCTTAAACTGTTAAGTGTCGAGCCGAAAATCTATTCGTCAAATCTAATTATAGAAATTCGAAAAAATCGGGTAAAATTCATCCTTTCTAAAACTCTTTTCCACATCATTTATTCGAACAAAAATTTTAAAATCAAATTTAAGAAGTAAACTTCTTTGCAGGCAACGAGAAATAAAACGTAAATGAATATCATATAATTTGGCCACAATCGGGACGCCATGTTCAAATGTGACTGTGAGAACGTGTCACGTGAACTCGTGTCCTCCCCTATAGAAAAGAAAAGGGTTCCTTCCCAATCACCGTCAATCGGTTTCAAACGATTCGCGCCCTTCCCCAGGGCTTGCGAAAGGAGCGAGAAAACCCCATCAGACTTCCTCGTACCCAACGTGAACAGGTTTTCGTCCCATAGCTCCAAAGACACACAATCAGCCTACTGGAAAAGATTCTACCGAAGGAAATCCGACACCGAGGGAAGTTTGCGGTTATAACTGAATGGTGGTGCAATCGTTGGATCGAACGGAGCGAAACGACCCGGAACGACGGCCGGCACAGTCCAGACAATTGCTTCTAGAAATACTTTGCAACGGGCGTAATTAAAATTGTCACGTGCAAAACGGGAATCATCTTCAAAATCGTCGCCAACATCGTCGCGAAGAAGGGGGGCCGCTCGCTAACGCGTCACGGCCAATCGCGTGATTTCCCAGATGTGTCGTCTTACCTGAGCGCAATTCACAGGTAAGCATCCCACTCGCTCGAGAGGATTGAGGAAGTCGGGTTCAAATTTAGACATCTAAATTAAGAACACTTCAGGGGCGAGCGAGCCCTTTGGCATTTTGGGGGTGTGGTCCGGCGATTGACTGATTAATCGCGTTGATCGCGTGATTGCAGACTTACCAGCTGGTCGATTCCGGCGAGCTCCTTCGTCTTCCACTAGCAGCGGCGAATGTCGGCGGGCTTCCGCTGGGGCGATCAGGGTCGCCACCAGGGCCACCACCATCACCAGTAACGTTGATAGCACTGTTTTCACTGATACTGCCATTTTATTTCCTTTAGAACTTGTATTTACACTAATAACTAAGAGGTTCTAGAACCTCCTATTCTATATTCGGTTGTTATCGATAGAGTAATCTCTCTCGCTCTCTCACACCTCGCTTGCACACTTTAACCACTTGCTGCTGATGCAATTCTTCAATCACTTCTATCACCAACAGGCAGAATTCGAAAACACAAACTTCGGGCACAAATTAGGCACTTGGCAGACACTTTGGTTCTTCCATTTTCATCTTATTCTCCACCATACAGATATTTATATCGCGCGACCCGAACGCTCTTCTTCTCGGTCTGCTCGGTCACAGCAGACAGACCTGGGTCGCGAGTCGAAATCAACTTGTCGTGGGAAAAATTTAAATTTACACGCGATTCGTACTACTCCGAATGCTCACTGCGATTTATTGTGCGACCCGGCGGCAAATTTGGATGCCCGCATGTACGGCACAAGCGAACAATACGCGCGGCAATGTTGTCGCGGGCTACTATGATGTGTTTAATAAATATAAATGAGTAATCGTCACACCAGCGCCAATCATGACCTGCTCTAATACGCGCACGCGGCTTTGCTTCTACTGCAAACGTCGGGGTCTCTAGATGTTGTTCTGCTTCGTCGCTCGGCGGTCGAAACTGAAATGCACCGCTCGGCTAGGATACTGCTTCCTTTTGGTCTACACACTCTTTGGACGTCGTCGTCGTCGTCGTCGTTGTCGAGTATGCGACCGAGAGCTCTCTTGCTCTTCTTGTGCTCACCTTACGTCCGCTTCCTCCCCTTCCTCCGTGCGGTTTCGAACCCTGCGCTGCGTTCCTGCCTAATTGGTGTCGAACGCGCCTCTTCTAATCTCTACACTCTACACGCACGGCTCAGCAGGTACTGTTAGTTTTCACACCTTTTTCGTCTTCTTTAACACTTTCCCATTTACCGCCTACTACTTCCAGGACCTACCAAATCAGGGCTTGCCTTCGTCCTTCACTACACTCACACAGCAACCTCTCTCTGCTCGATTCCTGGTGATTATTTGTTATTGTCGCTGTCGTTTATGTATTCTTTTCTTCAAACAACTGAGAGTCGGAAGTCGCCTTAAAAATATACAAACCGAGCACGTGGACGCGTCAGCCGAGGGTTCCGCTAAAACCCCACCTGAACCCTCTTCTAGATATGGGATCTCACTTCCGATGCGTTCCTACTCCTGCTGCTGCCGTCGCACAGTTTTGGTCTTTTTTGCGATAACATGTTACATAAAAGCTGCAAAGTCTCTCCTACGACTGTGTGTCGCGTTTTTTTTTTCTTTTCTTTTTTATCTCTGACAGCTCTCGAGACGACAACGACTACGGTGCTAGAAGTGTTTGTGACAACACCGTCAGCGAGCGACGACGACGACAACGGTGACACTTTCCTTCGTCGCTCAAATCCAACAAAACACACCACACTCGTCGCTTCCCTCCGTCACTACCTTCGTGTTTTATTCTTACGAAAGTCTGTGCAGAAAAGAAAATTTCCTTCGGAAAAATTGGCACTTGCGCTACGCTCCTCGCGTCTTCGCACTCCGACAGTGTCACACACGCAATGTGACGCTCAACGAAATGCACAATTTCCACTAAGTCAGAGGTGTTCTAAAGATCGTCGTCTTCCCTTTGCAAAACAACTAACTAACTAGCTACTATTGCTTCGTGAGAAACGCATGCGCGACTCGCGGAACGTCCACAGCTAGACTGATCCCGTTCAACCCGAACCAAATTGCGACGACGGCACTGATCCGGCGGACGATTTTTTCTTCCACTCTCAATATAATCCACCCAACCTCACACGGATCGGATTGTTGCTGCTATTGCTGCTGCTGCGCGAATGCTCTTGGAAAATTTTGCGTATGCCGCTCGCGGTTAGCTAAAGGTGACTGCCGTTCCTTCGGTGGTTCAATTCAAACTCGGTTCAGCAACGTAGCAAGCCGCCCCGTTGCGAGTTGCGCCACTCAGCTCAGTGTTCTCGCTCTCGCTTGACTCGTTTGCCGCTCGCTCTCCGCAAAATCTCAGTTGGGTCGGGTGGGTGGCTTGCTTGCAGGTTGCTCCGCGACTGAGAGATGATGGGCACTCAAAACCACGCTATTGGTGGGCGGGTGGCATGGGATCGCCGCGCGTCGCGATGAATGCGGTTCTTTTGCGATACGAAACGGTAGCTTTAATCGGTTCACAGCTGGAAGCTGATAACGAACATTGGCAGAGGCGCTTAAGCTGGGCTTGGGAGATGGTTGAGTGTTTATGGTCGCAGATTAACGATTCGTGGAAATCGATAGCCGGTTGTAGATGGTTTTATTGATTTACACCATTTTGGTGTCGCGTCTTCTAGTGCACGAACGTTTCTCAATATATTGGATGGCGGTCAAAAAGTGGGTAATTAGGGCCAAATCAACAAAAACACAGGTTACAGATGTTTGTTTCAACTAAGAATCATTGGATTTTCATAAAATATTCATGAGGAGTGAAAATTATTTTATCCCAGTGTAATGATGATGTTTACTTTCCTGGTTTTCATGGTTACCGATGTCACTTCTATGCCAGCTGAATTTTGTTTGCTGCAATGAATGAAGCCGGCTCTAAGTGCGGGTCAAAAATCTGCTATCAGTGTTGTTTTGATTATCAATCGGTAAGCTTGAATTTCATAAGACGAAATGTGAATATCATCTTTTGTGATGATTGTTTTATTATTTTTATTAAGTGATTTTGAATCCTTATACGAACACGGAACAACCAGGGCCGACATCATCGTCCTATATAGAAGAATAGATGCTAGCAAGCAAGAATACCCTCTGCCCTTGCATTTTTTCCTATCCCGATGGGTAATTGATATTCATTGTGGTTTATTGAATTTCATTTCTGACATTTCGAAAGTCATATTGAAAATGAACCTGTTTACATAAATGAATACCAAAGCATTTTTTTTTCTGGTTGCGTTTGTTGTCACGAGTTGTCATTTGATTTTCGCGTAGAACTCACAAACCAAATAATCTTAACTGATTCCAGCAACAGTTTTTGCTGGAAACACATCAGCAAAACACTTGTTGCTGATATATCAGCATATCTTAAAACAAATAACTGAAAATCAGCATCGATATTTACTGAATATCTTTCAGCATTCACATTTATGCTGTTAACCAGCATTCTTTTTGACATTTTGTGGAATCCAGTATTATTTATCGAAAATCAGCACATATTTTCCTACTTATTGTAATTCAGTAACTAATATTTACTGAAGACCAGTAAACTATTGTGTTTCTCAATTTGATGGATTGCTGGTAGAAAAAAGCTTCCGTGTTTCTTTGTTTTACAAATTGAGTTCTTAGTTTTAGATCCAACTTGATTTCACCGAAATGTTTCCATCAGCTAAACAGGTCAATTACGATGCTTGGAGTACTTTGCAGAATGCAATACTGGGCAAGTTTATACACCTACACAGCAAAACAAATTGTAATACACGTCAACGTAATTGGTGCTAACGTATTAAAACCTGATGTAATCAAGGAAATACGATGCAGAATAACATTCACTTGATGCGATATTACATCGGTCTTCAAATTACATCAGAACAAAATTATTAATTGCATGAATGTAATTATCACATAGAGCATTTCTCTGCCAAATGAGCAAATGACTGAACTCGACCCTCTCCGAGTTGGATGATACTTTGCACATGTCTTTGGAATTGGTGACGATGGATTTTCCGCCGGTTAAGGGAATTTTTGACTCAAGACCAATTTTTCAAAAGGGCGTATGTGTTTTGTGATGCGTATTTTTCAAAAAATCATAACTCGAAAACCGTTGGTTGTAATAAAATTGCGTCTGAGAAGAAGTTGTAGATAATTAATTTGAATTTATGAAAAAAATATGTAAACTGTAAAAAAAAAAAATTTTTTCTTCAAAAAAAATCAAAAATTAAACTTAAAAATCAATTAGCAAATCTGTCCAACGTACGATTTTTAAAATTTTTTTTCAAAAAGACTTTATGTCATAAAAAGAAGAATAAAAGTTATTCCACGATAGAGCAACTTAAGATCAAAAAGTTCTTAGAAGTAAGGAAAGTTCAATTTTTTTCTAATTTGTTGTTTTTGCATAATAAACCATATTTTAATAATATAATACGATTTTTCTAATGATTTTAAACAAAAATGCTCTTCGTGAGCAACATTGTATATGTATCCGTTTTCGAGATAATTTGAAATTAATGTCGAAAAAATGGCTTTTTCCATGAAAACATCCCTTTTTCAAATGTTAGTCGTGATTGTCCATCTGCAAAAGTATTCTTTTCAAATTTTACATAAAGTTTTCTACAATAAACCTTTTATTACCGAGAATACTAGACAAACTGATTCCTGATATTTACTGTAGGTAACACGACAAAATTTGCTGCTTTTACTTACAGTATATTATGAAAACCTAACCCGAAACAAAAATAATTAGTATTCATGTTAGTGTACAAGCGTATTTTGTTCAGGTAGAAACATAATGTATTTAATTTGTTAAACAGTTTATACCAGTAAGAATACAATTGTTACGCCCATTTATACCCATTCATGCATTCCCTTTGGTGTTGACAGAAAATATAATTTACATGCATACCCCTGCACATACGAATATTTCAAAAAAGTACCTAAAGTGCGTACCTAGTACGTATACAAAGGATTACATTACAAAGTCATGACATCAGTTTAACAGTGTCTTTCATAAGTAGCGTAAAGTGTAAAACGATTTGAAATGGAACTCGAAACAAAGCATTGTTGTAAACCTTTTCGTGAAATCGGGAGACGGTGTTCGCCTAAACTTAGAAATTTAACTGACAAGTTAATTGAAAAACTTTTATCCATGCAGTGTACGGTCCATTTGGACACGTCATTAAGAATTTGTGATTCATGTCGGTTATATTCGTATCGTCGTAATCCTGTCAAAAGAGTGAAGCAACCAGAAAACGGTGGACATGACGAAGCACCAACCACATCACGGAACGATTTGAAGGAAATACCATCCGCAGCTTCAATTACCTCGGCATCTTCTCAGGACAGTGACCTACCGGATTATTCCAGGATACACAACATTGAGTTATTCAATAATGGAATTGCAGGAATAAATGTGTCTCCGATATCCATTAGAGAATTTAAAAACGATAAATACCGTCGGCAAAAATTTGCCGAAATTGTAGCAGGTATTAGAAAATATCTATTCAGCTTACCACCACAAGAAGAAGTCGAAGAGTTAGCTACATTGAAAACAAAGGTTGTGGAATATGATGAAATTATTTCCAAATTGAAAGAAAAATTCATAGAACCAGATTGTTCGAGAATAGATAAAATACGTATATTAACAGTTTTGCCTAATTCGTGGACGATTCAGCAGATAACGAGCAAATTTGAAACAAACAAATACCTTGCATTACAAGCAAAAGAATTGGCAGCCGAAAAAGGAGTATTGGCTACCCCCAACGACAGATCGGGGAATCGTTTGAATCCGGATATAAAGAATCAAGTGATACAATTTTTTGACGAGGACGACATCAGCAGAGCCATGCCGGGACAAAGAGATTATGTCTCTGTAAACACTTTCATCACTCGATTTAAAGAAGTCAGTGAACATAAAATTGGATTTAGTACTTTTGCAGCATTACGACCAAAACATTGTAAATTGCTAAATGCTTCAGGTTCTCACAACGTTTGTGTTTGCGCAATTCACGAAAATATTGATTTAATGCTTCACAGTTTAAAAAATATTTATTCAACACTGATTGTAATCAACATTTTGAGAAGTTATTGTGTAATTCATCATCAAGATCAAAATATTGTTACCTCCGTGAATGCGGAAATTGTCCCACGCTGTCAGAATTTGAGATAAGATTTTTAAAGGAACTTGAGAAACATAACTTGTCTGAGATATCGTTCGAACAATGGATTACAACTGATAGATGTAATTTAGAAACGCTTTTAAAACCTGTCGATGAATTTGTTGAATATTTTAGCGAGAAATTAGAAAAACTATTAACTCATGATTATATAAAAACAAAGCAATCTAAATGTTTAAAAGATACAAAGTCTTCATTAAAAGAAGGAGAAGTAGTTATTATTTGCGATTTTGCAGAGAATTATTCATTTGTACTTCAGGATGCTGTTCAAAGTCATCATTGGAACAATGATCAGGCTACAATTCATCCGTTTGTTATTTATTATATGGAGTCAGGAATGCTTAAAAATCTAAGTTTTGTTGTAATATCAGAAGTTCTAAGACATGATACAATTGCGGTACAAGTATTTATTTCTAAATTACTAACGTATTTAAATCAACTAATGAATATAAAAAAGGCCATTTTTATGTCTGATGGGACTGCTTCCCAATACAAAAATAGAAAAAAAATTGCAAGCCTCTGCAAGTTTAAAGAGAAATACAGCATTGATTCTGAGTGGCATTTTTTCACAACTTCACATGGTAAGGGACCATGTGATGCAATTGGCGGCACATTAAAACGAATGGCAACAAGAGCAAGCTTGGCCAAACAACATCAACATCCAATAACAAGTGCGAAAACTTTGTATGATTGGGCTATTAAGAGAAATCAAGAAAATTTCACAAAAATATCATTTTGCTATGTTTCACAAGAAGAATATGAAGAGGGAGCTGCAGAATGGGGTGGTAGTTATCAGCAAACAAAAATGATTCCTGGCACACAGAAATATCACTCCTTCATTCCAGTTGCAGATAACAAAATCGCTGCGAAAATATTTTCAACTGACGAAATACTGAGTTTTCATAATATTTATAGGAATGTTAGGAAATAGTGTTTGTAAAAATGTAAATACAATTTTTTTTTTTAAATAGTAGAAAAAATAAATAAATCATGTATGAACAAAAAATAACTCTAAATTTTTATTTGGTAATTAAGATTCGTTAATTTCGTTAATTAAGAAGATGTTCAATCTTCTTGGTGTCGATAGGATAGTTCTTGAAAATTTTATGTACAATTTGAAAAGAATACTTTTGAAGATGGACAATCACGACTAACTTTTGAAAAAGGGATATTTTCATGGAAAAAGCCATTTATTTTTTCGACATAACTTTCAAATTATCTCTAAAACGGGTACATATAGAATGTTGCTCACCGAGAGCATTTTTGTTTAAAATCACTAGAAAAATCGTATTATATTATTAAAATATGGTTATTTATGCAAAAACAACAAATTAGAAAAAACTTAAATTTTTCTTACCTCTAAGAACTTTTTTATCTTAAGTTGCTCCATCATAGAATAACTTTTATTCTTCTTCTTATGACTTAAAGTCTTTTTGGAAAAAAATTGTAAAAATCGTACGTTGGACAGATTTGCTAATTGATTTTTAAGTTAAATTTTTGATTTTTTTGGAAGAGAAAAATTTTTTTTTTACAGTTTACATATTTTTTCATAAAGTCAAATTAATTAACTACAACTTAAAATACTACACGAAAACCAATGCACAAAAAGAACTCCGCAAAAAATGTTGAATATTACACGATTTTGATGCTTTATCGCATTTAGCTGTTATGTAAAATCAAATCTCGCAGCACTGCCAGATTTGTTCTTGTTTTTTTTTTTTCATCTTCGGCAACTCTTGTTTTCTACGAATACAGATGATGACAAAATGGCGGAAACTGAAAACATTCTGCCATCCATCCCTCTGAGACGAACAGATATTCGTTGGCAATCGGTATGTAAAGGATCCGCAGGTGATCTAGCCTTTTTTATTCATTAGCTATTTTCATTTATTTTCACTCCAAGGTAGCCACATTTCGTCGAGTAGTGAATCGCCTATGTCACCTGAACCGATGCCCTCTACCGAAGAACCAATGTTATGCTCGGAAGTGGATGCAATCGTATCGATCCTGCAGATTCAATCGGTAAAAAAAACTCTGGCTGTGTATGATTCGGATGCGAGTGATAAGACAAAAAACTTCAACATGTCCGACGGTGCGGAATATAGACCAGATGAAAACATGACGAAATCAATTTCATCACTCATATTTCTCGAAGGCATAACCAGGTCGTATGGGATGGTTACTGTTATCCCTGTCAGTTGCAAATTGTAATTGTGGAAAATTGTACTATAAACAACGAATTGCAACATATGCTGAATGTGCACGCTAGAAGAAAACCTCCTACTCCAACAGGCGGTACTTAAAATATTTCTTCATGGAATGTTGGCTCGAATGCGCTTATTGTAACACCATAGCGGCAAACAACAATGTGCTTCTGGCGCACATAGACGCTGAGCACGCCATTTCTGGGTTCCAGTGTAATTTGTGCCTCTACCTGATCCTACTAACGTAGTTGTGCATCACAAAAACTACCATCCGACGATTAATTAGACGAAAAAGATTCTGATTATGCCTGACCATCTGAAGAGTTTCGGGGACCATGAATGGAAATCTATGAAAGAATCGTTGCGGAAAAATGTTCTACCGTTGCATTGTACTAGTGAGTATGACTTTCGGGGTTTAACTGAGGCAAAGCGATATGGCTGATACGTTTAATTCATAATTTTTGTTGATGTAAAATTTCCCATTTTTATAAATGCATTCATATCTTCTCACTTTCCTAATTAAAGTCTATTGTGACATGATCTAGATTAATGTCTTTCCCGTAAATGGCTAGGGTGTATCGTAGTTAAAATAGGGATTTGCATTTGTTATTGTTATCCAATTCGTGATGATAAAGACTTAATATGGTAATTCTTATTTCATGCTTCATAATGTAAGGGTTAGATGATTGGTAACATTTTTTTTTTGTTTTGCAACGAGCCGGAGTGAATCCATTCGCGGTTTATCAATTAGATATCTGTGTTATTTTTAATAATTTAATAATTTCATTTAATAATATCCGAAAGTTACATTTACACTATAACTTTTACATTGCTCTCTTTACGTCGCGACAATGGAGTACGTCGCGATGATTCACGTTGTCTCAATAAGTTACGTTGTCTCGTTTACATCGACCAAATTACATCGATGAGCAGTGCATCATTTTAGGGTGTACATCGAGACAACCTAATATTACACAACCGATGGAATGACCTATGTGCATCTGATTCTGTGTAATATTCAACAATTTTTTTTGCTGTGTACATCCAACAATATCCAACCGTAAGTAAAATAACAAAATAAAAATTGTTGTATATTGATTGTTTTTATTTCCTTCAGAATTTATACGCTTACTTCTCAATATTAATGAAAAAAAAACATCCCGTGGTGCAAAAAGATTGCGAGCTTATAGACTGTTCCAGAAAGTATATGCACACCTTATTTTAACGGTCACTTTGAATAAAAAAAAAATTCAACATGTTTTGGCTGCGTCCTTTTGTTTGCACATTTCTGAATGACATAGCATCAAAAAAGTGCTCAGTTTTGTATTACCTATCAAAATGCGCGGTCTTACTCCGGAACAACGAAAAAGTATCGTGCACAAATGGTGTACTGTGAGCGGACTCTCCTTGAGAAAATTGGCCAAGGAAGAGGGTGTAAGCGTCGGAGCGGTACGATCTGCGATTCGAAAATATAGAGAACAGTGTACGTTTGAAGATGCGCCGAAGAGTGGTCGGAAATCCGGTCCTGTTAGTCCGGATATCGATAAAAAGATCAGGGATGCCTACAAGCGAAAACCAGCGATTACCGTTCGGGATGTTGCAAAAAAAAAAAAAAAAACTAGGGACATCGTCGAGTAACGTCATGCGTGCCAAAGAAAGACTTGGGCTGAAAACATACCGGAAGCAGAAAAAAACCCCAAAAGGAACCCAAAACAGGACGCGTCCGTGAAACCACGGCCCCGCAAACTCTACGATACGTTATTGTGTAGAAATTCTGGGTGTATAATAATGGACGATGAAACGTATGTGAAACTAGATTACAAAACGCTTCCAGGACCACAATTCTATACTGTAAGCGAAGACAAAGACATCCCCGAAACGGAGAAGGCAATTTTTACCGAAAAATTCGGTAAGAAGGTTATGGTTTGGCACGCAATATGCGAGTGTGGTAAAACATCTAGTCCGTACACCACAACGGAGACGATGAACACTCAGAAATACGTCAAGGAATGTCTCCAGAAGCGATTATTGCCAACGATCCGGCAGCACGACGGTCAAGTAGTGTTTTGGCCTGATTTGGCGTCATGTCATTACGCAAAGGACACTTTAGAATGGTACAAAAGTCAAAATGTATGTTTCGTGCCGTAAGACATGAATCCGCCGAACTGCCCGGAGGCACGGCCAATCGAGACTTTTTGGGCTTTAACCAAAGCAAAGCTTCGAAAATTCATAAAACCGGCGGACGACATCCAAAAATTTAAAAAAGATTGGCCAAAAGTGGTCAAAATGGTGGGAAGTACCACTGTGCAGAAGCTAATGGGTCATGTTCGAGGAAAATTTAGGAGTCTTGGCTATGATTAAATATTTTGATTAAACGAGAGTAAAATATCATATAAAACACAAATAAAAATATGATTTGCCAAATAAAATTATTAAAACTTTAAAAAATGATTTTTTTGTTATTTTGAAAGTGTGCTTATACTTTCTGGAACCGCAGCCAATAAAACACGCTATATAAAACACGCCAAAACACGTATAGCCAATAAAACACGCTATAGGCTGCTCATTTACGACTGGAGCGTCCGGCGCTTGCGCACTGCTTTAGTTCGGAGCTATTTTGCTGCTTTAGTTCCCTTAAAAATCAGTTTCTTCATTCTGACTTCTTAGTTTCAAATGTTAGGGAAAAAAATCTTTGGGCGAAGTATTGAGCAATTTATGATGCATGTTTTTGCTGAATTAAGCGTATGGGTATATTTTATTATTCAAAAGTTAGGGGTGATTTTAACGAAAAACATGTCTGATTATAAGAAGTCTCCGCTCCTGTGACCCAGGAGTACTCGGGCTCATTTATATAGCATTATTTTCCTTAATATGCATTAAAACAAGAATGTGATGGTTTTCTGGCCAATTCTCGCCTAAACAATCATATGGTCAAAAAAAAAAAAAACGCATATTTTTAGTTAAAATTGCCCCTTATTTTTGAATGATGAGTTGTATTTAAAAATTTTATTCGGTAAAAATATGCGCTACATTGTGCCTTATATTTTGTCAGAAAATCACTTTTACTCAAAATGAGAAACAAAAAAGTTAGAATAAAAAAACTCATTTTTAGGAGACATCCTAGTTTTAAGCAGAAAAATAGCTCTATCAAGGTCAAATAAAGAGCTAGAAAAATTGTGTCTTCAACAAAGTTACAAACTTGTCTTTGATATCACCCTTCTATTGTCCTTTGTTCCAAAGCTAGCAACAGCGCCGCCCTAGCGGTGAATTTGTGAACTACAGAAATATCACCACAAGATGGACAACTTTTTTAAATTTCACTTTTCTTTTTAGAAACACTATTTAAAGACACTTTTTCGAGCGTATTTTTATATTCACACCCAAAAATTAAATAAAATACCACAGATTTCAGAGCTTCAATATTCTTCGAAAGCTTACGGGTTGTGATGTTCTTAATAAAGAAGCGGATTTTGATTTACTTCTGTTTTCTTTGAAGAACACTTAATAACTAATTTCCTAATCGCTGCAAGGAATAAGTAAGGGTCCATTCCGGGTTTTGGACCCTACCGTCCACCGGTTTAGACCTCCGGAACCGGTCTAATCTCCTGGTTGGTCATGATGTTTTTGAAGATCAGTATTCGACAAATATATGAGGTTCCAAAATTGTCCTCTTCGGATGCATACCGAAACCGGTTCTGGGTGCCTATTTATATGCCCAGAATGGTTAGTTTAAGAAGAACAGGTCAGCTAAGAATCCATATCTTTCATTTGAGAACAAAATATCAAAAATCGATTCAGAAATATTTTTTGGGGGCGAAGCAAAGTCTTGGGTCATTTTTGACCCCAAATGCACTTGGTGTAACTTTTTCCTAATGCATTAGGAAAGTTAAACCGGCAATCGTCACATCCAAGAAAACCTTCCCGAGGATTGCGGTCCGGCGGGAGCTGTCGAAAAGAGGTGTATGTTTTAGCGCACTCGACGATTGATCTCTCTCACTTCCTCTGGGTGGGTGACTGAGTGGCCTGGCCACAGAGACAGATGACTACAGCGCGAAACGTACAACATTTAGCGGAGAGCGCAACGCGAGCAGAGAACGTCCATTGAACCGTCGCATGGTTCTCTCGCTCTCGATCAATCTCAACAAGCGAGCATGTATCGATGCAAATTTTCCTAACCTCCCCCTCAACCCCTGCGGATGACGACGATTTCGTTACCGACTAATAGGTGATGGTGCTGTTGTTATTGATTGTGACTTGCACCGTAGCGTCGGCTCGTTCTCGGTATGGGTGAGTTCGCTGCGGATCGGAGTCACTCGAAAACTGTTAATTTTTGCGCATTACCTTTACGTGCGGTTGTGCCACACATCGAACACCGCATTCGACTGCGATGAATAAACTGAGCAGAATCGACGTCATCTGCCACCCGCCGACTCATCGGACTCACTAGCTACATAGCTACAGCAGGCTCAACCAAGTGCATAGTAGGCAGGCGCTGATGAGTTGAGCAGCATTGTCCCTCGCCTACTTCTTGCAAGGTGTCCCGGTCTCGATTAGCTGAGTGCGCGCGGAGGGTATGTACATACATGTGCGATGGTCCGGCGCTGCAGTCAATACAAATAATTGCATGTGGTGATTGAAATATTTGGGATTTTTCTCGTTTCCTTGCATGACTTACTTTCTTCGCTGACGGTGACTCTTGCCTCTTGCGGTTGGAGGTGTGTCAGCTGTCAGTGTACTTCCTTACTACAAATAGTCAGTATTCGATCCGAGTGGCACTCAGATTGTGTCTGCGAGGAGGCTTTTCGTGGCAAATTAGGTGTTGATTAAACACACTTGTGCTCTACGAGATCCTGCCGGGAGTTGGCTAATCGAGCATGATTAGATTAGGTGTTTCTTGCTAGTCTATCTCCCTTACGGTAAGGTGTGGTTCTGGCGGAGGTGCGTACCGTGTGCACACAATCGGCTAATCTGCATACTAATTAGCGAGCTCATTCGACGAAGCATGCAGGTACGTGTGGCTCTCACTCAGTCAGTCAATCAGTCCTTCAATCGTTCGACACAGAATTCTCGTCCGATGATTAATTGTTCATTATTTCATCGTTACTTCCAGCCAATTGTTTTTAATTATTTATACACATATGCGCAATTAAGGAGACGTCTGAAACCGAGCAGGCAGGCGCTGTCTGGTCTGGGCCGGGGCCGAGACTTGACGGATGGAACTTGACTTTCAACCTCGTCGTCGTCGTCGTCATCGAGTCGAGGGTGATCAGCCAGCAGCAGCAGCAGCAGGCCTTCTCTTTCTCCATCGAAGTGGCCTGTTGCCATGGTTGGGTTTCAATTTTTGCGCGATTCCTAGATGATGATGACAGTTTGCTCACGATTTGTCACTTTGGCATCATGTCACGCTTTCCTCCCTACCAGGCGCTGGGTATGTGTTGTTTGTGCGTTTCGTGTATTTACCGGGCATCTTCTTCCCATGGACACGTGGCTTCAGTGGTTTAGCAGAGCAGGACGGGGAATATAATATTATACCACTACCTCTATAGCTCGATTTTTGATTTTATATCAATGTGACTTTCACGATTTCGTTAAGGTCATGAAACTATTCAGCTGATGAAGTGTTAAGACAATATTGGACAACTTTTTGTTCATAATGTGCATTAAGGAGTGTATCGAAAAAAAGCTATCCGCAAACTTTCTTTCAAATTATGTTGAAAACCGATATTTTATTCATACAAAAAATTGATCCATTATTGTACGAGGTAAAACTTGAACATAATGAAGACCGGATGAAATTTAAGTTATTCCTTCACGAATTTTCGAACTTTGGATCGAATGCTCTTCATCAAGTTCCGGACAAGTGTTGCATCGCATTTTTTGGACGCTTGAGCCCAAATTTTTTTGAACTCCTGCATGTTCCCAGCTGCCTTACCAGTATTCTTGAAGACCCTCTTCTCGATTGCCCAGTAACGTTCGATGGGTCGAAGCTGAAGACAATTTGGTGGATTGATATTTTTCTCAACGAAATCGATACTCTTTTCCGCAAGCCAATTGAGAGTGGTTTTGGCATAGTGAGCCGACGCTAAATCCGGCCAAAACAGTGGAGATGTACTATGCTTCTTATATAAAGGCAACAATCTCTTCTGGAGACACTCAGATCGATAGATTTCCGCATTTATAGTTCTGGTAGTGTAAAAAATGGTTGACTTCAAACCACAGGAACATATTGCTTGCCATACCAGTACCTTTCGACCGAATTTCTCCACTTGAATCGACCTGTCCGCATCGCTCACATCCTCCCTAACGACGGCAGTAAAGTATTGTGGACCTGGAAGGGTTTTTGAGTCCTCCTTTACATAGGTCTCATCGTCCATCAAAACGCATGCATCCGGACGCTGCAAAAGACGCGAATACAATTTCCGGGCCCTTGTTGCTGCTCGCTTCTTCTGTTCTGCACTTTGTTTCGAGATTTTCTGCTTCTTGTAGGTCTTCAGGTGGTTTCACCTCTTGATACGCTGGATCATTCCGACACTTCACTTTTCACTTCCTTTCACGGTTGCACGGCCACAAAAAGAAACAAAAGAGGCGCACGGGGAAAACCAAAGCGCGAGGGGGTTACCCAAAATTAAGAAATATATTTCGGGGGGACACAGTCAAAAGAAACGGGTACGGGCAAAAGGGTATATATTTTTAGCCCGAAAAAAAGACATAAATATTGAGGGCATTCAAGCCAAATGTAATAAATATATAAAAATCCTTGTATTTGTGATTAACACACGACCGGTTAACGTAGACTACGTTGAACCATTTGATAATTTTCGTTAGTTTCGTTCTAATGTTCTAATTGGGACGTTTGGTTAGCATAAGTAAGTGGGGTAAATATGTTAGAATATTCTATGGTTCGTTTCTTAGAGATTATTTGGCGGCCCTGGAAAGCAACTTTTGGTTTAAATGTTGGTATAATAAAAGGCAACGGTTGGCTGGCTGTTGTGATTGTGTTGATATGATCGACCAGCTGGAGACCAATATCCTCATCGCGTTACAGATTGTTCGGGGTCTATTTGGGAATGCAAATTCAATAATTAATGGTATTTTTGAAAGTTGACAGTCGCAAAAAACTCCAACTTATTGAAGCTAAAATCTCAAAAATTTGGGAAAGTAAAGTGGGGAAAGTTTTTTTTTTGGGGGGGGAGGGGGGGAGTTGGAGATGTACTTTAGAAAGCATTTGATGGCCCTGAAAAAGGCCGTTAAGTTTAAATGATGTTACGGCCTCGAGTTGAAGGCCCTTTTCCAGCGGCCCAACCTGAAGTTGGCAACGCGTTACCTATGGCTGCTTTTAGTCTCGACCGATCTTCTTCTTCTGTCGGGGTACAAACTCACTGCGACCATTTATTGACCTATTGTGGTAAGACCCATTTGTTGTGCGCAGTTCATTTCTACACCCACCAGTATTTAGGACTGGAGGTTGTTTTTTGGCCTGCGTTATACCCCAGTCCGGAATAGCATCCATAATGAATGCTACTACCTTTATATTCCACCAGATATCTCGAGGTTACATAATGCAACTCTCGAAATATCGTTTCCTCTTATTAAAGAGAAAACTGCATTCACAAAGTAGATGCTCTGAGGATTCAGTTTTGAACCCACAGAACCGACATTCTTCAGAATGAATCATCTTTAGCTTCATTAGGAAGTGTCGCGATGGGCAGTGGTTGATTAATAAGCCTACATACACACTTAATTCGCGCTTGCTAAGTTCCAGCAGTGCGTTCGTGTTTTTCACGCTTGGAACAATGAATCTTTTTGACTGGTTTATTCCAGTTGCAGTTTGCTCCTACAGCCTGTTTCTCCCAGTTTCTAAGCTCCATCGATAACACAGTGTAACAGTGATTCGGAACTTTTGAAGTGACATAGTAGAGATTGTTTATCTGGTCGAACATAACACAAAACCGTGTTCGAAATGTTTGTAACACCCTAAAAAAAATATTTATTGTTAAAAAACCGTTTATCGGTACTTTTTTGCGCATACAAACTCGTACACGCGCATTTTTCAACCAATTTCAAAATTTTTGGCGATTTTGAATAGCTTTTTATTGTAGCTTTAAGAAAAAAATATATCTCCGTTTAATTTCAACGAGAAAGATAAAAAATTTACGTAAAAATCTGACTTTTTGGCCTTTTTTTGGTGTTTTTTCGATTTTGACGCCATTTTTTTGGTACAACTCATTAAAATTGCGTAATGTAGGACACATATCGTTGTTGTCGCATTAATTTTGAATAAAACAAGGTAAATTTCATCCAAAAATAATGAGAATTGTCAAAGTTGCGACGCTTTTCCGACAACTGTCAAACTTGCCGTTACCGTTCCGTTTTGCGCAAACATTGTGTTTTGGCCATAAATGCTGTCTAAAAGATCAGCACGTAACACCATGCCGTTATTTCCCCCGGAAGGTGTTACAGTAAACAACGACGGAGGAAATTCGTCCAGTTTCATCGCATTAGTGAACACGTGAAGAATTGTGTCTCGAAGAAAAAGGCAAGATGTGTGATAAGCGCAACAACTTTTGTTACGTCTGCGGTTTATTGGTTGACAAGAATCATCGATTTGAGTTAAGAACAAATAAAACTGTGGTTGAAGCGTTCAACCTCTTTTCCAAATGCTCATACGTGGAAAGTGCTTGGTATGAACCCGAATATATTTGTTCGGTGTGCTGTACCACATTAAAAAAATGGAAAACCGGTAAATGTGATGACCTGCGTTTGCCATTCGTGACTCCCATGGTTTGGCATTATCAAATATATCACAAGCCGGAGGATTGCTACTTCTGCCAAACAAAAATCACTGGTCACCACCATAAAACTCGCCACCTCATAAAATATGCGGATGTGTTGACTGTATCGAAACCTGTCGCAAGGGGAGAACAAGATCAGTCAACTACAGGCAAAAATCCTGCAAATTTTCCTGAATCAAGCAACGAACCTACCGATGAGGGAAATGATGAACCTTATATTCCAACCGGAGCAATAGGAGCCGAACGACATTTCGTGTCAAATCAGGATTATCGTGATCTTGTGCGCGATTTGGAACTGTCTTTAAGACAAACAGAGATTCTGGCCTCCAGATTGAAGCAGTGGAATATAGTAGACAGTGACTTCAAAGTAACGTCTGCACGAGATAGAGACCTATCCTCGTTCGAACAAATTTTTGAATTTGATGATACCGATAACAACCTTGTGTATTGCGTTGATGTGGATACATTGTTTGATGCACTCGACCACAAGCACTGTCCACAAGATTGGCGATTATTTCTAGACGGTTCTTGCAAAAGTGAGTATTTAATGTGTTACGAGTTTATGAAAACGAAGTTAGAGTAAAATTTTGAAATTCGTTTTCAAATTACTATCATCATAGGTCTGAAAGCAGTATTGCTGCACAACAAAAATGAATTGCCATCAGTTCCAGTAGCATACGCTACTGATATGAAAGAGACGTATCAAACGATGGAAAAAATTCTACGATTGATAAATTACAATAAATTTCACTGGCAGATTGTCTCGGACCTCAAAGTCCTGACAATTTTGCTTGGAATGCAGGGAGGCTACACTAAATATCCATGTTATTTTTGTGAATGGGACAGTCGGGCAAAAAATCATTACAAGTGTAACAACTGGCCACCGCGAAAGATGATTCAAATAGGCAAAAAGAATGTCCTTAACATTCCATTAGTGAAGACTGATGATATTATTTTGCCGCCATTACACTTGAAATTGGGATACATGAAACAGTTTGTTAAACGACTCGACAAGAACAGCGAGGCTTTTCTACACCTGAAACTTGTATTCTCCAAATTAAGTGACGCTAAGATTAAAGAAGGTACTTATAAAAATTTCACAACACAACACATTCTTCGAAAAAAAAAATCATCCCAATGTATTTTAATGTTCTGATTATTATGAATTACAGGCATTTTCGTTGGACCGCAGATTCGTAAGCTTATGACTGATAAGGACTTTGTAAAGAAATTGAACCAAGTAGAGAAAAGAGCATGGCTTAGTTTTATTTCTTTGTGCCAAAACTTTCTTGGAAACGTCAGAAGCTCGAATTACGTTGAGGTGGTCCATGAGTTTTTGGAAGCCTATGGAGAGATGGGATGCAACATGTCAATAAAAATTCATTTTTTGCATTCTCATTTGGATTTTTTCCCAGACAATCTCGGTCAATTCAGCGACGAACAAGGTGAACGATTCCACCAAGAAGTATCAAGGATTGAAAAAAGGTTTACAGGAAAGAACCAAGTTAGGATGATAGCTAACTACTGCTGGTCACTGAAACGTGAAACCGATGACTCGTCTTATAAACGCAGAAGATCAAGCAAACATTTTTAACTTAAATCTATCCGAATATTCACTGTCGTTCTGCTTTGAGTGCAAATTTGAAGAGACAAGATTTAAAAAACAAGAGAAATAGTATGTTATAAAATCATTTAAAATATAATCCGGAATGTTAATTTTTCATTGAAAGTCCGAATGGCCCTCCCATTTTGCTTATTCCTTTCCTGTATACATTGTTACTCCGGAGCGCTCTCAACGTTGATTTTTTTTTCTTTTGGGAAAAGCGTCGTAACTTTGAAAATTTTCATTATATTTAGATGAAATATACATTGTTTTATTCAGAACTGATTAGACCACAACAATATGTGTTCTACATTAGGCAACTTTAATGAGTTGTACCAAAAAAATGGCGTCAAAATCGAAAAAACACGAAAAAAAAACCAAAATTTCAGATTTTTTCGTAAATATTTTTTCCTTCTCGTTCAAAACAAACGGAAATAAATTTTTATCTTAAAACCACAATAAAAAGCTATTCAAAACGCCGGAAATTTTGAAATCGGTTGAAAAATGCCCGTGTAGGAAATTTTGTGCGGAAAAAGTTCCGAAAAACGGTTTTTTAACAATAAATAAATATTTTTAGGGTGTTACAAATATGTTGAACACGGTTATGTGTTAAAATTGACCAGATAAACAATCTCTACTATGTCACTTTGAAAGTTCCTTCACTTTTTTTTTGTAGCACAGTGTAATTGGCCCACCAGATTCCCACGTGTTCCGATCATTGATCGTTACTATGTGTGGTTTATCTAAGATGGGTTTTTGTTGCATCCAGTCTTCATTTTGTGTCACCAACGGATTTATGTTGACATTTTTTTATTATTTGTAAATGTCCTGTTAGGTTACCCTTAAAGATCCTTTCGTACCTTTTAAGTTTTAAAGCACTTTTTACTGCCTCTACCTGTACAAATTTATGCAAGGGTAAAAGATGCATTATGGCATCCAGAGTGATAGTGGGAGTACTTCGAATAGCTCCTATTATCGATAGAGTTGCTAAACGTTGCAGTTTAGCCAGCTCTCGTTGAGCTGAATTTATTTTGGTTCTGGGCCACCAGACTAGAGAAGCATACGATATTTTGGGTCTTATAACTGCCAGTTAAATCCAACGGATTATTCTAGGTCTCAGTCCCCATTTCTTCCCAATCGCTCTCCGACAGGCCCAAAGAGCAGCAATTGCTTTATTTACAACATGCTCTAAGTGTTTACTCCACTTCAAATTCGGATCTAGTATGACTCCTAGATATTTAACTTGAGAGGAGAAAGTCAACTGTACCCCCTCTTAAGACGGTGCCTTTATGTTGATAAGCCTTTTTCTTGTAAAAATTACAAGAGTTGTTTTTGAAGAGTTAACATTCAGCCCCTCCCTCCTGCACCAAGCAAGAGTATAGTTTAATGCTGATTGCATTCTGTTTGATAACAATGCATCATGCTTCCCCCATATTATTATTACGATGTCATCCGCGTAGCCTATGACTTCATAGCCCATTGCCTTTAAGTTATTCAGTAGATCATCAACAATTAAAGACCACAAAAGTGGTGAGAGCACACCTCCTTGCGGACGGATTCGCCTAATCTAGAGACAATGCAGCGATGTGTCAGCATAGCAGTGATCCAGTCTACGATGGAGCCATGAAAGCCCCGTGTATTCATAGCTGAACTGATTGAAGCATGTGAAGCATTATCAAAAGCACCTTCAATGTCAAGGAATGCACAAAAGGCCACTTCCTTGTGTTCGATGCGTTTTTCAATTTTTTGTGTCAACGTGTGCAGAGCTGTTATCGTTGACTTAACTTTTGCATAGGCAAATTATAACTTGTTCAGCTCGTGAATTTTCATATACGAGCTTTTAATATGATCATCCAGTATTTTATCCATTATTTTTAATATTATGGAGGTTAGACTTATGGGTCTGTATGCCTTAGCTAGTGTTTTATGCCGTTCGTGGGTATGAAAATAACTCTTACCTTCCTCCACCAAACGGGAATATAGCATAAAGCTATGTCCATATAGAATCCGGAATAATAAAATTATCTGTATCTCGGTAACGGATTGACGTACAAATAAGTTTAATACATCAAAACAAAGGTAATTCATTGTACTTTAAAGGAAAAAATATCAATACAAATCATTTCTCTTCGTTTCGCGCTCTCTTCTTTATTTCTCCCATAAAACGCTGCACAACCTCCGGAGTCAACTTCCTTGGCACATTTGTTCCGCATTTTGGTCATCTGAGTCCGAGCCATTTTTTCTTTTTTTTTTTCTTCTTCTTTTTTTTTTTCTTTGGGGGGGGGGGGGGCCGGGGGGGGGTGGTTTTTTTTTTTTTAATGAAATCTTTTTTTCGTGGTCTGTGTTCCGGGTGGTGTCTCTCGCTTTTTTTGGGTGTCGCGGTTTTTTTCTTTCTTTTTCTTTTTTTTTTTCTTTTTTTGTCCCAAGTAACATTGCCAAAACTATCCTGCTTTATTAAGTTTCATTAAGGTTTTATCAAAGCCACTAGAAATCAATTTGGTTTTAATATGACACCAAGAGGTGCCATTAGGTTTCATATTTTAGTCAGGTTTATGAAAACCTACACAGCTTGTTTACAACGATCTTTAAACCTTGTTTTCTCAAATTCCTTTTGCTCCTATCAAAGGTTTTATTTCAGCTTTACGAGCTCATAAAATGCTGTTTGGAAATGCCGTTTTAGGACTCATTCATACTATCTTATTATGGTCAGTTGAAAAGGCATTTCAAAACCATTTTGCCTCCAGTAAACGTATTAAACGGCAAATTGGCATTGAGGGAAGCCACCAAATAACCAAATAGTTTTAAAGTAGTCATTGCGAAGATAACTTGGCTTTATGGCAGAATTGTGATTTTTTTCCAATCGCCATAATGAAATATAAGAAATAATTTAAATGTGGAAAAATAAATGCACCAAATTTTATTTGTAATGCAAATAAACTATTTTTTTTAGATAACCTTATTGAATTCCATCAATTTTCAAGAAATTCATGATTAGTTTTTTGAATAGATTAATTTTAATTTTGTGTTTGTTGTTGTAAACTCGCATAATTTCCGAGGCGCATTAATTTTCGGCTCTTATCATGTCTATATTCACCACAAAATTAAATGCGTATATGTTTTGGAGCATGATACGCTGTAAAAAATTCATTTTGTTTTGGATATTTTGCTATCAAACAAAATTTTCCGCAACACCAGACCTTTTTTCGCAGATATTTTGTTACTGCTTAATGAATCAGAAGAGCAAAGAATCGAACAAAGCAGAACAACAAAAAACAACCACGATACCACAGTTAAGTTTGACAGCTGTTACCATTTGGCCGTATGCTGGTTTTCATGGCAGCCAATAGGTTTTATGAAAGTTCTCAAGTGGTAATAGCATCGATCACTAGAACATTTTCAAAATAATTATAGTCTTTTAAAGATTTTATTAAATTTTTTTCACAACCGTCTATAGAGTGGGCCACTTTGTACAAATTTTGGTTTTAAAGAAGCATAGAGGAAGGAATTTTGAATGTAGTTTTTTCAACAAAGCCGGGAAGAAACTAAACGGCTGGAATAAAACCTAAATTGTTACTTGGGGTTCCTTGCCAAATCTTCAGTTTTTTGTCAAATTTGTCCATAAAAGCAAACTTAAACTTCGCAGGAACATCTTGTGCCGTCCCATGCAGAATTTTTGGCCAGGAAGCTGTCCGAAATCCATTTTGACGTAGGTTTCATCGTCGATGAGCAGGCATCTTTGGTACTTCGTCAAAACCTGCTGGTACAATTTCCGAGCTCGAATTTTGGTGACGAAACGTTCTGTTTGGTTGCTGGCTGGCTCGATAAGAACGATATCCTGCTCGCAAACGATTCGAACGGTACTGCAAATTCTTCGAACGGTACTGCGAGCAGCAGCGTATTTTTGTGCGATTTCATTATCTGATAGTCCAGGGTTTGCTCTGACGGTTCTCAACTCCTTCCGGTTCAGCTTGCGGTCATATGTTCCACTACGAGGTTTACCTTGAGGCATTCGATCCACGCTCTTTTGCTCCCTAAAACGTTTGAACACATCATACACGATTGATTTGGCGATTTTCAACGTTTTTGCGATTTTTATTGCGCACCACGTTGGATTATCAACGTGGGTGTGCAGATTTTTTTCTCTCCTCTCGGCTTCCATCTGGAAAAACTTTTGACTCACTGCACGAAACACCGTGCAATTTATACCACAGAAAGTGGGCGCCTAGGTAAATAAACCACTGTAAAAGAATTCTTGCAGCGGTCTGGAAATTTCCGTGCTGCTGCAACACAATAAGTGATTCCGGATTCTAACTGGACAGAACTTTAGTGTCATGCTACTAATAAACAACTGAACTAAGACCGGGACAACAATTTCCCTAGCGTGCTGCAATAGTGCAGGGAAGAGACCGTCTTCCCCCGCGGATTTAAATAGTTCGAAGGAATTGATTGCCCAGTCCACCATCGTTGCTGAGAAAATTTTACGGGACTTTTCGAGTGCATCACACCTGTTTATAGTTCGTCCAGGATTCACCCTGAACTGTCCCATTTCATTTCCATTAGAAGCAACTGAGCCTGGGAAGAGACTTTCCATCATTACTTCCAAAGTTTCTGAAGGACCTGTTGTAAAAGTACCATCGTCCCTCTTTAGATTGAATGTTCCTTGGAGAGGACTTTTTGCAGCCTGTCAGCTTTTGGATGTTTTCACACATGAATCTCCAATGTTTCCGTTTGCTTTTCCTAATTTCTTTATTATATTCAATTAGAGTTTTCCTATAATGGCTCCAATCCGACGTTGCTTTTGCTCGATTAAAGAGTTTCCTTACGTTCCTCCTCATCTTTTGCAAAGCGTTGTTCCACCAAGGAACTTTCCTGTTTGAAACTCTTTCCCTTTGTGGACAACTTTCATAATATGATTGAAGAATTATATTTTTATATTTATATTTTTGCCCAACAAGGGTTGTTTGGTCGCAAGAATTTGTTTATAGAGATCAGTTGGTGTTCCTGTGGTCTCTGTAAAATTCCCTCAGTGTTTCTCCCTTCTCTATTGAGAAGGTGATATGTCTGAGAGTGATTCCTCGTCGGATACTTCCCAAGAGGAAATCCTATCCGTTAGTATTTGACTACACATTGTCAGATCAAGTACTGCTTGTCGCCTCGAGCTAACAATAGTTGGTTTGTTCCCCATATTGCATATATCAATGATATTATCGAAAATATATTCTAAAAGGACTCACCGCGTTCGTTGACGTCACTACTTCCCCACACAGTGTGGTGAGCGTTGGCGTCACAGCCGATAATGACCTGTTCATCAATCCGTTGATAAACTCGATGATCTTTCTTCTTCATCACCAGGAAAGTAAGCTTATACTACGTTCACTATAAACTTACCCCTGACGGTTGAAACCTCCATCCTGATGGCTACGATGTCTCTCTTGATGAATTCTGTAATGAGAGTAAAATTAATCCTTCCATTTACTAGGATAGCCGCCCTCGGGGAGGAATGGCTATCATCATAGAGTAACTTACATTTTGGTACTGAGATTCCCAGCACTCTATGATTGTTGACCCACGATTTCTGAACTAACGCCAGGTCGAATTCTTCTTTGGCAAACCTTCGCGAGAGTACGCCTGATGCCCCTCTAGCATGTTGAATGTTTGCCTGAACAGCTTTTATGACCCGCCTTTTTGTGATTGGCGGTCCATCGGCTTGTTTTGGGATGTTTTTTTTGAGGTTTTTAGGTCCACAGGGACTTCCTTCATTCATTCTCCGTGGATCTTTGTTCCTTGCTCCACGATTGACATCACATTTTTCGGATTCAGTCTAGCAGTTCCTTTTTGGGGCTCAGTACTCGACGGCCTCTGACGTTCATCACAGGCACTTACTCTGCTTGGCCCAGGGACTTGTTTCTCCTGGTCCACAAAAGGGCCCATTTGCGTATTCCCTGGGTTTTTTACAGGTGCCATACCAGCAACTTCCGTCACCACCGTTCTCGCCTGCTCTTTTTTGTCGCCAGTATTACTGTCGCACTGGTCAGTCCTACCTCTCTTCACCCGACGTAGTTTGGCAGTGTGATACATGTAGTTGATCCTGAATCCCCACCTTATCACCTTCTGCATGGACTTATCGTTTATCGTGAGGACCAGTTCGACGTCGTTCCCATTGGGGCTAGTCTTCTGGAGAACTCTCCAAGAGTCCGTACTCAGGTCGTTCTGGGTCTCTATGAATGCCATTGTCTCCTCATTGGATTTCGTGACGCTTTTTGGCAGGTAGGCTACCATGATTTCCGATCTAAGAAGAGCTCTCCTTCGCACACTTGTATGCTGGGAGTTATGTTCTTTAACCAGTCCGCTGTGGCCTGGTCATAACAGTTTCTTACCAGAAAGCCTGTTTTTATTGTGCAGCCTCTGAAGATCGGTTTTACTGCTGTTCCCCGCTTCTCAACTACTTTATTGATTATGGTGTCTTGGACCAAAATCAGTTGTTGTGTTGTTAGAGTTGTCGTTGGGTAGTCCTTTGGAATTATTCCTATCCGTACTTGGCTCATAACTTCCGTGTAAAGCGGTTTTTGAGTATTGGAGTGCGATTCCTTTACCTTATTGCCCTGGACTTTTGGTTTCCTGGGTTGAGTACGCTCACCTCCGCTTCCCGGGGCCTTTGTCCCCCTTTCATTGTTGATTGGACCAGGGTGTCCAGCCTTCTTGAGTTTATCCTGGACATTTATATACCCGGACCCTTGGTTGTCTCTTTGTAGCCGGCTGTTCACCGATGTAACGTTGGAAGGCAGGCTTGTGTAGCCTGCCCGTCAGCGTGAATGCTTCCTTCGTTATCTTTGGATGTGGTTTTCTTTCCCCACTAGATAGATCAGCTCTGGGCCTTTTCGCTGATTCTGGCTGCCATGTCTCCCTTGGTTTTTGAGCAAGGCGATAGGCCGTAGTCTTGATCCAACAGCTTTTTTAGACGCTTTTTTTCGGCTCCACTCAGCTTAACCCGCTCTGGGATCTGAGATTTGCATGGTTTGATTTGATAGTGACGTTTACTCTATCGTCCTCGCCACTATCTTCCATCTCGGAGTTTTTTGGTGTGTCCATGTTGATTGATGGACAGGTGGACATGCTTTCCAGTGATTTGCTGTCTAACTGGGCTTCGATTTGCTCCAGAGAGTCTCCCTGGTCTGTGTCCATCTTTTCCGGCTGAGAGAGGCAGTCGGTACCTTTTGTTACGTTTAAATTGTTGTTGCTCATTTGAATCCCACAAGTAGCACGGGAAGTAAAGGTCGACTGCGCCAGAGCCCTGCATTAGCGCAGCAAGGGATCCGATACTGTGGGGGTGTGCCCTGGTTCCCCATAGGCTCCGTTCACGACTGAGTAATTGTTTCATCCACCCCCAGCAATGCATCTATAGGCACGGGTCGCATTACACCGTAGATTCGGGGTTAGACCGTATTAGGTATTCGTGTGGCTACGGTCATCACCACATATATCCTCCTCCTTTATCCGGGTTTGGAACCGGCAGCGATGATTCACATTGATCTTAGACATACACGTTGTGTATCTTTAATATCCGAGAATCATCGCTGACGGATTGACCGATCAACACGAGCTCCCTCGGCATCAGTACATGGTTGTTTCGGAGCATTTTCCGTACATTCGATCGTATTTGCGCATACGGTCGGCATCAAAACGATTCTCGTTTCCACAGATTCTCAAAACTTATTTGTTCGTAGAAGTAAAACTCTATTCAACGCAAATCAAAACACAACAGTATAACTTTTCATAAGAGTACTAATTGAAATGTGCAGAGAATGTTAATTCGGAATATCATGATGTAAAATCAAAACGTTTTCCATGATTGCGAGTTTATTGATACTTGCCGGAACGCAACATTCTTTAAAAATTTCCAGCTTTGATGGATAAATATGTGCACAAAACATATTCATCTTTTTTTTAAATGGCAATCGTAAAAACTTCTAGATTAGAGCAAAAATCTCAAAAATAAATCAATCAAGAAACGATCGAATTATTGGCGTACGGTGTTTCAATTTTTTGTGACGGCAGCCATTTGTTAATTGCACACAATGCTCAAGGTAAGCAACGAAGAGAAAACTAAAATTGTTTTAGCTGCCGCTGTCTGCGAATTGGTAAGAACTTGGAATATAATGTTGAATAAATTCAAATCAAACAAACTCTCTCAAAACTGGATTGGTCGTCCTGAAAAGGACGGGTTTGAAATTGTTCGCATTTGAATTAAAACCTTCTCGGTCTTTTAGAGAAGCGAGTAATTTCAGCCGTTGCACGTTGCGCCTTACCACAAGATGGCTAACAACAAGATCACCTACACACAAGCACCTCATTTCGCTCCTCGGGGTTACACCCACCGGCTGGCTACAAAGATCACTGGCTTGGACAACCGCCTGCCTAGAACACCACTGTTGCATAATTTATGGCTGCCTAGCGAATGGTTGCCTAGCCAACGACGTTCTAGCAACAGCCTGCAGCGCAATCAGCTACTGGTTGGTCGCCAGTGCACTTTAGGTGGTACTTGCCATCGCCGACTGCCAATTCCAAAGGCGTAAAGTCGTCAAAACAGAAGTGGAGAGGCATTCGATATTGCGCTGTTGTAAAGATCGACGTTAAGAAGAGTTACTGGTTAGCCTGGTTAGTTTATCATCATCGATACTTAGATACGGAGGTCCAGCCTGGCTAGCAGCGCTGGGAACCAAGCGAAACTGGGCGAAGTTGAACAGTACGTTCAGGCTCATGGCCATGCGAGTCGTGAGTGCGTACAGAACTATTTCATCGGATGCAGTATGCGTTATTGCCGAAATTATCCCGATTGGCATATGTAACTCTCGCGGATACTGTGAGTGTTATCAGCGGACTATAGACTGTTCCAGAAAGTATAAGCACACTTTCAAAATAACAAAAAAGTCATTTTTTTTTACTTTTCATAATTTTATTTGGCAAATCATATTTGTATTTGTGTTTTATATGATATTTTACTCTCGTTTAGTCAAAATATTTAATCATAGCCAAGACTCCTAACTTTTCCTCGAACATGACCCATTAGCTTCTGCACAGTGGTAGTCCCACCATTTTGACCACTTTTGGCCAATCTTTTTTAAATTTTTGGATGTCGTCCGCCGGTTTTATGAATTTTCGAATCTTTGCTTTGGTTAAAGCCCAAAAAGTCTCGATTGGCCGTGCCTCCGGGCAGTTCGGCGGATTCATGTCTTTCGGCACGAAACATACATTTTGACTTTTGTACCATCCTAAAGTGTCCTTTGCGTAATGACATGACGCCAAATCAGGCCAAAACACTACTTGACCGTCGTGCTGCCTGATCATCGGCAATAATCGCTTCTGGAGACATTCCTTGACGTATTTCTGAGTGTTCATCGTCTCCGTTGTGATGTACGGACTAGATGTTTTACCACACTCGCATATTGCCTGCCAAACCATAACCTTCTTACCGATTTTTTCGGTAAAAATTGCCTTCTCCGTTTCGGGGATGTCTTTGTCTTCGCTAACAGTATAGAATTGTGGTCCGGGAAGCGTTTTGTGATCTAGTTTCACATACGTTTCATCGTCCATTATTATACACCCAGAATTTCTACACAATAACGAATCGTAGAGTTTGCGGGCCCGTGGTTTCACGGACGCGGCCTGTTTTGGGTTCCTTTTGGGGTTTTTCCTGCTTCCGGTATGTTTTTAGCCCAAGTCTTTCTTTGGCACGCATGACGTTACTCGACGAGGTCCCTAGTTTTTTCGCAACATCCCGAACGGAAGTCGCTGGTTTTCGCTTGTAGGCATCCCTGATCTTTTTATCGATATCCGGACTAACAGGACCGGATTTCCGACTATTCTTCGGCGCATCTTCAAACGTACACTGTTCTCTATATTTTCGAATCGCAGATCGTACCGCTTCGACGCTTACACCCTCTTCCTTGGCCAATTTTCTCAAGGAGAGTCCGCTCACAGTGCACCATTTGTGCACGATACTTTTTCGTTGTTCCGGAGTAAGACCGCGCATTTTGATAGGTACATAACACAAAACTGAGCACTTTTTTGATGCTATGTCATTCAGAAATGTGCAAACAAAAGGACGCAGCCAAAACATGTTGTAATATTTCATTATATTGAAAGTGGCCGTTAAAATAAGGTGTGCTTTTACTTTCTGGAACAGTCGTTAGTAGCACAACAAATAGACCATATTGGAACAGCATAAAACATGGCCGGTCTAAAAATTTATTTGTATATTAGAAGTTTCCCTAGCAAAGTAAAATAACATACTGATATCAAATAAGTAACAAGTTTTGTTATCTCAGATATCATTTTGAACTCACCTGTTATCGCCTAACAAAATTAGTTATCAACATTGAATAATTTTGTTATCATCTGTTATCAATTTTTAAAGACGATTTTTGACGACCGTTACTGAATACTACCAGCACGCTGATGAATGCTGAATATCACCAGCATGTCATGGATATGAAATTGAGGTTTTCACCAGAAGCAGTTCTTCAGTTATTAGTGTATGAATTTGATATCATGTTGATAACATAATTTGAAATTATCTCTAGTAATTTGTTCAAATCACAAAATTTGTTATCAAAATAAACTCAATGATAATAAAACGAGTTAATGTTGTGATATCCAACGAATATTAATTAGTTATCATTTTTGTTATTTTGGCTGTTTATTCAGCCTGAATGATAACATATTTAGTGATCAAATAGTGATAATCAGATATTAGAACTTGTTATCACTTTGGTATAAACCTTTGCTCGGGTTGTTCTTCAAACAAAGTTTGGATGTTCTGTTTATAGGAGGATATGAATATTTTATATATTTATTACATTTGGCTTGAATGCCCTCAATGTGATCTTTAAAAGTTAATTTTTGATAAAAGTATCAGTCCAAGATATTTTACTTGATTGGACCAAGAAATTGGAACTCCGTTCATAGTGACCATATGACTATTACTTGGTTTCAAAAATGAAGATCTAGGCTTGTGTGGGAATATTATAAGTTGAGTTTTGGAAGCATTAGGAGAAATCTTCCATTTTTTGAAATAATCTGTAAAAATGTCCAAGCTTTTTTGTAGCCGCCTGGATATAACACGAAGACTTTTTCCTTTAGCGGAAATACCTGTGTCATCAGCAAAGCAAGATTTTTGACAGCCCTGAGGTAAATCAGGGAGATCTGAAGCGAAAATGTTATAAAGTATTGGCCCAAGAATGCTACCTTGAGGAACACCAGCTCTAACAGGCAATTGATCAGATTGAGAATTCTGATAATTTACTTGTAAAGTTCTATCAGTTAAGTAGTTTTGAACTAATTTCATGATATAAAGCGGAAAATTGAACTTTTTCAGTTTCGCAATCAAACCTTCATGCCAAACACTGTCGAATGCTTCTTCTATTTCTAGAAGAGCAACTCCAGTGGAGCAGTTTTCAGCTTTGTTTGGAAGAATTAAATTTGTAACACTCAAAAGTTGATGCGTAGTTGAATGCCCATGGCGGAATCCAAACTGTTCATCAGCATAAATTGAGTTTGTATTGATGTGAAGCATCATTCTATTCAAAATTATTTTTTTCAAAAAGCTTACTTATTGAAGAAAGCAAACTGATTGGTCGGTAGCTAGAAGCTTCAGCCGGATTTTTGTCTGGCTTCAAGATAGGTACGACTTTTGCATTTTTCCATTTATCTGGAAAGTATGCCAGATAAAAACATCTGTTAAATAGTTTTACCAAGAAAGACAAAGTACTCTCAGGGAGTTTTTTGATTAGGATATAGAAAATTCCATCATCACCTGGTGCTTTCATATTTTGAAATTTTTTAGTTATAGTTTTTACTTCATCCAAATCAGTTCCCCAAGAATCATCCAAAAATATTTTCTTGTGAGAAAATATTGAGATACCTGGAAACTTGATCCTCAATAGGACTTGTAAGACCCAAACTGAAATTATGGGAGCTCTCAAACTGCTTAACAAGTTTTTGAGCTTTTTCCGCATTTGTGAGCAAAATTTGTATCACCTTCCTTAACCGTTGTGTGACCAACAAAAAAAAACACCTTTAAGAGGCCGACAGGGAACGTTTTTACCCACGGAACTAAAATGACTATAACTATGGAAATATTCAACCGATTTGGAATATTTTCACAGTTTTGGACATCATCTGTTTCTGAAAATACCGGATATCCGGAACCATGTTCCGAAAATGGCATACACTCAGTAGCAAAAAAAAAGCCGAGCAATATTTTGCTTCCAAAAAACGCCATGTTTAACCTTCTGTAACTTTGTCAATTATCAATATTTTTAGCTGAAATTTTGACCACACTATAAACAACGTATATTATGTGACCACAATTTCATGTTGATAAGGTTTATATATTTGTTGACTATTTGGCCAATCCGAAGCCAAGTGACCGGATGGTCCAATAACTTTGACAAACGTTCTTCTGGAATGATTACAAGAATTTTGACACCCATACTGTTAGGGCCAGAGATCGAAATTCTCACTCAGCTGGGTGAAAACCATGTTCTCTCTCAAGCAGGTTGTCGATGAGTAGCGAACCGTTCAAATTTTCATCTCTCCTTTTTCGCAGATAATTCATTATCCTCTCTCTTGCATATGCGAAAATATCGCTCTCCAAAATTCAACGAAAATATTTTCTCATGTCACATTTTTCACTGAAAACATGCTACCTAGATCGAATACGAGGAGCAAAAACCTAAAATAAGGCGAAGCCAAGTGCTTGTGTGTTTAAAGGTGATAGGAGGGGGTGTGGGGGTTATGTTGGGTGGTAGGCTGTGTGGTGAGTATTCGGTTGAGCGGGTGGTACTAGTAGAGGAATCTCCCGAATCACGCGGTGGGTGGAAAGATTCATTTTTTGACTGTTTTCCAACTAATTGAGCAGATTTTCTGCAGGGGACCAGTTTATGGTTAACCTCACATACAAAAATAGCAGCTAAATTGGATGGACAGCCGAAAAATTATGATGTGTGGAAGGCACCACTCACCGCACTATTCGGGGGATAGCTCATATCGAATAATAAACAGTTTTCTTTGTTTAGTTGTTGTCAAACAACGTTAACGGGTATAATTTGTGTAATATGTTTTCTCTACCTTTCGTGCTTACGTGGAAACTTTCGAGCCACTTAACGATTGCACCATTGCAATTCAAAGCCTAAATTGCACCTTCAGCGACTTTATTGGACACTGGATGACAGCGTTTGGACGAGTGCCATCCATTCAGTCCAATATGTTTCAAACCGGTATAATGAATGCCATGTAACGACGGAAATCGTCCCTTCTGAAGAATATATCGACCCCAGGTTCTCCTTCCGTGGTTCAGGATTGTTTTCGTCACAGCAGCAGGAAAACATCATAGAAAGGAATACTTTGAGTGGGGTTTACATTTTTATAATAAAAATTATATTTTCAGGAATGTCTTCTCCATGTTCATCAAAAACTCAATAATCTGTCCATCCTATTGTCCTATTGAGGAACCGGTGGCTGGTCCACCGTCTTCTCCAAATCAAAACACAGCGATCACGTCTACTACTCGGTTCAGCTTGAACGAGTTCCTTTCTCAGAGGATTGGTAGAGGAACTCAAGTGGCTGCAAATGTTTCATCATTAGAGCAGAGAATAAGGACTATCCAAAACCAACCTCGCAAGGACGCTAACCAAAACGGATTCGATATTATTGATTTCTGGGCCAAACAGCGCTATGATGACCCAGAACTTTGGAAATTGATAAATGTAATACTGGGAGCACCGGATACACAATGCAGTGTTGAGCGAGATTTCAGTCAGTTCAAGTCAGACTAAGTAAAAATAGTAATCTAACAATTGAATCTCATATAAGAAAATCCCCTTGTAAGAAATGTTGAAACCCACCTCCTTCCTCCTTAATCCTTTACATAAGTTATGGATGACCCCTTTACCGCTCATAACTGCCGCTTGCCCCCTGACGTTCCTTTGACCATCATTGATCCCCTTGACCACCATTGACTCTCCTTTGACCCCCCTGATCCCCCTTGACCACCCCTGACCAGCTCTGCCCCCTGACCTTCCGTTTACTGTCCCTTGACAGCCCATGACCTCCTTTGACTGCCCCTTGACCCCCCACTCCTCCACTTGACCCTCTGATCCCCTTGAGCACCCATGAATACCCCTTGCCTCCTGACCACCCTTTGACCATCACTGACTCCCTTGGCCACCACTGACTCTCCGTCTGACCACCATGGACCTCCCCTTGACTGTCCCTTAACCACCCATGACCTCCATTTACTGCCCCTTGATCCCCCCTTCCCACTGACTACCATTGATCCTCCTTAACCCCTCAACACCACTGAACCCCCCATTACTTTTTACCAGTCACTGAACAGCCGGATAAGATTTTGCACGGTTTCTCCAAATAGCATGAATTAGGGGAAGAGGCTCTAATGTGTGTCTTTGGATCTAGAATTCGGCCTAAGCTTTAAATTCGAAGTAAATTTTTACTCACTATTTTTACCCTGAAAATCCGAAATATTCAGTAGTATTGTCTCACTGACATATCTATGTTAAGACAAAATAAAAGCAGACAATTTTTATCAATAGGCCAAATTTTAGATCCATAGACCCAAATTAGAGCACTTTCCCCTATTTTTGTACAATTTTTTGTACACGGTACGCATACTTCGTACGAAAAAATAATCTGGTGTATCTCAATGAATGCCTCTAAATAGTAACTATTGCGCTAAAAAGAGATCAGTGGTAAATCCAGAAATGTCATTTCATATTTATACGCAAATATTTGTTCATTTTTTTCCTTGCCGAACTGCCCAATGGGTAAAAGTCACGTTGATAAATTACAGAAAAGTGGTAACTCGAAGCCTTCAGAGAAGCAGCAAGTTTTATTGCAAGTGTTCCGTTTTAACGAAAAATATTCAGTGTTTTTGCTTGACATTGAACCGCTCCATATCGCAAGATGAACGCTGAATGATATTGATTTCTTTTTTTCACCTGTAGTAAGTTAAAAACCTCCATGTTCCTTAACTCCAGCCATTTGATGTGTGAGGCTAAAGTGGTGCTCTTACCATATGAATACAATAAAATTTTAATCGTCCTTGTGATAATTAAATTTTTTTGGGCTTATTATCTGTGATTTGAATTGTAATAGTATTTCCTGATCACTGGGAATACTTACAAACTTTTGTGGTTGATATCAATAGCTTTTCACAATAATATCACTGTGAAGCAAATAACAGTTTTTGAAGAAGTTTATATCTGTAGATGAAATCAGTTCGTTCATTTTTTGCCTGACTGGTTTGAATTGTTGTTAAATAAATTATCTAATAGAAAAATCGCCTTGCTCAAACTTTTGTAGGGGTAAGAGGCGGGACCATCATCATCATCATCATCATAATCATCATCATTATGAACCAGAAGTATCTTCTATTTAGTTTGCTTTAAATATACAAATTGTTGTTTACCCACAACATGAAGAAAATTTGGCTTTTTATCGAATAATAATGTCAGAATAAAACAAGCATGAAGACTGATGCATTTTCAGGTGTCAAAAAGTAAGTGAAAAATAATTATCGGCATCTAGGATTCACTGAAAAAGAAACGATTTATCAGCTACTCATGCTCTCCGAAAATTATAAATCGCCGTTGCTTTTCTCGCGAAAACTGCTGTGAGTGTATAATAGTCTCTCGCTTCTCACATTCTCATCTGTTTCTCCAAGCGGGTGGAAAAGGACGTTTCTCTTCTCAAGTAGGCGAAAATTTCGGTCTCTGGTTAGGGCTCAATTCAAATAATTGTCTGGTCATCTGTGACCCCATGGGAACCTGCTCCGGGGTGACTGGCCCAGGATCAAGTCACCGGATTATCATTTGGCAATCACACACATTCCTGTGTATTCATTTCACAGTTTTTGTATCATTATTGTTGGTTTACTATTGAAACATTTATAAGTATACCATTTACGGAACACGGATCCGGATATCCGGTTTTTCCGGAGACAGATGATGTCCATCGGTCATATTAGACAATTCAGAGAAAGCGGTTGAGTTTTTGAATCCAAAACTGCCAAAATATTCCAAATCGGTTGGGTATTTCCATAGTAATGGTCATTTTAGTTCCGTGGGTAAAAACGTTCCCTATCGGATATAATATTTTAGAGAGTTTTCAGAAAGGTTTGGAGCTCGGACCTAATTTTGACACATTATTTTCAAAATGTTTGTTCCTCAGGGCAGAAAAGCGTTTTTTAATTTGTTTTTGTAAATCTCGCCATATGACTTTCATAGCGAGATCACGTGTTCTTTGATATTGACGCCTGCGTACATTTTTCAGACGAATCAAGAGCGGAAGATCGTCATCAATCGTAACTGTATCGAATTTAACCTCGCATTTTGGCACTGAGACAGCTCTTGCTCTATTTATTGAGAAAACCAGAGATTCAAGAGCATTATTTATTTCATTTCTTGTTTGTAATGAAACATTAGGATCAAAGTCCCATTTTTAAATAATGTGTTAAAATGCCCCGCAAAAACAGCTACGTTGGAAGCGACTGCAGTATAATAAATAAATTCTTCGGAAAATATCAATAAATGGGTATCAGAAGCAGAGAAATAATTAAAAATATATTATACTTCTTTAAAATTCGTAACAGTGAAAGCATACGATTATGAGAGCATATTTTTAATATTTTGGACACAGAAAGTTTGAAAGTTAGAAATGTATTCTAGCACTACGAACAAAGGTATATACCCAAGACCGTATATCAGATAGTGATAGAAATATTAACAGTTTAAGAATAGTTAACTGCTGTTCTTACTGCGGAACTATGTCCATGCAAAAAGATACAGTTAACCCTTCACACTCATTCAATACATTTCAGGTATGAATTAAACTGAACAAAACTTCAGTAGATTCATTCAAATAATCATCCATGGTTAGAGTGGAAACAATTTTCTGCAGCTACCAAATTTCAATTGCAAACACCTCTCACTTGTCAACGCTATTCTACCCAAGCAGTGCCATTTAAAAATCTGCACTAAACTAAACAATGGCAGCCTATTTATGTGCATAATTGACGAAGTTTGTTCGGTGCCGGTTACGGTTGCTAAATAAACGACGAAAGTGCCCGTCCGATTTGCATAATTTCGACCGCCCGATCGTTGTCATTTCATCACTGCCCGACTTGGGATTCCGTAAAGTAAACATTTGTTCTGGCTCCATGGCATTCGCCTAACCCCGAACGGTGCCGGGTAAACATTTTTACGAGGTGACAATTTTGCACCAACCTTATTTCCGGAATTCCCCGGCCCAGGTCGACACGGAGGGGATAATCACCTCGTCGTCCTTTTATCCGTTATCCTGCTTCATTTTGACACCTGCAAAAGTCGGAAATCCCAAATCCATGCAACCATAAAATCGCTCTTCTACTTCTCGGTGCATGGAAAGCTGAAGTCCCCGGTTACGCCTTCAGCATTCAAATAGATAATTGAGCCTTCTACCTGAGAAAATACAAACCAGTCCAGGAAAAAACCGACGATAGAAAAAAAAAATCGTTGATCACAAGTCTACACACTCCCCAGCAATCACTTTTACTCATGTCTCCAAACATCACCGAGGAAAACCGAAAGATAAACCGTGGGACAATCAGGTAAAAACAACGCGCTGTGCGTTCGAGTTCGGTTATCGATGATGATTGATAGCGTCGTGGCGCCATCACCGGTTGGTCAATACTTGGAAGTGGACAACGAACGCAAGCTAACGTAAACGAGGTCGCGAGCCTTGTTTATCGCGAAAAAAAAAATAACAAACAACGACGGCTACTCCCAAATGGAAGGCATTTCTCCAATTTTAACCTGTTGCCGAAGGAGGTTGACGGGGACGAGGAGAGATAGGGCTTATCTTGTCCCTGGTCAAGAATAGCAAACGGACGAGAACACGCTGGCTTGCTATCTCCATCACTACATCGAGTTAGCCTAGAAAGTCGAGTTCACATCGGAGATAAGCAGGCTTTTGCTTGATGGTTTAGCGGGAAAAGCCCATAGCCTACTATATCTAACATACATATGTATGCAACAGTGTATGCTCGTATTACCATCCGGTCAGTGCCAAAAGTGAGGAGACGGGAAAAGGGTGTCGAGTGTAGTTCAATGCACGCACGTAATCGCTCGCTCTTATGCTCCCCGCTGTAGCAGTGGATGGTAATTATATAAATTTGCCAGTCTGATGATCGGTTTCCATGCATCAAACACAAACGCTACGGATGTTGTGTTTTTTCGGGCATTCTCCTCACTTGGTTATCCTTTACGACGATCGTTCTCTGCTTGCGAGCTTGCAAACCTTACGTGTAAACGATTTTCGGAAAGAAGGTACACGCAGCATTAAGTGCGGCGCACAATTTTGCCCTTTAAACGGATCGGATCGATCGTAGAGGTGTTTGGTGGCTTCAGCCCGGATCAGCCTGAAGCCTGCTCTGTTTGCTCGGTACCGAGAATCGCTGCGGATCTCGCTGATGGGCACGGTGCTAACAACCATAACAACATCGGTCTATATAGAACTGTTGTTCTCGGTGTCGTTTTCAATCGTTCGCTTAAAGGTTGGATCTTTCCATTACTCATTTTTTTTTTCGCAGTACGTTGTGGTACTTTAAGCTCTGATCTCTTTTTCCTTGTTGATATGGCGTTCCCGGAGGTGATGAAAGAAGGAATATTTAGTTATTTTGAAGACTGTGACAAAGTTTTTGACAGAGTTTATTTTTTCAAATTTGGTTGCAAATTTTAGGGAATATGCTCCATTCCTACCTATGTGAACTAATGTCGTTTTCGGTTTTAAACCTGGGTCAGGTCTGACTCTGACTCGCAAATACCGAACGAAAACGGATCCAGAGTCGAGTCAGTATGATGGTATTAGTGCAAAACATAAACATAAACATTTTATTTTGACAGTTCATGTTTGTGTGTGTTGGTGAACCCAGGTTGGACCTCGAAAAAAACTTGAGAGCGAACCTCATCGATGTTGGGTCGGATCCAGAGCGGATCCAGGTCCGACCCGATTGAATAAAAAAACGTTTTGACAGCTGTTAGGGCAGACCTAGCGCGAACTCAGTTCCGCACTGGCAATAACCGAAAACGACATAAGTGTCACGAAAAGCTGAATTCATTTGTCACCATTACAGTGATGGAATAAATGTAATATGCCATATGAATAAAACGAGTAGTTACTCACAAGCCAACCAGTTAGAGTAAAGTAAACTGTTTGGGCATTTGCTCAAATTCTTATGAATAAAGTTGTACTTTACTCGGAGTAAGTTCGAATTTCGAACATAGTATTTGCTCTATCAAAAAAACAAATTCTTGTTTTTCTTAGGTAGAAAAAAACATTGTTGGTAAACAAAAAAAATGTCTGAAATATCAATACGGGAAGATGTCTTACGATTCCTTCAACGAGGAGTATCTGGAGGATAAACAGACTCACAGTAAGTCTATTATATTTACTAATATTACAAAGATGCTAACTATGCGCTATTTTCTTTCTTTTCAGGTGAGAAATCAGAATCCAACAGGCAGTGAAAATACCGGCAAAAAAACTGCTGATGATGTGAAGTTTGTGGATATTTTGGCATCCTTTGGAAAAGCTCTGCTGGGAAAATCTCAAACGCCGTCAGCGAAGCAGAAAAAGACATGTCCGTTCAGCAAGTGACGAAGAAACTAAACAACATGAGGCAAAGAGTCAAAGTAAAGTCGGACCGGAAGCAGACTGGAAACCGAAAAATTTGTCTGAATGGATTGGAAAGAATGTTTTTCCAGTTAATGGGAAGCGTTGTGTTAGTAAAATCGCTATGAACTTAGTAAGTTCTGGTAACATTTTTCAAATTGGTTTTTCTGTTGTCATGTGTATCTACAGGGTGCGGCAGAAAATAATACGAAAATTTGTTCTATTTCTTTCAAATCCCATTTTCAACTAATTCAAGCAATAATATCAACATTTTCGAATGCAGTTATCTTTATGAAGTCCTTTTAAACAAATTATTCAATGTGTCCTCCATTTTTATTAATAACATCCTCGAGCCGACGCCGGAAGCCAGAGCATGCGTTTCGGACGAAGTCCTCCGACATTGACTGCCATGTGCGTGTTATGGTTGACTTCAGGGTTTTCACACTAGGGTGTGATGTTTTGCAGGCTCGTGCTTCAACATATGCCCAAATCGAATAATCCAACGGATTAAGATCTGGACTGCTAGGGGGCCACAAATCCTTCGGCCAAAACTTCATGTTATCGTTTTAACCATTGTTGGGTTCGATTGGACGTGTGACACGGCGCTCCATCCCGCTGTAGCACAACGTTTTGGTCCTCGGAAAAGTTGGCCTTCATCCAGAGAAGCACTTGGTCCTTTAAAATACCGATATACACTTCGGCATTGATTTTAACTCCAGCATCAATGAAAACAGGCGGCATTTTCAAACCGTTTGACGCAACCAAGCCAAACATCATGACACCAGCCGGATGTTTGGTTTGAAATTTGAATTTCACTTTTTCCGGAACGTTCTCCATTTTCTGAAATGAACCGGTCCGTGCGGCTGTTGGCCACAGCTTTTCATCGGAGAACAGGATTATCATTTTTTCCTTCTTCAACAAGGAAAGCAATCTCTTGGAACGAGTCACTCGTAGTTCCTTGACCCGGTCCGAAATCAAGTGGCGTTTCACTCTGGCTCTGGAAGATGCATGCAGGTCTTCTTTGATGATTCTCCGCATGGATTTCTCAGAAATATTGGCTTCCTTTGCAAGTTTTCTTATGGAACGCACCGGGTTGCGAGCAATTTTTGCACGGACCGATTTGATCACGTTCTGCGTGGGTGCAAAGCGCGGACGTCCGCTTTCCGGCTTCCGCTGCTTAGGACCATCCTGCAGGGACTTTTTTATGCGATAAACTGTTGTCAAATGGCACCCTACCACCTTGGCAATCTCTTTCGGCTTCTTCTGGGCGAGCAACAAACTGGTGATCACTTCTTTCGCGAACATTTTGACGAATTTGCAATAAAACAAATAGAATGTTTGGATGCAGCACTTGAAAGTAAACATAAACAAATACACTTTCGACAGAAATTAGTCACTAGCTACACGAATTAACCCAATACTCAAGTTTGAACATTTTCGCATTATTTTCTGCCGCACCCTGTAAACAATTTTGTGATTGTTGTGGTGTAAATGTAAACAATGCAAATATATCTCTTCAACAAAAATATTTATTTGTTACTTGGAATCCGGGATCACCAAACACACTTCTAGACAAAATAGTCAAAAGTTCGAAAGTAACATTTGTAAACAATGCCTTCTAGTGTATTTCTCTGGGATTTGCTTGCTCCCACAAACAAAATAGCACCACAAACAGATACAGGGAGCTATAACCTTTCCGTTGGTAGTAGATATAGATGTGAGCAACCTGGCATTTGCAGGAAATTTACGTTTTAAGTCATTGTTTACAATTATTACTTTCGACCTTTTGACGGTTTGGTCTAGACTTCATCCTTTGTATATATGATAATGCTCCTCTTCGAGTTTAAGAATCATTTTCTTAAAAATGTTTGTGCTACAAAATTCACATTTTCTCGAAAAAAAAACCGGTAGAGTTGCTTGAAGTTATCAACGTCTCCTTCACGTCGTGTTTTAAAAACTTTCACTGAACGATCAAAACTTTGATAAGCACTGTTTACGTCAACTACCATTGGCAATGATTCATTTACAAAACCTCCCACGTACATTTTATGTTGTTCCTTCCACGCAAGACGCAACACACGATTCTGTTTGTTCGATTTCAACTGAGTATGCTGTACAGGTGACTCAAAATTTTGTGAGCATTACTCAGATTATTCTTTTATTCATGTGGATTTGGATGTTCGAAAAGTGAATACTTAAATTGTTGCTTTTGTCATATCGACGTGAGTAAATGCTCAAGTAAATGGTTTGACGTACGCATTTGAGCAAAGTAAAAGCTTTTACTCACTTTATTCATACGACCTAATATTTCGTGATATCATTTTTCATTTTCATTTTGCAGCAGAGAGTGGGACAGTCAAGGCCGGTATCGTGTTCGAAAGAAATTTCATTTTCTATCCCAAACCCATGTTAAATTCCGTTTACTGAAAGGGAAGAGTAAAGATTCGAAAAAAAAATTCTGCAGAAGTATCCACCTGACAGAACGAAAAATAACATTGGAATTTGTAAGGTTTCCACGCAAACTAACGGGAGCTGTCACTTTTACTTTCGGAAAAATATTCCGCTCGATTATTCCGTAAGTGAAAATTGTCAATTGTCAAAATTCCGCTTGGTAATGACATGTCATGCTTAGCATGACGCTAAGCCTAATGTATGATTTTCTTCGACAACTGAGTCTCGGGTGGTAAAATCGTTTAAGGAGTCCCAGACGACCGAGCGGTGGGCTGGAAGTGGAAAAAAATCGAAGACAGCTGACCCTGTGAAGGCCCGGGAGGTGTTGGATTATTTCAAGTGTAATCCGAACCTTTCGATTCGTTACGCGTGTTCCTTAAGACATAAGGAAGAAGAAAGTGGACAAATTTGCCAAAAAAATACTTGCTCTGGCAGCCCATATGCCAATCCGGTAAACTGAGTAAACCGTACATCACAACGGGTACCATCAACAGTGAAATTTACCGCACCGAGTGCCTCCAGAAGCGTCTGTTGCCCTTCCTGCGGTCTCACGGAGGCGAGACATTATTTTGGCCGGACCTGGCATCATGCCATTACGCGCGATCAACGTTGGATTGGTACAGAGGCAATAACGTTGTTTTTGTACCAAAAACTGCAAACCCCGCAAATTCACCAGAGATTCGTCCGGTGGAAAGATTTTGGGCCATAATGAAGGCCAAAGTTCGAAAATCGTGCAAGGTGTTTAAGAACGAGCTGGAGTTGAAGAAAGAATGAATGAAAGTGACCAAAAAGGTCGGCTCCACCATTGCACACAATGTAACGAGGGGTCTTAAGGGAAAGGTGCGGGCTTTCAGCGATGGAAAGAAAATTGAATAAAGTAATTAGGCCGAAACATAATCCATGTGTATTAATTTATTCCCTGAAAGTTTCAAGAACATCCGACTTGAAATAAATAAATTAATAAATAAACACTTTTGTCTGGTGCATTTTTTTCGAGTACAGGCCTTATCAACATGAAAATTTCACTTGCGCATAGCATGTTACCAATTACTAATGCTTCCTCTTCTTTCTCCTGTTCTCTTCCCTATCCTATGACCGCAAGCAAAACCATATGACATCGTGCATAAGCCATAGGCCAGCATAGGCCTTTGCCTAAAGTCAGCTCTTCAAAAGCAGAAACACCGAGACGACACAGAGCAATAAGTAAAGAACGGTAAATAACCCTAACCAATTTTACTTTCAGCCAAATTTTCTTACACAAGGTAAGCAATGAAATGACCACTACAAAATATAATAAATATTCATGACATAACATACAACGGGGAAAAGGAGGGACAATCAGGGCACCCAAGTGAAACGATTTGGATAGGGAGCATGGGACTGCCTCCTCCCTATTGTTAACATTTCGCGGAACGAGGGCGGGCTCTTCGAACCCATCTATTGGGTTTATTCTGTCAATCGAGGGCCCGATTCTAGTGCCGTGAGTGTGAACTTGCTTTTGGGAGGATATTCTCTTCCCTATATTTGCGATCTTTGCAAAAGTGTCTCTGCTTACGGGTCCACCCAAACGTTTTGGCCCTTGATACAGGAGCTTGATGATCACAAACAGCAATAGAATCCTGATCAAATCGTTTTTCAGATTATTCCACTGCTATGGAAAGTTACCTTGCTACAATAGATGGTAGTATTTAATCATCATCATCATCATCAGATTCCTAGAATTAAAGAAAAAAAATACCCAGAACTTAAGGCACATCCTAAAAAGTTCAGAAGGAGACTTCATGATGAGATTTCCTGGAAAAAAAGAAAACTCCGAATGTCAGGTAGAAGCTTCTCAGAAGTATAGAAGAAAAATAAAGACCAAACTAAGTCTAAGTCTTCCCCGGAGTTCAGGATGAAATTAACCAGGGAGGGCATTACCTGTAACTTTTCAATAATTCAGAAACAAACTTCCACATAGCTCAAGACGATACGTCCGAGAAGTTCAGGAGAGAACTTCTCGGAAGATTAGGAAAAAACTCCGAAGGATTCCGAAAAAAAACTTCCCAAGAGATTATTTGGAACTTCCCAGAAGTGCAGGTCGGAACAGAATATTTCAGAATATCAGAATGAGGATTTCTCGAAGTTAAGGAAGAAACCTTTCAAAAGAACAGAAAGAAATATTTCATAAGCAAAGGGGGTACTTTCTAGTAGTGTGAGCCAACATTTATCAGAAATTCAGGACTACCCCGAAGTTCAAGAGAAAACTTCCCAAAAGTTCAGAAGAGGACTTCTCAGAAGTTCAGGAAGAAACATCGAATAAATGTAATCGAATTTTCCTAGAAATTCTGGAGAGTACTTTCCCAAAGTTTCGGTAAAAAAGTTTCCTCTGAGTTCAAAATGGGACTTGTCCACTCTTGTCCACATATTAATTAACAACTTCCTCGAAAAATACTTCAAATCGCAACTTTAGAACAGTGTTCCACTGAGGTTTTCTGAACAACAAAAACATTAGTGTAATTCACAAAACAAGAGTGAAAAATGTAAATACCTATTCTTCGACTGTCAGTAATGGCAGCTAAATTGATGAAGGTCCTGAATTATTGTATGGTGTAATATTTCAATGACATTTTGAAAAATTTCAACACTAATGTCAACTGTCGAGTTCGGTTGCCGACTCGATCAGATTCAGTCGGCTTCTGTAATGCGCCATTTTGCTCGACTCGACAGTGACAAGTGTCGAGTCGAATTGCTCGACTCGACTTCTATCATGGACCCCGTAGGGGGTTACTGATATGTTACATTTTGTCGAGTAAGAAATTGTTATGATACGCGTTTTTTTTCGGGGGGAGGGATTTTTTTATTAGAAAAATTCTCATACCTTTTTTTTTTTTGGGGAAATTAATGGGGAAAAAATTTTTTCTTTTAAAAAAAAAAATTAAAAACGTAAGTTCAAATGACTCATCGAGCTGATAGCTGATTAAAAAAAATGTGGACATCGTGAGAGGCTTTTGTGGCGTGGAGAAGTGGTAGGAAATTGATCAAGTGCTCCATTCATTTGGACCAAGAATGCACCTTGGGTCGGAAAAACAAAGAGTAAATTTTATTTTTTCGTTTGAATACTATTACTTTTGTAATCCAAACATTGGTTCTCGAGCCTAGTTGGTTACCACACTGAGTTTCAGAACAACAGTAAAAGTGATGAGCAATTGAAATTAATCTTAGAACTCTGATTTTTGTTGTCTAAAGTACGTCTAAATGCTCTATTTAAGTACATTTGCACTTGAGATTTGGAAATTTACCCTCGAGTTAAGTTGTTTGTGAAATTAGTCCTCGATTCCTAAAAGTAAAGAAACTAACCAGAATTTCGGGCATATTCTAAAAAGTTCAGAAGGAGACTTCCCAGAGCTTCAGGAAGACACTTTCTAGAAATTTGGGAAGAGACATCCTCGAAAAAAAAAATTCTCCGAAGGTCAGGCAGAAGCTTTTCAGAAGTATAGGGAGAACTTGTAAGTAGTTCAAGTAGAAATATTCCAAAAAATTCACCAAACATCCCCGAAGCTCAAAATCATACTTCCCAGAAGTTCAGGAGAAAACTTCCTCGAAAATCTGGAGAGGACTTCTCAGAGCTTCAGGAAGAAGTTTAAAGACAAGGATTTCTCAGAAGTTTAAGTAAAAACTTCCCCAAAGTTCAGGAAGAAACTAACCAGAGAGCTGATAAGATTTTGAAGACGATTAAGAGGAATCCGAATCTGTCGGACCGTGATTTGGCCAGAGAACTCGACTCCGGGAAGGAATCAAGTCGTATCGAGCTAGCAAACAGCCAAATCGGACCATAAAACAGAATAGTGTGGCCAAAATCCGTGCTCGGAAGCTATACGACCAGGTGCTGACCAAGTTCGACGGGTGTCTTCTGATGGACGATGAAACCTATGTCAAGGCTGACTTCGGGCAAATCCCAGGTCAAAAATTTTACTTGGAAACGGCTCGGGGGGATGTTCCAGCCAAATTTAAATTTGTTTTTGCCGACAAATTTGCACGAAAATTCATGATTTGGCAGGGCTTTTGCAGCGAAAGTTTTCGTTACAAATAAGACAATGACGTCGGAACTATACCAAAAAGAGTGTCTCCAAAAACGAATTTTGCCGTTCATTCGATCCCACGACCATCCCGTAATGTTTTGGCCAGATTTGGCAAGCTGTCATTACAGCAAAGTCGTTCAAGAATGGTATGCAGAGAAAGGGGTCCAGGTTGTTCCGAAAAACCTTAACCCACCCAACTGCCCCCAGTTCCGCCCTATTAAGAAATACTGGGCAATCATGAAGAGGAGACTCAAGGCAAAGGGAACGGTGGTCAAAGACATCAATCAGATGAAGGCCTGGTGGAACAAGATAGCAAAAACGATGGACGAAGAAGGTGTGCGCCGCCTAATGAGCCGTGTTACAGGAAAAATTCGAGAATTCCTTCGAAACCGTGACGAATAATTTTATCCGTATTTTTTCTTAAAAGTATGAAGAAAACGCTACATTTGTATAAAAAAAGATCTTGAATTCAATAATAAATAACTGAAATACAGGCAATTGTTTTTGTTCCAATTCTATCTGAAGCAAGCTTTAGTGTGTCTACAGGCTTTGCCTTGTTCTGGGTGTTTCCGTAATGTGCCGAAGGTGTCGAAAGTGCCGATGTGTTGACAGTTATTTTCTAGTGAGCCTGGCAACCAGGCAATGCATATTGGCAAGGTTGCTGGTTTCTTATTTCTATTAGCTCAACTGTCAAAAGTGTGCCTCAGTATGCCACACATGTGGTATGTTATGTAACATATTCGTCTAGTGTGTAAGACATCGTGGATGGCACACTGTTCTAAGCGACTTACCCTTGGGCACTACCTATAGTTTGTCGTAAGTTCAGGAACAAACTTCGACAAAGCTCCGGACGATACATCCTAGAAGTGTGCTTCAGGAGAAGAATTAAGGAAACGAAATTCCAGATATTCCAGATAAAAACTTTCCAAAAGTGTGGTTGGAACTTCCCAGGAGTGCTGGAGAGTTTTCAAAAAGTTCAGAAGAGAATATTTCAGAATTTCAGAATCAGGATTTCTTAAACTTCAGGGAGAAACCTCTCCAGAGAACAGAAAGAAATTTTCCAGAAGCATAGGGGATACTTCCTAGTAGTTTGAGCAAGAATCTCTCAGAAATTCAGAAACAAACTCTCCCACAGTTCAGTAGAAAACTTCCCAAAAGTTCAGAAGAAGCCTTCTCGGAAGTTCAGGAAGAAACTTCCAACAAATGTAAGGGAGTTTTCCTAGAAATTCTGCAGAGGACTTTCCCAAAATTTTGGTAAAATTTTCCTCGGAATGCAGGATGGGTCTTATCAGAAGTTTAGAAAGAATAAAAGTTTCCCTAAATTTTAGGAAGAATCTTGCCAGAGAGAGCCCTACCAATGAATTCCAAAAGGAATTTCTCAAAAATTTCAAGAATTCAGGAGAGGATTTTCCAAAGTTCCGAAGGAAACTTCCCAATAGTTTTATTGTAATAAACCAAAAGTGCCAGATAGCTTCCTTGAAGATCAGAATCGAACATTCCCGAATTTTAGAATGAGGCTTCCTCGAGCTTCAGGAATTCCCAGAAGTTCAGGTAGATACTTATGAGAAATATAGGAAGAAACTTTCCGGAAATATAGGGGGTGGTTGTTCAAGGAAGAGCTTCTCAGAAATTCAGGAACAAACTTCCCTGAAGTTCAGCAGAGGACTTCTAAAAAATTCAAGAAGTAACTTCCAACAAATTTAAGAAAATTTTCTGGAGAGAGGTTTCCCAAAATTTTGGAAAATTTTCCTCGCAGTTCAGAATGGATCAGAGGTTTAGAAAGTAATTAAGTTCAGAAACTTACCAAAAGTTTCTGGAAGGTTACGTTGGGTTGTTAGATGTGTATTTTCGAGAACATCAGGAGTGACTGCCAAGAAGTTCATGAGGAAACTTCCCAGCATTTTAACAAAGAGCTTTGTAGAAGAATAGGAGAGAGCTTCCCTGAAATTCAAGAGATAATCATTGACGAACCGAAGAAGCAGTTTATACAAAAATGATTCATATGACCATAACGATTTTCATTGCTCGTGACATATTGAAATATGTAAACCACCAACTTCCTAATCGTTTTCACCGTGCTATGAGCAAGGAAACAAACTCATGTAGGAATTACTATTTTTGGGTTTCCATCTCACCTAGTTTGAGAGACTCGATCCTCGTTTCTGAAAAATCTCCCACTTAGGGTACTTAGAAGCAAAGGAAAAAGTTTGAATGCTTTACCAGAACGTCAGAGAACTTCGATATAAAATCGTTGAAGTGAGATCGATCACTGCATATCTATTCAGCAACCTTTGAATGTAAAATAAAGGGTGTCCACGATGAAATTTCCACACTATGAAATTGCTCTAACTTTTTAACCGTTGGGTAGAATTTAATGAAAATTTGGGTGGATTTAGTTCATAGTGCATTTTTTACATCCTGCAAGTTTTAAAGTCCTGTGATCAAAACTCTCGGAAATGGAGTCGAAAGAACAGCTCGTGCGTGATAAAATCTTGCGCATTCATCACGAGAACAAGGATCTCTCGCATCGTTCCATCGCTAAAACGTTGGGAATCGCGAATTCCACGGTGTCGCGAGTGATTAAGCGGTTCGAGGAACGGTTGACCACCGATCGGAAGCCCAGAAGTGAAGGAAAAAGTATTCCGTACAACACCAAAAATCACAACCGCGTAGTTGGGGCCTTCAACCGAAATCCGAACGCCTCCCTTCGGGATGTGGCTAAGAAGCTGCCCCTAAGCCGAAGTTTTGTCCAGAAGGCCAAAACTAAGACTGGGCTTCAAACGTTCAAGGTACAAAAGGCCCCTAATCGCGACGAGAAGCAGAACAAGTCCACCAAAACCCGTGCCAGGAAGTTGTACCTCAACATGCTGACGAAAGTTGAATGCTGCATCATGGACGACGAAACATATGTGAAGGCCGACTTCAAACAGATCCCCGGCAACCTGTTTTTCACGGCCAAGGATAAGTTCAGCGTTCCGGAGCATGTCCGCACTCAGAAGATGTCCAAATTTGCGAAGAAATTCCTGGTTTGGCAAGCCATCTGCACGTGCGGGAAGCGGAGTGCACCTTTCGTGACCCAGGACACGATGAACGGACAGGTGTACATAAAAGAGTGCCTCCAGAAGCGGCTGCTTCCTCTCCTGAAGGCCCACAACGTCCCAACAATCTTCTGGCCGGATTTGGCCTCATGCCACTACTCCAAGGACGTGCTGAAGTGGTATGCGGACAATAAGATCAATTTCGTGCCGAAAATGTTCAACCCTCCCAACACTCCGGAGCTCCGCCCCATCGAGAAGTACTGGGCGATTATGAAGCAGCACCTTCTTAAACGACCTAAGGTAGTGAAGACAGTCGAGGAACTGAAGAAAGTATGGGTTTACATGCAAAAAACGGTTGATTCACAGGTTGTGCAGAATCTTATGGCCGGGGTTAAGGCCAAGGTGCGGGCATTTCCGTATGGACAGTAAATAAAATACGAGTAAAATGGTAAAATGAATTTTAATAGTTATTTCTCAATCCCTGAAAATTTGATGGCAATCGGATGAAAACTCGAATTTTGCGAATCAATTTTGTGTGTGGCAATTTCATCGTGGACACCCTTTATATAACGAAATAATGCTGTAGTGATTACTAGATAAGAACTCCTCTTCTCAATCATCTTTGAAATAAAAATAGACACTTGTACACATATTAATTGACAACTTCCTCGAAAAATACTTCAAATAGCAACTTCAAAACAGCGTCCCAATGAGGTTTTAAAATAACAAAAACATTGATGTAATTCACAAAACAAGAGTGAAAAAGGTAAATACTTATTCTTCGACTGTCGACTGTAATGACAGTTAAGTTGATGAAGTTCAATAGTGTCATATTTCAATTACATTTTGAAAAATTTCAACACTACAGTTAACTGTCGAGTTCGGTTGCCGAATGGATCAGGTTCAGTCGGCTTCTGTAATGCGCTATTTTGCTCTACTCGACAGTGACAAGTGTTGAGTCGAGTTGCTCGACTCGACTTCTATAATTGACCCCAATGACACCTGTCGAACGATGGTGATACTTAGCTGAGCTGCTGGCATTTTACAATTTTCTGAAAATGTCCTATAAACTATTGTACTGTATCAACATTCGTAAGGATGCAGAAGCATCGTTGTCATGTCAATTTTATCACTCAGCCTGGTGATCGATCGGTCATTATTCGCCGCCTAATTTTAAACGCTAGCGGATGATCAAGGAAAAAAGTGGTTGGTACGATGCCGACGGGTCGGCAGCGACGATAAGTGCACAAACTTTTTGACTCGAAGTGACGGTGCTGAAAGTGAGGTGCCTGCTGGGACGTCACTTGCTCGGAGGTGCCTTCTGCTGTTCCACGCGCTACTTGGTATAGGTAAAACTCGAACGGGCCGCATCCCAGGGCGAGAGGCGAGCAAAATTATGCAAAACATATGTGTGGAAACATTAGAATTACGGTAGGATAATGAACGAGCCGACGGGAATGCGCGTGTGTTGCAGAAATTTCGCATCGTAAACCTAACGGCTAGAAATGACACGAAGGGGTCAGATCGGTCGATCGCCGACCAGCATCTATTCTGAGAGCATACTTCGACCAAAAGCTTCCGTTGGTGGGCAATCTTGTGTCTCTTAATGGGGCAAGCTTAAATGAGGCAGAAAAATGTACCGGTTGATATGGAGACCACCATGATCGCGAAAGAAGGGGGTTTGCGGTACGTTGTATTGTGTCTACAAATCAAAATTTCTTGTAACTTACCTTTAAATTACTTATCGGGTGACTCCAGCGATGTGAGAAAATGCGAAGAATTCCATCCGCGCTGGTAGTTTGTGATTGATCGCAAGCACTGAGTGCGGGAAGAACCCGATGGAAAAGGCCCGGGAGCAGAAGTTCGTGGCAGTTTGTTGTGAGTAATGATGGCAGATTGCGGAATGATTCACCGAAAAATAGAACCCTACGTGTTGGCAGTCGCGTTCAGTATTTCCGATTTGTACTGCAGTAATTCCCCTTGAGCGTGCAGCGTCACAGCCTACGCAGACGATTGTTTTTCAACATCGAAAGGGTCAAATCGGACATCTCGGGCGCGATCGAAAAGACGCGCCATATTTGGTCAACTCGTTGCATTGCGCGACTGTCGCCGAGAGGTTCATTGTCGCGTCGCGATGGCAGATTCGCACCAAAAAGGCAAAATACCCTACAGAACAATGCGTTGCCGTCGATTTCGGCATGGGTGTCAATTATTGTTCTGCGCATGATCTTGAATCTAGAACAACGAGCTGAAAACGCAAGAAACCTACGATCAGTTGCCCCTTCTTCGCATTGGTCAGCTCGGCCTCACTGAACGAACAATCAATGCCCTGCCGTCCGCAGACGCCACCCATTATCGATTTTTATGCATTTTCAATATCACATGGTGTGTGGATATGGCGTTATACACCTTTTTTCAGTCTTAAAATTATAGCCATTATTGCACCATGGCTACCGGCGTGGCGTCTACCACCGCCGCCAAGTACGATCGTTTGTACCACCGCCTCCACCAACCCCAACCAAGCAAAATTGCACGCGCCTTTTACGCGCTTTTACTGCCCCCAGAGAGGGACATCAAGACGCCCGGGTAGCGATAAATTACTGTCGCGGGCGAGGGTTTCTTGTGTCAGTTCAGTTAGTCCGTTTTATTTTTTCGAGCGAAGCTCTACATTTGGCCTAGATTTTTTTGCATCATTCCATCGTTTGTCGCTTTGTCGCATGCTTAGATTCATCAGTCTGAGCGGGTGGGCACCAATGGAGTGGCTTCCATAAGCAAAATTTGAATTTCAACATCCTTTCAGAAGCCGAGACGCATCCACCATAATCAGAACAATCAACATTAATAATAATTTAGATCTGGCGCTGGCATTCTTATGTTGACCTTTTTATCTACGTCGTTTTGCGCCGTTTTCTATCCCGAAAAATATGACGGTCATCCATCGTCGCTCCCGTCGGTTGAAAAGTGCAACACATTTTCGGCTTAATTCTGCATCTCGGCTGCGTTAAGCCGCGCAATAACAATCAAAAGTAATAAATATAATTAAGAAAAATATTTCAACTGGCAGGCCACCCGGCGTGCCAGAGCGGGACTCACGCCCATGCTCAGATTGGACCGATCCGGCCCCAGAAAGGGTAACCGAGTGTTATTTTTCGCTGGAATTAAAAACTCATAATAATAGAGATATCACAACAACGAGATCGGTTTCGGGCTGCTACAATTGGCTCCGACTGCGGCCACAAAGCGACATAAATCTCCTTCGTCCGTCCGCTGGCGCGTAGGTGCGTCCGCCGCAGATGTGCATTTTCGCCAAGCCAACGGACAGGCCCCACAAAATGTTTTATGGAATTTACGCTGATTATTAATGGATGCACGATTGCGAAAAAGAAATATATAACAGCGCAAGAGCTCAATTTGAGAGAACTGGCGATTTCTTTCGACGCTCGATTCGATACGAAGATCACACTTCATGTTTGGGAAATTTATCTTTATGGCGACTTAATTTGCACAATTGTGGATGATGGTTTTATCCAGCTTTAGCGAGGGGCTCAGAGATACAATATATAAAAAAGGGAGTATATTAGAAGATGATGTAGAATACCACATCTATTTTCAGAGATGATTTCTTATTCTGAAAATATGTTCCAATTATAACCGGACGATACACTGAAGCCATATACCATGCCAATCAGGCTTATGACCGCCCGTATATTAAGTTGTGTGTATCGATGTCGTCTTCTTTTCCCTCGGTCCATGGATTGACATTTTTTTTAAATGGGCTCGTGATAAGCGTTTAAAAATATTAAAGGGTGTGAGGAATCAAATTGCACCACAATAAAACGTTCGCAAAATTCACCCATTCAACCGCTTGTCAACAAACTTTCAGGGAATAAAATAAAGCATATTGAGGTACATGTCACTTGACTCAGCCTAACATGCAGCGGTCGATTACAATTTTAATTATAACTCATAAAGTAATTAAGCTAGAAACGATATTCAACTAGTTATACCTTTGCTTAGACAACAAGAAGTAAATCTAAGCCCAAGTAACAATTTTTGTTTTATTCCAGCCGTATAGCACTCCTCCGGTTTTGTTGCTAAAACTAATTTTAAAACTGTTTTGTCTACCAACACCTCCTCTATGCTTCTTTAAAGCCGAAATTTGTACAAAATGGCCCACTCTATAGACGATTGTGAAAACAAGTTAACAAAACCTTTATAAGAACATAAAGATTTTGAAAATGTTCTAGTGATAGATGTTATAACCACTTGAGAACCTTCATAAAACCTATTGGCTGCCATTAAAACCAGAATGTGGCTAAATGGCCACAGCTGTCAAACTTCACTGTGAAATCGAGGTTGGTCTTTGTTGTTCTGCTTTGTTCGATTCTCTGCTCTTCTGATTCATTTAGCAGTCATAAAAAAGGTCTAGTGTTGTAGGAAATTTGGTTTGATAGCAAAATATCCAAAACAAATTGTGTTTTCTACAGCGTATTATGCTCCAAATTATATGCGCAATTATTTTTATGGTGAATATTGGCACGGTAAGAGCCGAAAATTAATGCGCCTCGGAAATTATGCGAATTTACAATAACATAAATCAAATTTAAGCAAATATATTCGATAAATTAATCATGAATTTCCTGAAAAGTGCTTAGAATTGGATGAGATGATTAAAAGAATGCCGAAAGTAGTTTCTGATTTACAGTTTATTTGCAAACCATTGAAAAGTTGATGCTCTTATTTTTCCACATTTCAATTATTTCTTATATTTCAATACCCAAGTAACAATTTCAGTTCTATTCCAGCCGTATAGCACTCCTCCCGGCTTTGTTGATGACACTATATTCAAAACTGTTTTATCCACCAACACCTCCTCTATGTTTAAAGCCGAAATGTGTACAAAGTGGCCCACTCTATAGACGGTTGTGAAAACAAATTAATAAAACCTTTCTAAGACCATAAAGATTTTGAAAAAGTTCTAGTGAAAGCTGTTATGACCACTTGAGAACCATCATAAAACCTATTGTCCGCCATCAAAACCAGCATAGGGCTGAATGGCCACAGCTGTCAAACTTCACGGCGATATCGTGGTTGGTTTTTGTTGTTTTGCTTTGTTGCTCTTCTGATTCATTCAACAGTAAATAATGGCTAAGAAAAAAGTTCTACTGTTGCGGGAAATTATGATTGATAGCAAAATATACAAAAGAAATTGAGTTTTTTTTATAGCGTATCATGCTCCAAATCATATGCGCATTAAATTTTATGGTGAATATTGGCACGATAAGAGCTGAAAATTAATGCGCCTTGGAAATTATGCGAGTTTACAACAACAAAAACAAAATTGAAAGAAATATATTCGGTAAATTAATCATGAAACTCCTGACAATTGATAGAATTCAATAAGGTTATCTAAATTAATACCGAAGTTTGTCTCAGATCTACAGTTCAATTGTATTACATATAAAATTTGGTGTATTTATTTTTTCACATTTCAATTATTTCATATATTTCAATATGGCGATTGCAAGAAATCACAGTTTCGCCAAAAAAAGCCAATTTATCTTAGCAATGGCTACTATAGAACTATCTGGTCGCTTGGTAGCTTTCCTCAATGCCAGTTAGCCGTTTAATGCATTTACTGGAGGCAAAATGGTTTTAAAATGCTTTTTCAACTGAACATAATAAGATAATATGAATGAGTCCTAAAACGGCATTTCAAAACAGCATTTTATGAGTTAATAAAGTCAAAATAAAACCTTTGATAGGAGTAAAAGGAATTTAAGAAGTCAAGGGTTTAAGATCGTTGTAAAGAAGCTGTGTAGGTTCTTATAAACCTGACTAAAATTTTAAACCTATTGGCATCTCTTGCTGCCATAATAAAGCCGAATTGATTTCTAGTGGCTTTCATAAAACTTTAATAAAACTTAATAAAGCTGGATGGTTTTGGCAATGTTACTTGGGTTCTAATATTGAAACAAATTTTTAGACCGGCCATGCTTTATGCTGAGCCAATATGGTCTAGTTGTTGTGCTACTAGGAAAAAAACACTTCAAAGGATTCAGAACAAAGTTCTGAAAATTTTTTTGGATCTGCCACATTGTTTCAGTACTCCTAAATTACATAAAATTTCAAACTTTGAGACTCTAGAAAAAATATCCAACAAAATAATTCATAATTTTAAACAAAAATCATTACAATATTCAATTGCAATGATCTATTCTCTCTATAAAGCTTGCTTCAGATAGAATTTGAACAAAAACAATTGCCTGTATTTCAGTTATTTATTATTGAATTCAAGATTCTTTTTTATACAAATGTAGCGTTTTCTTCATACTTTTAAGAAAAAATACGGATAAAATTATTCGTCACGGTTTCGAAGGAATTCTCGAATTTTTCCTGTAACATGGCTCATTAGGCGGCGCACACCTTCTTCGTCCATCGTTTTAGCTATCTTATTCCACCAGGTCTTCATCTGATTGATGTCTTTGACAACCTTTCCCTTTGCCTTGAGTCTCCTCTTCATGATTGCCCAGTATTTCTCAATGGGGCGGAACTGGGGGCAGTTGGGTGGGTTAAGGTTTTTCGGAACAACTTGGACCCCTTTCTCTGCATACCATTCTTGAACGACTTTGCTGTAATGACAGCTTGCCAAATCTGGCCAAAACATTACGGGATGGTCGTGGGATCAAATGAACGGCAAAATTCGTTTTTGGAGACACTCTTTTTGGTATAGTTCCGACGTCATTGTCTTATTTGTAACGAAAACTTTCGTTTTTTTTGCCACAGCTGCAAATGCCCTGCCAAATCATGAATTTTCGTGCAAATTTGTCGGCAAAAACAAATTTAAATTTGGCTGGAACATCCCCCCGAGCTGTTGCCAAGTAAAATTTTTGACCTGGGATTTGCCCGAAGTCAGCCTTGACATAGGTTTCATCGTCCATCAGAAGACACCCGTCGAACTTGGTCAGCACCTGGTCGTATAGCTTCCGAGCACGGATTTTGGCCACACTATTCTGTTTTATGGTCCGATTTGGCGGTTTGCTAGCTCGATACGACTTGATTCCTTCCCGGAGTCGAGTTCTCTGGCCAAATCACGGTCCGACAGATTGGGATTCCTCTTAATCGTCTTCAAAATCTTACCACGCAGTTTCCGGTTGACATTTCCACTCCGACGATTGGCTTGAGGCTTCCGAATCGTCGTCAATGTTTCCGTATACCGTTTGATAACGCGCCATACGGTATTTCTGGGCAATTTCAGCTGTTTAGCTAGCCTAGATGCAGACCACAATGGATTTTCCAAATAACTGTGCACAATTTTTTCCCTTCTTTCGGCTTCCATGTTGATTGTTTACAAAGTACAGTCGATTTGCGGAATGTCAAAAATACATACGTGAAGCTGACAAAATTCCCGACACGTGGGCGCCAAGAACTTCCAAATCCGTCCACGAGGAGCGCCAAAATATGAGCTAAAGTTTGTTCCAATTCTAGATGAAGCAAGCCTTAGATAAGAACTAGTTTTAAAAAATCAATAATTATTCTTACACGAGGAAAAAAATAACCCCTTTTAAAAATTTTAAATACAAAAAAAAAAAAAAATTTTAACAAAATTAAATAAAAAATATAACATATAAAGGTGAAATTTTTATTTTTTAGCAAGAGCACCTAGGTTAATATATGAATGTAAAATAATGTAAAATTTGGAATAAATTAGTAGAGTTAAAAAAAAATCGAGATACCTTTGCAACAACAAAATGTTTCACTTTTCGTGTCATTGAATCGTTCTAAGTTGTCCTTCCGTTCTGTGGTCTTATTGTATTGTCCGTCACTGTACGTCCCGTAGGTGCGGAACCGGTTATGATGACATCGCTCACGCAGTTTGGCATTGCCCGGGTAATGATGCCTCCAGAGCACGACTATTGGACACTCTAGTGGCCCGAGGTAGACAACCCTCCCGTGAGATAAGAGATGTTTTGGGAATGCGTGATCTCCCCTACATGCAAGCGATCTAGGAATTCCTTTGTTTGTCTGACCTAAGAGTGTAATGTCATCACCCTCCTCCCCTCCACTCTAGTCAATTCCCTGCCATTGTGTCCCAGTTATATTATCCTTTTGTTTCCGTGCTACTTGTACCTGGCCAGCAAGCTGTGGTCACCCATCTGCGGCTTAGTTCCTGAAAGGGACTATAGGGACCGAGGATTTGGTAGATGTCGCCACCAGCATCAAATAATGGCTTAAATAAGTTACCTGCCTAGCCCTTTTCAAATGATAATGTAACCCGTTAACCTCGAGCCAGCCATGAGTAGTTGGCACCTCACTTACTTACATAAAAAATCAATGCATTATAAACAACAATATTGATTATCGACTCTGCAAAGTGTAACACACGTCAGAGTCTTACAAATAAACGAACAAATTAAAAAAAAAACGGAGAGTGGAGAAAGCGAATGAACCACGAATTGCATGAGTTGCTGAAAGAACCTCGAATCGTACCCACCGGAATTAGTAAGCGGTCGAATATGGTAGGCTGGGCATTGATGATTGTCGTTAACGAACCTACAAGTACAAGAAGGAGAGGTAAGGTAAGGTAGATCGCAACTACAGCAAAAACTATTTTCAACAGCTCAATTGAAACATTCAACACACAATCATGCTACGAAATGAACATTGATGTGTCCAGCCACAACATTTTTGAGAAATTCTATCGTCTGCCATACAATGTTATGAGAAACAACCCAATTGATTACCTCACCATCGTAATGATGCAATCAAAACTTAAAATCCAGATAAACACCCTCCCTAAGAAAAACCGCAGAATGTTCGTTAAAAGCTCCTTTGCCAAATAGAAAATAATAGCATTCAAAATAATCCAAATCCACCTCCACAAGGCATGCAAAGAATAGCAACTGCGATCGTACTCCAATGCCGAGCAACTACGCCGCGTGGAAAGAATGTTAATTCAATAGAAGCGTTGTACAACTTTCTCGGAAAAATTGAATCATCCAACCTGTTTGTTTCCTCTGCCATTCTCGAGCCGGTCATCATTCACTCACTCGCTCACTCACAGAAACGGTGAGCCATTGGCAGTGATGTTTAGAAACAAGAAATAGCTGTCTCTGCCCGCACGCCGGCCACCCAATTCAGCAGTGACCCACGCGGAAAAGTGCACGGAAGATTTTCCTTTGCTCGCGCGTTCATTTTCCTGAGACTTTTTTTTTCTGCGCCTTCATCATGCAACAGCACTCTCTGATTCGCTATTTTTGTCGCAACTCAAGATTGCCTGCGCACGTTTTACGAGTTGACCGCACGCAGTCAGTGAGGTAAGAAGAGTAGTAGGCTCTGTGGCACGAGCGCGTCGAAGGAGGAGGAGGACTCCTCCCGAGAGTCACCACCGTGATGGGACGATGGTCAGCACGTATTCAGTCATATTTTGATGTTATTTTTTTTGTGTGTGTGTCATTTGGATTTGCGAAAAACGCGCTTACACCCGCGCTGCTGCTGCGGCTAAGCGTTACGCGGAGAAGCAATAAAAAAGTATTATTTATGATTTTGCTTTCAGAATTGAACGCGCAAAAGTTAAGAAAAGTAGCAAAAAAAAAATACGTTGGCTCCTAATTTTTGCGTCGGGTTTATTGGTCTTTTCCCTTGGGATGAACGATTCACTCACGTCATACTGAATCGGTTATGGCCAGGTGACGGTGACCGAGGCAGGGGGAAACCTGTGGACTATTTGTTACTAAGTTGCTACTGCTTACTAAAAACACACGCACAGTACCAGCCAACTCAGTCGACGTTCGTTTTACAGTCTCTACAAATCAACATGACTTGACGAGATCATCGATCTTGACACCTTTCGAAAGCTTGAGCTTGGCCACTTGTCCTTTTCGATCTTACGTTGGCTTAAATTTCATTGGACCTTTTGTTTCATGGATTAAGTACGGCTCAGTGACCAAGTGGTAATCATTTCTGCTTGCTGTTGAAAAAAATCGTGGGTTCAATCTCATATCAGGCTTGAGTCATTTAATATCTGGACGCACTGTTTATTTTACAGCAGCGCTCCTAGCGGTTGGATCTTGAATGTTTTTTTCGGCAGTTTGTTTTAAAATGTTTTCTTTTTTAGTGCTGAAAGGTTCGTTACGATTCAGTTTGTTTGAAATAAGTTATACTTAATGGAAACAAAGCGCCATCGAGCCGAAAATTAATTTTGGACACCCACTTCTAAAATCCGATGTGGTAAGGTTAAAAAATCGCGAAGTCATAAAAATGGGCTAAATCGACCGTGTGCTGCGTTCTCAAACATTTTCGTGACCGGCAGGATCATAGCAAGCATCATAAAGGGTGTCCACGATGAAATTGCCACACACAAAATTGATTCGCAAAATTCGAGTTTTCATCCGATTGCCATCAAATTTTCAGGGATTGAGAAATAGCTTCATTTTACCATTTTATTCGTATTTTATTTACAGTCCATACGCAAATGCCCGCACCTTGGCCTTAACCCCGGCCATAAGATTCTGCACAACCTGTGAATCAACCGTTTTTTGCATGTAAACCCATACTTTCTTCAGTTCCTCGACTGTCTTCACTACCTTAGGTCGTTTAAGAAGGTGCTGCTTCATAATCGCCCAGTACTTCTCGATGGGGCGGAGCTCCGGAGTGTTGGGAGGGTTGAACATTTTCGGCACAAAATTGACCTTATTGTCCGCATACCACTTCAGCACGTCCTTGGAGTAGTGGCATGAGGCCAAATCCGGCCAGAAGATTGTTGGGACGTTGTGGGCCTTCAGGAGAGGAAGCAGCCGCTTCTGGAGGCACTCTTTTATGTACACCTGTCCGTTCATCGTGTCCTGGGTCACGAAAGGTGCACTCCGCTTCCCGCACGTGCAGATGGCTTGCCAAACCAGGAATTTCTTCGCAAATTTGGACATCTTCTGAGTGCGGACATGCTCCGGAACGCTGAACTTATCCTTGGCCGTGAAAAACAGGTTGCCGGGGATCTGTTTGAAGTCGGCCTTCACATATGTTTCGTCGTCCATGATGCAGCATTCAACTTTCGTCAGCATGTTGAGGTACAACTTCCTGGCACGGGTTTTGGCGGACTTGTTCTGCTTCTCGTCGCGATTAGGGGCCTTTTGTACCTTGAACGTTCGAAGCCCAGCCTTAGTTTTGGCCTTCTGGACAAAACTTCGGCTTAGGTGCAGTTTCTTAGCCACATCCCGAACGGAGGCGTTCGGATTTCGGTTGAAGGCCCCAACTACGCGGTTGTGAGTTTTGGTGTTGTACGGAATACTTTTTCCTTCACTTCTGGGCTTCCGATCGGTGGTCAACCGTTCCTCGAACCGCTTAATCACTCGCGACACCGTGGAATTCGCGATTCCCAACGTTTTAGCGATGGAACGATGCGAGAGATCCTTGTTCTCGTGATGAATGCGCAAGATTTTATCACGCACGAGCTGTTCTTTCGACTCCATTTCCGCGAGTTTTGATCACAGGACTTTAAAACTTGCAGGATGTAAATAATGCACTATGAACTAAATCCACCCAAATTTTCATTAAATTCTACCGAACGGTTAAAAAGTTAGAGCAATTTCATAGTGTGGCAATTTCATCGTGGACACCCTTTAGTGGAACATAGGATCAGAAGTTGCAGGAAAGTGAAAGGCGCGATTAGGGCCATCGGATTAAGATATCGCCAATAAATTAAATGCCAGCCAAAGCGCTGTCAAAAGGGTTCGACTGCGAGAAGGATTTCGAGCATTCTGGGCCAGTAAGCAACCAAACAGGACACTGAATTAAAGGGTGTTTCGATCAAAATTTGGTCGACTTAAACTTGACGCATTTCCTTTCATCGTGCATTAACAAATTTTGCACACCCCTCATTTTGAAGATGTGTGCGTGTAGCATCATGCCTTTAAGATTTTGAGATTAGCACTTCAGTTATCAAAATGTCGTCGAAAAAAGAGAAGCAACGCATCAAAATTTTGGACGTGCATGGCGAAAATCCAAACTACTCTCACGCCAAGTTGGCGAAATTGTTGAATGTGGCTAAATCAACTGTTACCAACGTATTAAAAGTGTTCGGTGAACGTTTGTCGACAGCCAGGAAAGCTGGATCTGGGGGAAATCGAAAGCCGGAGGCCACAGCGACGACAAAAAGAGTTGCCCGCTGGTTCGAGCGGAGCTTCAACCTCTCCGTCCGAGATGTCGCAAAGAAGCTGGGAGTGGCGCCTTGAACCGTGGATAGAGCAGGACGATCGACTTACAAGAAAGTGGTGACTCCAAATCGCGACGATAAACAAAAAACATCGGCCAAAGCACGATCGCGAAAGTTGTAAACAACGACGCTGACGAAGTTTGATTACGTGGTACAGAACGATGAAACTTACTTCAAAGCAGACTTTAAACAGCTTCCTGGACAGGGATTGTATACGGCAACCGGACGGAGAAAGGTGGCAGATATTTTCAAGCACCTTAAACTGTCAAAGTTCGCGAAGAAATATCAGGTGTGGCAGACCGTCTGTACCTGTGGCTTGAAGAGCAACGTTTACATTGCGACCGGAACCGTCAACCAGGAAATTTATCTGACCGAGTGCCTACAAAAACGTCTACTGCCTTTCCTGAAGCGACACAATTGTTCCGTTCTATTTTGGCCGCATTTGGCATTTTGCCATTACGGAAAAAGGCCATGGAGTGGTATGCTGCCAACAACGTTCAAGTGGTGCCCAAGGAAAAGAACCCTCCCAACACGCCAGAGCTCCGCCCAATCGTCAAGCGAGAAGACTCAAAAAGTTGTTGTGAGCGATAAACAGTTCAAGGCAAACTGGCGTTCTGTGGCGAATAAAGTGGACAAGGAGACTGTACAAAACATTATGGTAGGTGTTAAACGAAAGACCCGGCAATTTGCATTTGATAAAAAGAATGCTTAGCTGAATATTTCTCCTGTATTCTGTATTAACTGAACTTTGATCGGAACACCCTTTAGTACATAGTGGCCAAATGGCGTGCCTGAAAGTTAAACAATGAGGTTCTTACGAGGTACGAAAGATGTATTCTCATAGACGACGAAATGTACGTAAAGATGAATTATCGGTAGCATCCCGGACAAAAGTTCTATAAAGCCACTGATCGAGATGATGTCCCTAGCATGTTCAAAATTCATTTTTGCCGGTAAATTTGCAAGAAAGCTTATGATCTGACAAGGTATTTGCAGATACGGACAAAAACCCCAGGTGCCAAACAAGGCTACGGATTACAATATGTTTGTTTGTTTGTTTATTTATTTTCCAGTAGCGTAAATGAGATCCTTTTTGTTTGCTACCTGCGATTTTGCTGAGGCAGATTAAATTTAAAAAACTTATTTATTGTTCTTCGTCTCGAATTTAAAAAAAAAAATCAAGGTACAGCCCAATGGGGTTATGCGCAAAAGTGACGTAGGACTACGCAGCAATGTGCAATCTAGATCGCTTAATTGTTTAAAGAGTGGCCGAAATTGCTTTCGTTCCAAATAGAATTCCCATACACTAAACTTTCGCACTACAACCTTAATTATTTGATACAGCCTGTCTTGATATCTACATTCATACGTCTTGCTTTCACTGGAAATAATATGTATGACATATGATATCAAGTTAATCTGTTTCAGTCGGGAAGCTACGCCATATGCTGCGACATTTCACTTAGACTTTCTCAAAATTTGATTCCCAAATGGTATCAAATGGTAGGGACTCTTTCCAAGGCACTAGAACGTAAGAAACACTTTCAAGCACTGATTGGAATTTGAAGAGAACATAACCGTACTTAATTTGTTTTTTTATTTCAATGCTTCGTCTTACATACTATTTTATTATTTTAAGAGTTTTAGCCCAATGGGAACTTTAGCTTTGTTTAATGTTTTATGCGTTAAGTGTGTTTTGTGTTTTAATTAATTTTTCAGTTCAGCCCTTGGGGCATTTTTTGTTAAAATTTGATAACCTACCTAATCTACAACTAAAAACTACGATTTGAAAATCCTAGGGGTGGGAAACCAGATTCCGGATGATCTGGTGATCTGATGTCAGGCAGCGTGCCCTGTACCGATTGATAGACTCACTAAAGCAATCGTCGATCATTTTTATCTCGGCCAGACGGTGGACCTCAGATGTTCTTGTCCTCGGAGGGGAGTTCAGAATCATCCTGAGGAACTTATTTTGAACACGCTGGAGCTTCAGGTGATGTGTTTTTGCGCAACTCTCCCAGATTGTCATGCCGTACTCGATGACTGGAGGTATGATTTGCGTGTAGACAGCAAGCTTGTTTTTCAGGGATAATGAAGACCTTCTGTTGATCAATGGGTACAGTAGCTTCAACAGAAGCTAGTTGTTGCTAGAAGAGTTGGAGTGTGGAAATAGGATGACCTGGGTCTTTGCCGCGTTGATACAGATCTTCCATTCGGTGAAGTATTCTGACCGAACATCCAGGCTTCGCTGCAGTTTTGCTGTAAGCGCTCTTGTTACCCTACCTTTGTGGACGACTGCGGTATCATCGGCGAACAACGACAGAAATCCATTTTCAGGGAGCGGGGGTATGTCCGAGGTGAATAGGTTGAACAAAAGTGGACCTAGTAAACATCCCTGCGGAACACCGGCGGAAATCTCCTGTGCATCGGAAATTCAGATAATTTTTAATTATCTTCACCAGAAACATGGGAAGATTGTATCGATGCAGCTTGTACACCAAGCCATCATGCCACATGTTATCAAAGGCCTTCTCGATGTCGAGAAGTGCCATGGCAGATGATTTCGAACAGACTTGTTCCGTCTGAGGATGTTAATGACTCGATTAAGTTGTTGAATTGTCGACCGACCACGTCGGAAGCCAAATTGTTCGTCGAGCAAGATGTTCAGCTCGTCGGCAGATGAAAGAAGCCGACGGTAGATCGCTTTCTCAAGCAGCTTGGATAATACCGAGAGAAGGCTGATGGGTCTATAGCTCTTGGAACACGAAGGATCTTTTCCAGGTTTCTGGATGGGGATGACTTTGGCTGACTTCCAACACGTGGGGAAGTAGCCAAGTCGGAGGCAATGGTTGAAAACCATCGCCAGATGGTTATAGAACTGAGGGCTCGATTGCTTGAGCTCCAAGTTCAAGATGTTATCGAGACCCGGGGCCTTCATGTTCTTTGAGCCATTGATATAAGTCAACAATTCGTCAGCTGAGATCTCCAACTCCTCTGTGAAGTCGTTGGGGCTTATATGGATGTTAGTAATAAGCGCGCTAACGGCAGCTTCGTGTAGACTGACGATGTGTTGTCCGAGATTGAGGGAGCGGACGAAGTGTTATCTTATCTCAGCAGCCTTCTCTGCAGGAGTTATCAAGCGTTCCTTAGAGCCATTGCTGTCTAGTGGGATCAACGGTGGAACGGGCCTTGGCTTAGTTTTTAATTTTTTTGTCAATTTCCAGAACGGCTTTGCGCAATCTGGGAGAGAGCGGATCTTGTCGGCAAAATTGTTATTCTTAAGGTCCACCATTCTGGCCTTTATAATTTTTGTCACTCGATTACAGTGACTTCTTAGTGTTGGCAAACCAGTTCGCTGGTATTGCCTTCGAATGGCGTTTCGCAATTGTATTAAGTCTTTAGTGGGTATATCAATGGGTACGGAGTTGCTCACCTGATCATTCACCGGTACATGTTACTCCCGGGCCTGGGAGATCGCTTGCTCGATGCTCTGCATCTGGCGTTCGATGTCATCAACCGAATCAAGGTGCATGTCGAAATCGATGTTCTCGTCAACGTGTTGTCGGAACCTTTCCCAACTGGCGCGATGGTAGTTTCGCCTGGTGATTCGATGCCGTTTGACCGAGTAGCCAACTTCGGCCACCACCGGATAGTGGTCCGAGCTGAGCTCCTGGTGTACGATCGGCTGGGCGATGTTGTTCCCCATGTTGGCGAGGAAGATGTCGATTGTCGAATGGACCCCGGATCTGCTCAACCGGGTGGGAGTATCCGGGCCCAGTAATGTCCCTCTTCTAGGTCTTCCTGCAAAATTATTCCGTTCCGATTCCACCGGATGTTCCCCCAGGTTTCGTGTTTCGCATTCATGTCGCCGGCGATGATGAACTGCCCCGGCCTCCGAGTTAGCTTACGGATGTTGTTTTGTAGGGCCGTTGTTGTTCCGTTGGTGGTACTGGCTTGCTTGGGACAGTAGGCCGCAATGATGGTGATAGGGCCGACGGTAGTTTCGACCTCGACTCCGATGGCTTCGATAGACTGCAGCTAGAAGCTCGGAAGCAGATGGCAGTTGATGTTGTAGCGCAGGGCGATCGCAACTCCTCCTCCACTAGAGCCGCTACGATCAAGTCGCACAATCCGATAGCCAGGAACGGAGACGCTAAGTTCGGGCTTGAGGTGCGTCTCCATGACGATGGCGATGTCGATGTCTTTCCCGTTAAGGAAGTCACCGAGCTCAATAATTTTGTTCCGGATGGAACAAGCATTCCAATTAAGGATGTTGATGGTGCGTTTACGGTCCATACTTGAAAATGAACGTCATCGTCACGGATGTGGCGGCTTTGAGCTGTTCCTCCTTGGAGCGGCAGGAACGTAGTTGGCGATAGAGTTCTTGCACGAACTCCACAATTTGCTCGGAGTCGTAGAGCTGTCCATCGACGGGTGGTTGCGTGGAGGTACTGCGACTCGAATTGCCCCAGCCTGGAGGAGGAGTCGGGTTGGGAGCGGTGGCGTCTGCTGCGAAACGATGATGAACGGAAGCTGACGGGCGGTTTGCTTGGCGGTGATTTAATGGGATTGGCGGTAGGTTTGGCACCTGATACCGAAGTGACGGGAAATTCTCCTCGTTCATCGGAGGTGGCAGACGGCGTTGGCCAGGCCGGGATTTGGCTGATGACTTCTTGTGGATTGCCAAAAATTCAGCACGTGTTGAGCAGGCTCGATTGCTGCTCTCATGGTTTGCGCCACAATTTGCGCACTTGAGTAGCGCACCTTCTTCCATCGGGGCACAATCGTTGGTACTGTGGGCTCCGGCACACTTGCCACATCGCGGTTTCATGTGGCAATTTCGATTTCCGTGGCCGAACGTAAGGCAGTTGCCACATTGCGTCACGTCGTGCTGTCTCGGACGATACCGGTCCCACTCGACGATGATGTTGAAAAGGGCCCGTGTTTTCATCAGTTCCGCCATCGTGACGGATCCCTTCTCAAGGTGGACCAGTTAGAGTTGGTCCCGGTAGTTTCCATGTTGCTGGCGCCTGATGGGAAACACCTTCTGAGGCTTCAGTGCCGCCGCTTGCAGCTCGACGAAGATTGACTCCGGAGTGAGTTCTGGAAGACCACGCAGAATCACCTTCATTGGCTTGCTGCCGGGCGCGTCGTGCGTGTAGAATTCGTGCTGCTTGGCGACTAGGTGAGCGCCGACAGCATGGTAGTCAGCCTCCGTAGAGTACATCACTTTGATGCCCTTACTGCACAGCTTGTACAGCGGAAGGATTTGGATAGCTGCAAGCTCGGTCCTGAGTGCAGCAATGTCCTTTGATGTGGTGAAGAGCGGGGGGACCATCACCTTCTTTGGCACCTCCTGTACCGGAAGCACTGCGAATTGATTGCTCGCTAGTAGACGAGCGTTAGGATCCACTGGATCGGCGTCATCATGGCGCAGCCGCTTGGAGCTGCCCGGTTGCGGTAATGATTCGGGAGCGGATGTCACCGTTGGTCGATTTTTTCGACCTATTGCCACGGCAATAGGTCGAGCGGGAAATTTTTCCGAACTTTGCAGCACTTTTTTCTGCTTTGCCACCACCAGAAGATGAGCAAGCGCAGGCGATAGATCGCGAACCGAACACGCAATCGGGAGAAAGCGGGCGAGGGGGAAAACGGGGGAAAAAACTTTTATTGCGAGGGAGCGAACAACACGTCCGTACGTGTCGCTTGTTCAAACTGACTGAAGAATTCTAAAATTACGATAATAGAACCTGATTTTAAATGAAGTCATGGTGGTGAATTTGATGAACGGTAATTTTTTCTGCTGGCAGCTAAAGAAAATAAAAAATTTCGTTTGCGTTGCTTTGAATGCGGCTTTATTGTGATCAGTGCTTGTCGTTATGCATGATGATGCCTAAATTGTATAAAATTGTGGGACAGCTTATCAAAATAAAAATATTGAACAGACGCAATACATTTTTGTCATTTTTAAGTCCGAAATATGTTCCATTTTTCGCGAACCAAAACATGATATCACGAACGAATCATTAACTTGAGTCACGTTTACCGGAATCAAATAATGATTTCTAGAACTACATAAGTTCATGCTTTCATTTTCGTTGCTGGTGCTCGGTATGCCGTAATGCAGGCCTTACGATTGTTTTGCGGAATTATGTTCATGTTTCCAAGATTTTTGTTCATGGTGTAAAATCGTAAAGGAAAAAACGACTAGTTCCGACATTTGTGACTGACGTACTTGTGGTATTTGGGAACGGATTTTTTTTATGTGCATCTATAGTGATAGGTGATAGCGGATTCGTTTGAACAGCATTTCTACGAATTCCTCTCACGAACATTACTTGCTCTTCGATTGGTTGACAAAAAGTTGGTTTCGCTGAGACCACTCCGTGATTCTCTCGAGGTCCTTTATTCACCATCATGATAAGTTCACGAGTACAGGGACCAAGGCCACGAATATAAAGCTGAACCTAGAGCTGAACATTATCTGAGTATCGAGCAGTACACAGAAGAAAAAATAAATAACAGGCGCGTAAAATTTACCCAGGTTTAATTTCAAGCCAAAGGAGGCGTAAACAGCGAAATTGTTTGCAATCTTTCATGCGCCATACAACAATGTTTGCAATCTTTCATACAACAGGCTAGATTCAGGCGTTATCTGGCTTAAATTAACATGAAATATCCTATTATTTTCTGCCAAATCTAGCCAAATTAAATGTTTCTTTCTATCTGTGTACTTGAGAACGGTCGGCAAATCGTTGATGTGACAGCAGAACAACAGGGGCCCGAGCACCGAGCTTTGAGATCAAAAAGCCGCATTCGGATAATTGGTCCCCACAGAACACAGTTTGTATTCGGTCCTTCAAATACGACTCAATAAGGTTAGCGGCAGAGACGGCAAAGTTGAACTGAGTTTCTAACTTCGAGCATAGTTTACGGTGAGGAATAGTGTCGAAAGCTTTAGAAAAATCGTTTTTTGCTTAATTGTCGCTTGAACCACTGCTGTTTGGATGCTTTGCCCTTTGCAAAAACCTGCTTGATCGTCGTTAGTAGATTGTTCTCCGTGATGAAGGATGACTCTGCTGCTCAAGAAGTTTCCCAAAGGACTTCGACAGTACGCACAGGATGCTAATTGGTCTGAGGTTCGACAGCGCATGTAACTGCTGTTTCTTTCGCAGCGGCAAAACCTTCCAGCATGAAGGGAAATAGGATGTTTCAAGGATGCTGTTGAACATATGCGTGAGTTGCTGCACGAGCAACGGTAGGATTACTAGGATTTGATCGGCAAACCATTCAGACCAGTTGCATTGAATTTGATGCTGAATACAGCATTCCACTGGCTATGATATTCTCGGTTCGCTGTGGTTATCGCTTGGAATGTATCTCGATAGGAAAATGCGATCTACTTCGTCAGGATGAAATTTTCAAATAATTGACGATTTGTCCTTACCAACTCCGATACCATGGAGCCGCTTCCTAAGAACTGTAGACGGGATCTGGCTATCCAAACAACGATTCAAATAATGAGTTTCTACAGACCATCGCATTTGTTCTATTTCTCAGGCCATTATATCGGTGTCACGCTTGATCCTTTGATGCTATCGGTGCCCTGATCCAATCTTTGTATGGACAAAGTATGGACTTCCGTATTTCACTAGTGAACCACAAGTTGGACGATTTGTGACTTTTGCTTGTTCAGAACGGGATACATTTATCGTGAATCTGCTTTACCCGGGAGTTGAACCAGCACGTTGAAGTTTATTTATTTATTTATTTATTTATTTAACACAATAATTCAACTGACAATAAATGTCTAAGTGAATAAAAAAAACTTAAACTACTTGGCTACGGCCAGAAGTTCGGAACGAGTCAAGTATCCGATGACGAAACTCGTCAGCAGATAAGTTGAAGTCGAGCATATTGAAGATCTCGTTGAAACGCTGGCTGATTACTCGAATTGGTTCGTGGAGTGCATAGTTGTTGTTCTGTGGCTCAAGATGCAAAAATACACGTTGGCGATCCATATGGCCTGAAAAGGGCACCATACAATAGCACTTGATTCCAGTATGGAACGTACAAGTGAGCAAGTGACCTGAAGCAGAGCGGATCGCGAAACTAGTCAGCAAATTTAAAAATAAAGCCCAACTGACGAATAGCTCTGGACACAATGTCGTTGTAGTGAAATCTGAATCACACTCAACGGAAACGCGACGCGAGTACGGACACAACACTTATAGTTCTTACAAACGAAAAAGGACTTCAAAATTTACCTTTTTATCCGACCGGTTTCGAGCATGATGCAGCTCATCGACGGGGAGATGTCCAACTGATGGCACAAAAATAAAATTGCTTCGTACTTGGCACAGTACACGTCGAAGAGGTAGGAAGGGGGGGGGGGGGGGGTGTTGGAACTATTTGATTTGCCGTTTCGTCAAGTGGAAAAGTGACGAAGATATAAGAGTGGTGGCGATGTACATGGATTCCCAGGCATTCAGGTGGGAAGCCTTTCTCACGCACTTTTTGAGTTTCGCATGATCCCAATCTATTTTATAATCTGATCCGGTAGAGTGTGCTGCTACGCTTGACTCATTGGGCCTTTCATTATCAACGGCGTTTCTATGTTCCCTCAAGCGGACTTTAAATTTTCGGCGGGTTTGACCAATGTATACCGCCGGGCAATTTTTACACGGGATTTCATAAATACCCGACATTTCGTCCTTCGGAACCTTATCTTTGAGGGCACATAGAATGTCTTTCAGCGTGTTGTTGCTTTTGTAGACCGCCTGAAAACCATGATCCTTCAAAATGTTCTGAATGGCGTTAGTAACCTTAGGGTAGAATGGTAAACTAATCCTTTGGTTCTCTGATTTTTCTGGCTGAAGTGTAGTCGCGTCTTGTCGATGTTTTTTGCGTTCGTGTTTTCGGATGATTTTGTTGACAAATTCTCAATCATACCCATTCAGTTCAGCGGCCTCGTGGATTTTCGCCCTTTCAGCTTCGAACTCTTCCTTCTCCATTGGTATGCTAAAGCGCCGGTGTGCCATTAAGTGAAAAGCGGCTTGTTTTTGGGAACCGTAATGGTTCGAGTCGGAGGTGATGTAGCGGTCGGTGGATGTCGGTTTTCGGTATATGCCAAACTTCAGAGTATCGTCGTTTTTTCTGGTAATTGACAAATCGAGAAATGGAAGTTTTCCATTAGTCTCTCGCTCGACCGTGTACTTAATCGACCTATGTCGGCAATTCAGCAGATCAATTATTTGCGGCAGGTAGCGCTCCTTCACTATCGCAAAAATGTCGTCGACGTAACGCCACCAGACCCGGGGGAAGAGTTTTTCTTTTTCCAGTCCTACTTCCAAATCACTCATGAAAACGTCAGCCAAGAGTGGTGACAACTTGCTGCCCATGCTGAGTCCGAACGTTTGCTTGTAGCACTTACCTCGGAATATGAAGTAGTTTTGGTTCATGCATACTTCAGCTACGGTAAGATATGCCTCGATGCAGTGTGGTGGGGCTCGACTTCTTTCCAAATGCTTACGCAGACTGCAAAGCGCATCACCCACAGGCACGTTTGGAAACAGCGCAGTGACGTCGAAAGACACGAGAATTTCGCCCCGCCGCATTTCGGTACCTTTTAGCTTGTCCACCAACTCTACGGAATTTTTAACACTTTTTCCGTGTTTCACTGGGTACTTCTTCATTTCATCCACCAGCCAGGCTGCCATTTTCTCAGTTGTAGTGCAAATATTGGATGAAATGGGTCGCATTGCCAACGGAGACAGACTCGAGAGGAAATTTCACGTTCCGAACTCAAAGGTGGCGTCACTTTACGGGACCCTCCCCTGGATTTGGGCAAAAATAAGGCAAAGTTTGTATTTTTTTTTTTTTTGTGGGAGAATGAAAAGGCGTACGAACTTCCGGTTTTGACGATTAAATTTGATTATTATTCAAAATTTCAAAGAGATAAAAAAATTGTGAAAATTCAAAATGGCGGCTACAAAATGGCGATTTCCGTAAGCCTCTGCGCGCAAAACATGGGGCGACAACTTCAAGCCTGCAGCCTCTTGTAGTGGACAAAAATCAAATCTAGTTATCATTTCTGAAAGATAATGAAATTTTCTACGGTTTGAACTAAATTTCAGACAATTTAAACTTAAACTCATTGCAAAGTGATCATTTGAACTGAAAAGTTTAATTTTTCGCTACTTTTTTTCATTTCAACCGTGTTCAAAAATTATAAATAATTAATTATTAATGCCAATTTTTAGTTCAAGCCGTACAAAAAATTATAACCTTTCAAACAGTTATTTGATGGAGGGAATCGGATTAATAGTTCAAGCCCGGGGCTTGAAGTTAGATTGAAAAACATGGTTTCGAGAAAAACGCGTTCAAAGTTTTTAGAAAGTTTGCCTTGGGATTACTCTTTTATTCGATCAGTTTTCACGACCACTATTTGATCCTATAGGTTTTCAGGGTCGCTGAATACGAATTTGAAGTCAAATTGTCGAAATTCAAAATGGCGGATCCAAAATGGCGGATGAAAAAAATTCGATGTACCAAATTTTGACCAAAATGTATATAATTTATTTTCGCGGTACGAATTTATCATTAGTTTTAGAAAAAAGACAACAAATGAAAACGGTGAACCAAAATTCATGGTGAATCACGCAAATTCGAAACAATATTGCAATTTTTGAACACCCAATGTCTATTTTCGTCGCTTTTATCTTTCTTTCTTCTTCTCTTCTATTCTATCTTAGTCGCTTATTCCTGGGCCGTACAATATACCTTCCTCTACTTCAAATTGCTTCTGTTTGGCTTCTTCCTGGAGACGATGTGCAAGGCGGGCGTTTCGAGCAGCGGTCGATATTTGTCGCTCAGCTTCCAGAATTCTCTTAGCGTTGGCATCCTGGGCGTATCGGCTGGCCTCGTTGCCAATACTTATGTTCATGGTATGCATGATCTTCAGCAAAGCTGATCTTCCCTCGTTGAATATACACGCAGCAATGTACGTACAGATGTCGATTACTTGATGTCCGCAATGAAGGTGCTTTGGCGCCATTCTCCACACTGTCGCGTTGAAAGATTCGTTGGAATTTTGCGTGTTTGCTCCAACGCAGCGTTCCAGCAGGTCCGTTTCGGAGAGAGCCTCGTATATCGGTTTGATGGCTTCGGCAACATTTTTTTGCGAGCGGGGGTTTGTGTTTGAAGGTCTTCAATGTCCCTTCTGCCTCAGAAACTCGCCACTTGCACCAACTCTTACTTCCTTCCGGACACAAATGATGTTGTGGATTTTTGTCAGTTGAGCACTTATGGAAATAAGTAGCCCAGATGGCATCTTTCATACGAGATGAAGAATCTGCGTTGCGTCTTATCGCCAAACCGTAATAGATCGACAATTCTGTGACGAGTTTATCAGTCAATTTTCCAGCACCCTTCCCTCCGAGCCCTTTCGTGTTCTTTTTCAACGTGCGTAGTCGATTTCCCATACGCTTTTGAACATGACCCACGCACTCTTTCTTGATCACCGGGCAGTCCTTGTACGGGTCCATTTCAACAAGGGCCTTGAACGTTTTAGTGTCCCCATCGCCAATATAATATTTATATTTAACACCCAGAAGGGATTCCGATCTGCCGAACATTTCACGCACGCCGTCCACCTCCATTTTGCCCGCGCTTCCAGTATGATTCGCTGTGCAATCATCGACGTGATTTTCCTGCCATTCTAAATACTCCGGAGTATCTTTTTTCAAAGACCAATTTTGACAGGCTTGGCAGTACGATGATTTTACAATCACGTCCAAAATTTTGACTGTGTGCTTACCAATAAGTGAGACCAGACCGAACAGCGACGAAAATCCTCGCTTTTTCCAAGAACCATCACCGGAAACTGAAAAGTGCGTTGGCTCGCTCCCAGTTGCGGTGTTGGCTGCAATTTCTTCCTTCACTGCCTTCAATTGAATAATATCGAAGACGGTCTTGGATGCAGCGTACAAATTATCCAAGAAGTTGTAGTACATATGCCTGCTGAATGAGTTTTTGATGTCCAGTAGACAGCAAAACGTCTTCACACTTTCTAGCCCGCACCCGAGAACGCGAAAAGCAAACAAAAGCCGTCGGTTTAATTCATAAACGTTTTGCGACATCGGAGACGAATAAATTTGACGTTTTGAGCATGAACAAACTACGATGAGTTTGAACCCCACCCCAGGTCCAGCCGTGCGTCCAAATTTCACTGCCCCATAACACGACTTGCAAATTAAAAATTTACTCAACGCGTTGAACACCAGCAAGAAATTGCAAATAACGTAGGTGGAGTTTTTGTTCAATTCAATGTCGTCGTAGCCCGTGTCTTTCAGTTTTTTCGCTGATGAACTGACGTGATCCGCACTTGCTTCCCCCGTATATCGATTTCCGTGGAATTGTCTCTTCCGACTCCGAGATAGTGGCGATTTAGTTTTCGGCATTCTGTACGAGAACGGTGAAAAAAATTTGAACGACAAGCAAGTAAACACTCGTGAGCGGACGCGGTGTTTTGCAGGTTATAATATATGGGCTGTATTTTGACGAAAAATCTGTTTTTATGTGCTGCTATCTAAATTATATTTCTATATTAGGGAACGCTCGCAAATTACGTCCATCAGTTTTTGGACTTTTCAAAGCGGACGCCAAGCAGATCCCCTGGAGTTTTTCGTTGGCAAGTCCCACCTGGATGTTTCGAAGGAGTTCCAGAAGAGAAGGTCGACAAATTTGCCAAGAAGTGGGTGCAGGTGATCTGTGGGTGCGGCAAATTCAGCAGGCCGTACATAACGACCGGCACCATCAACGGCCAAATATATACAGAAGAATGACTCCAGAAGCACCTGTTGCCCTTTTTCCGGTCCTAAGAAGGTGACACACTGTTTTGGCCGGATCTAGTATCGTGCCATTTGGGAAACCGGTGATGGAGTGGTACGAAGCCAACGATGTTGTTTTTGTGCTGAAGGAGGCAAATAAGCCAAACTCGCTAGAACTTCGCCCAGTAGAAAAATTCTGGGCGATTATGAAGGGCAAGCTCCAGAAAATAGGTAAGGTTTTCAAAAACGACATAGATTTGAAGAAAAAGTGGATGAACGTGTGTGAGAAAGATGACGCAAGTGTTGCAAAGGAATTGATGGGTAGCAAAGGTGCGGGCATTTTTGCCAAGGAGCGGAGGTTGAATAAACCAACTTAGCTAATATGTGTTTGTTTATTTCATGAGAGTTTAAAAAATATCTGACTTGAAATGATTTTTTGGTGATCATTTTTGACTGTTGCATTTTTTTCGAGCATAATCTTTTTTAAATTCATGGAGGATCAAAGATCTAAACTGAAACAAGAATTGAGGGTAAAAGTTATTTTAGGTTATCTATGAACGCTCTGAAATGAAGGTCTACAAGCGAAACCACATTTTTTGGTAGATTATGAGTACGAATAAAATTTTACGGAGGCCTAAAGATCTATGCAGAATTAAGAAGCCAACAAAATCTTGGATTTACGAGAAGTCTCTGAAGTAAAACTCTTCATATCTACAAGCGATACCGTCATTTTTTATTTGGTAGTTTCTGATTACGGTATAAATTAACGCAGGGCCCATGATCTCAACTAAAACAAATTTTGAGGTGAAAAGTTTTTCCAGGATTCCAGGATATCCAAGTCTTCATATCTGCAAGCGTTACTGTCAATATTTTGGTAGTTTATTTATTCCTTTATTTATATAATTCCCACAGACTTTACGTCTAAATGAAAGGTTTTAAGGTGCACAAATAAACAGGGAAATACTTTAGGAAAAACATTCCATAGGTTTCCCAAAAACAATGATTTGTAAGTTAATTACGCAAACATTTGAGAAAAAAGCAATTTGTATAATTTAGATGCAGTAGGTGGGTGGCATGTCACAGGTCAACAGACGCAGCAGAAATATTCCAAGGTTCCGGTGAGGATTCCGATGAGCAATCAAATGCTGGTAGCTTGATTGGGAAAGAATACAGCAAGCATTTGCCAGCAGATAACGCAGATCACTAACTTACGGATCAAAGTTAACTCAGTAGAAGAAACTAAATTTTCTTGCAATTTTTTTTGGTTATTTTGAAGGAACGATTCACTCGTTCCACAAAACGAGTTCCACAAACAAACAAAAATTAAAATTGATTTTGGTAACATCATCTGATTCAGTTATTGCAAGAGTGAATAATATTTTATTCAAATTAGTTTAATACAAAAACGGGATGTGATAGGAATGATTTCAACCAGTATTGTCGGCAGTTGGAAGCCACACCACAGAGAACAGACATTGATGTCCATATAACTTTTCTTGAAAAACGTGTGTAAAAGTTAATATGGGCAACCGGTATAAGAAGCAAGTGCAGAAAAAATCAAACAAAAATTTTCTGGTAATATGCTAGGCTTTTTATTGATAAACATTGATATGACAGTTATCGCACAACTGCAGCGCCGCCTACCAGGATCATAACGACATACATTTGAAATGTCGGTTTAAACTTTTACACAAGTAGCAGACCGTAGATGAACTTCTGTTCTCTGTGGCCACACTGTATTTTATAGGATTTATGCCGCTGCCGATTTGTCGTTGTTCGCGATCTGGTGTTTCTTATTGTGTTGTAACTGGGGAAACTGACACCTTACATACGGTAAATTTGAAGCTGCCGGCACCATACTTTACTCGATTACTAACTTTCGGCAAATATTGGTTTTGCTATGCTTACAAAGGAGCAGTTTTGTTGGCCGCCCGGATACCCCTGCCGCCGGGTCGTGTGGGCCCGCCCGGGGGGCAGCCACCGCCGGTCCCCCCCGGCCCGCCGCAGGCGCAGGGGGGGCCCCCCCGGGGGGGGGTGGAAATTAACCACCCCCCCCGCGGGGGGCGGCGCCCGCACAAAACAACAACAAAAAAAAACACCAACACCAACACACAAAACAACCCCCCCCCTCCCCACACTCTCCCAAATAAAAAAAATATTTTCTTTATATTTTATTTTATAAAAAAAAAAAAAAAAAAATAAAAAAAAAAAAAAAATATAAATAAAAAATAAAAATAAATAAATTAAAAAAAAAAAAAAAAAATATAAATAAAAAAACTAATATTATCAACATAACTTATTTATTTATTGTACACCATCTTCGACTATGTCGTACAGACTGATTACTTAGAATAACTTAATCTAAACCTCTAATTCTAGCACTAAACACATTTTTAGACAAAATAAAATCAAACTCGTCACATACACCATTAAAAGATCGCAAACACAAGTTAAAACAATGATTGAATCCGAAGTTCGTTCTGTGAAACGGAATTGCCAGTAATGGGGAGTTTCGGAACCGACGAGGAGGAGTGTTCCACGGAATCAGTTCTAGGAGTTCGGGACAATCCACATGGCCCATTATAAGGTCGTAGATGAACAGCCGTTGCAGTTTAATACGCCTGGCTGAGAGGGTTTCCAAATCAATCAGCTTGCAACGGTCGGGATAAGCGGGAAGGTTGACTGGATCATTCCATGGGAGCCGACGCAAGGCAAACCTCACGAAACTTTTCTGAACCCGCTCAATTGCAAGAGTATGCGTGACGTAAGATGGAGACCACAATGGTGAGGCGTATTCTAAGATGCTGCGAACTAGCGAGCAAAAAAGCGTCTTAAGGCAATAAACGTCATTGAAGCCTGAAGCATGACGACGAATGAAACCAAGCACAGTGTATGCCTTGGCAACAACGATGCTCATGTGCTCATTGAACCTCAGCTTCGAATCAATCGTAACACCCAGATCACAGATAGAACTTACACGTTCCAGAGAATCCGATCCCATATAATACTGGTACAGAATGACGTTGTTGCAGCGGGTGTAAGTTATTATTTTGCACTTTTTATTGTTTGCGCGCATGCCGTTGTCACCGCACCAGACTAGCAAGCGGTTTATATCCTCCTGAACTTCGATACAATCGGCGGGAGAGATAATCACGCGGAAAAATTTCAGATCATCGGCGAATGAAAGTTTGGACGATGAAAGCAGTTCACACAAGTCATTCACATAAATAATGAAAATAAGAGGGCCGAGAACACTGCCCTGGGGCACTCCAGATGGTATGTTGAATGTCCTGGAACGCACTGAATTCACAGTTACGAAAGCATTTCGATTAGACAGGTACGAGTAGAGCCATTCAGTGATCCATGTTGGAAAGCCTAGGTGGCTCATTTTTCCAATGATGAGATTGTGCGGTACTGCATCAAACGCTTTTGCAAAGTCGATATAAACCGAATCCACTTGTCGCTTTGACTCCAGTTCACGTGATATCGCTGAAACGTAGCACATTAGGTTCGATGTTGTAGAACGGTGCTTCACAAAGCCATGTTGAGCAACGGAGATGATCGGTGCAACAGCTCTGTATAATACTGAGTAGATTAGCTTTTCGAAAACCTTACTGAGAGTGCAAAGTATGGATACTCCACGATAATTTTCGACACAAGTGTAACTTCCGGACTTATGGATCGGTACTATGGACGCCGTTTTCCATGCAATTGGGAATGTTCTGTCCTTGAGTGAGCGGTTGAAAACTGCAGCGATGGGCATTGCAAGAGTAGTGGCGCAATTCTTCAAAAATACAGGAGGCAGGCTATCTATTCCGGGTCCTTTCGTTGAGTCGAGGTCTTCAAGGGCTTTCCAAACATCATTCGTAGAAAACTGTATGCATGCCAAACTAATGTCATAGGACGGTATCTGTTCAAAGGGGTTCCGACGTTGAACAGGAGAAGCTTTACTAAACACGCTTTCGAAGAATGTGGCAAAGAAATTGGCTGCTTCTGAGCTAGATTGAGAAGTAGTTCCATTGAAGTTGACAGAGCCAGGAACGCCGTGACTAGCTTTGCGCTGCTTGATGTACTCCCAGAAGCGAGAGGGGTTTTGTTTGTCGATTGTCTGAATCCTGAGCAAGTAGCTTTCATGCGTTGCCGAAAGGAGGGCTTTATACTCCGATTCAAGCTCGCGAAGTCTAGCTCTGTCGGACTCATTTTTCGTAATGAAATATCGATTACGCATCTTACGAAGATTGTTGCGCCGGTTACGCAGATCGGGAGTCCACCACGGTTGGTTGAAAACTGAAATCGAAGCAGGTTTTTTTCGAGGAACATGGCGATTGATAACATCATAGAGTGATCCATAAAAGGCTGATAGCATCTGGTCCACGGCACCGTCGTTTAATAATCGTTCCCAATCAATGTTCACTAGAATGGAGTTTACCATGAATATGAGCCGGGACCAACGGCTTTACTTCCCTTCCGAAGGAAGACGTGACCAGGTTTTGTCGCCTCAGAAAAACCACCGACGTCGACTGGGATTGAACCCAGACCCACTGGGGTGCCAAGTAGCAGTCACGCTTACCACTACACCACCGACGCTGGCAAAAATGTCGTCTTAGAAAAAGTTGTAGGTAATGAAGTGTTCTTCAAGAAAAAAATACATTGAAACTAAGAAACTCGTAAATGTATAAAACGTTGACTTGCTCAAAGGACTCCCCCTTCGATCCTCTTAATTTTGTTTTTAAATCTGAAGTTATGTCCTTAAAGCTGGTGAAGAGTTTAAGATAGTCATTTCTTTAATTTTTTAATTTTGTGTTTTTAAATATTTATAATTTTTTTGAAAATGTTGAAAATGATAATTTTTTTATTAAAATATACCGAAAATAGATGTAAATTAAAATTTAAAATTTAATTAAAAAGCAATGCAACTTTTTTTCGTAAGTCTAGTCGTTCTCAAGTTATTGCGAATTTTAATAACAGAAATTTATGTTTCTGCAATTTTGTTGGCCCTTTTTGATTGTTAGTCGTGATGTCCACAACAAAATGTATTTTTCATAATAGATTATTGAAAAACAGCCTATTTTTTCTCAGACACTGTGGCAGTCGGACTTACCCGTTTCTGTTTGGACGCGATGGAAAAGAATCAAGTTGATGCTTTTGGATATGTGTGTGTATCGGATGGTTTTGTTTAGGGAGAGAAGAAGCAGTATTGCAGACAATTTTGTTTTCTGTTCAATTTTCATTAAATTTTATTTGAATACATAAAATATTTTGGGTTCATCATTAGAATTAGAAAATACTTTAACTGCAATTTGGTTATTTGAAACTTGAATGCAAGAATGATATTTTTGAGTTCCAGGAATTGGTTTTGCTTTGCTAAAAATCGGTTCGAATTCCTTATCGGCTTCTTTGTATTCATCCGTGGAAACATAGCAAAATGTCATTTTTGTTTCATGATCCTCTTTGCGATTATTTGCTCAGTCGTAAAGTTGTCCAGCATTCGTCATAGGATGTTCGTGTTGCTTAGCTAAACTTGCTCTAGTTGCCATTCTCTTAAGAGTACCTCCGATCGCATCACAAGGACTCTTGCCGTGTGAAGTTGCAAAAAATGCCATTCAATTTCAATATTATGTCTATCTCTAAATCCACAGAGGCTAGCAAAAAAAAATTATTTTTATATTGCGACTCTGCTCCGCTTGACTTAAATAATCTTTTTAATTGTAATTTGTGATTTTAAATATTCCAATAATTTTTAGATAAACAACTGAACTGCTACTGTGTCATGCTTTAAAGCATCAGAAATCATCATAAAACGTATGTGTTTTAGTGTACCGTTTTCTTTGTAATATGCTTCAAATGGATGTATTGTACGTTAAGCATTATTCCAATAATAAATTTGCACTTCATCTTGAAGAACAAATCTTTCGTTTACAGACAAATCTCGAATAACTATGACTTCACCATCTTTTAGTCTGTTCTTAATTGTGCATCGCACAGAATTTGTTCCATATAGATAGTGCGGTCACATAAATTTTTAAGCTGTTGAGCATATTCTGGGTTCCGGGACACTGTGGCATTGAAGGCAATGAAAGGGCAGACGAGCTTGCTAAACAAGGCTCAAATGCACAGTTTATTGGCCCAGAACCATTCTGCGGTATATCATACTGTGCCATAAAAATGGAATTAAAATCTTGGGAAGTGCAAAGGGTGAAGACCAATTGGTTGGTCACCACAAAGTGTGTTCAAGCGAAAAGGTTTATAATTCCAAATGTTACAATTACATAGTAAAAAGCTCAATAAGAGAGTTCTTTGTACCTATACTGGCCTAGTAACCGGACATTGCCCGAGTAGATATCATTTGAAAAACATTCGCCAGGTTCAGAATGATATCTGTCGTTTCTGTAACATGGAACGTGAAACCTCGAAACTTCTGCTTTGCAGTTGTGATGCTTTGTACAAGAGCAGACTTAAATTTCTGTACAGTGGCTATATGCAACCCAAAGAAATTTGGACTGCAAATCCTGGAAAGGTGGTGGGTTTTATAAACTCAATTTTGCCTGACTGGGAGACGCGTCTTGGGCTGGTCACTTGACAAATGGTGATCTAGCTTTAAGATGCGAGTTAGAATAGTAAACCGGACGCAGTGGTTCTACGCCCCAACAAACAAAAAAAAAAACAAAAAAAAGTTGAGCATAAGATTCACATTTTTGTGAATCGCACAAACACAAACTTTATGGGATCCTAATTTTCTAAGAAGTGTACAATGTTTTGACCGTAAGGCTGCAAATGAGCCAAAGCTTAGTTCAACATATTTAAGGGTTTCATTAAAATGAAAGTATGACTCTTTGAGTGACATCGTCAGGAGACGTTTTTGTGTTATCCGGCGTACACCACTCGTCACTACAGAGACATAATCTCTTTGGCCCGGCATAACTCTGCTGATATCGCCATCTTCGTAGAATTGAACAACTTTACATACTAAATCTGCATTCAGTCCACGTCCTAATTTGGCACGGGGTTTACATAATATTCCATCTTCGGCGACTAAATCCTTTACCTTCAAGGAAAGAAATAATAAATTAGTTTTTTGATTATTTTTTCCAACATGACATGAAATAATATTGAAAGATGTTCATAAACCTTACCTGTGTTGCAGTGCATCTGCTGACTTTGAATTCATCCACTATTCTTTGCCCATTCCAAGACTTTGACAATATGGACAAAATTTGAAATTGTTGATCGCGAGTACATTCAGGATGGGCAAATTTTTCCTTTAACTGGTTCATTATTACCTCGTAGTCCTTAGCCTTGGCGTTGAGATTTGTTTGGTCCTCATCTTCCAAAACGTCAAATATATGACGCTTAACTCCATTCATAATTTCCTTGGTATTTTGCTGGGGGTAGGAGGCACTCCTCATTTTCTTCGTTGAAATTGGCGATTCATGAATTGCCATGATGCCATTGTTGAATGTCTCGATGTTATATGACAAACTGATTTTATTAACAATTGACTCCGCTTAAGTCGAGGAAGCTAGAGACGTAACGGATGGAATGGTATTGACTATGGATTCACTTTTCATATCTACAGGTTTCGTTGATTGCACAGCACTGGTAGGAGGCACTTCCTCATCATTCGAAGGTGGTGGGTTTTGTTAGGGACGATAAACTATGGGACGACACTTATTGCAGATTCGCATCGAATTATCCAATGGTATCTTACAACCTAAAGATCTTAATTTTTCAATAACACCATCTGTCAAGTTTTTAGTCTCTAAACCACACTTCTTCGATTTGGGTAGAGGTTTACAACACTTGAAAGTATTATCCATGTTTGAAAATAAACTTGCTTGTTAAATTTGAAAAGCTATGAAAGATATACTAAATTGGTGAGGTGAAGAACTTCCGAATATCTAGCGCTTCGTTGACTTTGTGCCTATCTTTATTTCAAATACAGGGTGCGGCAGAAAATAATGCGAAAATGTTCAAACTTGAGTATTGGGTTTATTCGTGTAGCTAGTGACTAATTTCTGTCGAAAGTGTATTTGTTTATGTTGACTTTCAAGTGCTGCATCCAAACATTCTATTTGTTTTACTGCAAATTCGTCAAAATGTTCGCGAAAGAAGTGATCACCAGTTTGTTGCTCGCCCAGAAGAAGCCGAAAGAGATTGCCAAGGTGGTAGGGTGCCATTTGGCAGCAGTTTACCGCATAAAAAAGTCCCTGCAGAATGGTTCTAAGCAGCGGAAGCCGGGAAGCGGACGTCCGCGCTTTGCACGCACGCCGAACGTGATCAAATCGGTCCGTGCAAAAATTGCTCGCAACCCGGTGCGTTCCATAAGAAAACTTGCAAAGGAAGCCAATATTTTGGAGAAATCCATGCGGAGAATCATCAAAGAAGACCTGCATGCATCTTCCCGAGCCAGAGCGAAACGCCACTTTATTACGGACCGGGCCAAGGAACTACGAGTGACTCGTTCCAAGAGATTGCTTTCCTTGTTGAAAAAGGAAAAAATGATAATCCTGTTCTCCGACGAAAAGCTTTTCAGCATCGATGCTGTAGCCAACAGCCGCACGGACCGGTTCATTTCACCGCAGAAAATGGAGAACGTTCCGGAAAAAGTGAAATTAAAATTTCAAACCAAACATCCGGCTGGTGTCATGATGTTTGGCTTGGTGGCGTCCAACGGTTTGAAAATGCCGCCTGTTTTCCTTGATGCTCAATACCGAAGTGTATATCGTTATTTTAAAGGACCAAGTGCTTCCCTGGGCTAAGGCCAACTTCTCCGAGGACCAAAACGTTGTCCTACAGCAGGATGGAGCGCCGTGTCACACGTCCAATCGAACCCAACAATGGTTGAACGATAACATGAAGTTTTGTCCGAAGGATTTGTGGCCCCCTAGCAGTCCAGATCTTAATCCGTTGGATTATTCGATTTGGGCATATGTTGAAGCACGAGCCTGCAAAACATCACACCCTAGTGTGAAAACCCTGAAGTCAACCATAACACGCACATGGCAGTCAATGTCGGAGGACTACGTCCGAAAGGCATGCTCTGGCTTCCGGCGTCGGCTGAATAAATTTGTTCAAAAGGACTTTATAAAGATAACTGCACTCGAAAATGTTGATATTATTGCTTGAATTAGTTGAAAATGGGACTTGAAAGAAATAGAACACATTTTCGCATTATTTTCTGCCGCACCCTGTATATGGCAGACTCCATTGTTTTGAAATTTACCTACAAGGAATTTGTTCCAGGCACGGGTGTAAATAAAAATTTACCTGACTGCTGTCTTCTCATCGAGAGGCTTAAAGCATCCTGATATTTTAACCGTTTTTGCAAAAAAAAAAAGAACTTTTGAGTTTGTTCATTTACATCAGATAGCATCAGTTTGCATCGCTTCCGTTGCGTCTAAACAGAAACGGGTAAGGCTGACAGCCTCCATGTCTGAGAAAGATTTGATTTTTATTCAATAATCTATCATTTTACATAAATTTTTTTGTGGACATCGCGGCTAACATTTGAAAATGGCTGAAAATATTGTTACAACAAAATCTCCTTTTAATAAAATTCGCAATAACTTCAGAACGGCTGGATTTACGAAAACAGTTTTTATGTGCTTTTTTTTATTTAAAATGAATACGTAGAGTTTATTTTTGGTAAAGTTATATTAGAAAATACGCGATTTCAAAAAAATCAAAAATCCATGAAAATTTCAAAACAAAAATTTAAAAAGTTAAAGAAGTGACCGTCCTCAACTCTTCACCAGCTTTTAGGATATAATTTCAAGTTTTTTCAAAAACAAATTTCAAAAATTCGAAGGGGGGGGGGGGCTCTACGAAAATCAATGTTTATTTTTTGTGTTTTCGCATGAATTTACATTTTTTTAGTTTCAATGTATTTTTTTCTTGAAGAACACTTAATGACCTACCACTTCTTCACAGACGACATTTTGATCAGAATAATGGTATACATGTTATGATTTTTTGAAAAAATAAAATTCATATTTTACGTAAGCTTTTATAGAAAATTAGTCCAGGAAATTTTAGGATTTTTTTATGAATAATTTTATCTTATGTAGAAACTTACATATGGACCAAATTTCATTAAATCCGAAAACTGTCGAGACAAAATCAATATATTTTTAAGCGTTTCTGGCTGGAAATGCTCCGACGTGAGCGAGAGTATAAATTCGCGAATCAATCATTTTAGTGGCCTATTGAAGACTGTATTCGATGAAATTTGGACACACAAAATAGGTCTACAAAATTTTTCCTTGAGCCCGATTCTTTCAAACTTTCTGGAAATAAAGTACTACTAAATGATTAAGTTTTGACATCATTGGTTTATTGAACCTCTTCTCCCGACCCAAATGCACGCACCTTTGCCTTGAACCCTTTCCTCAAATTTTAGGCAATGATAGGACCGACTTGCTTACTTACTTTTAACCACACTTTCTTTAGTTCAAGTTCATTTTCTATCAGTTTTGGAGTTTTAACGAGCTTTGCCTTCATGATTGCCCAAAATTTTTCAATTGGGCGAAGTTCCGGGGTGTTTGGAGGGTGACCTTTTGGTACAAAAACTACATTATTATCTTTGTACCAGTCTAGAGACAGGCAAGATGCCAAATCCGGCCAAAACAGTGTCGGGCCATCGTGAGATCTCAAGAAGGGCAGAAGTCGTTTTTGGAGGCATTCGTCCTTGTAGATTTGTCCGTTGACGGTCCGAGAGGTGATGAAGGGCTGACTCATTTTGCCACATCCGCAGATCGCTTGCCAGACAAGGAATTTTTTTGGCGACAGTTTCTTCTTCCGAACACTCTCCGGAACGGCCAACTTAGAGGTGGCGACGTAGTGTTCCTGTCCTGGCATTTGTTTGGTGTCGGCTTTAATGTAGGTCTCATCGTAAATCACAATGCAGAACGGTTTTGTGAGCCACTCCCTGTAAAGTTTTCTTGCACGAGTTTTGGCCACCGAGTTCTGTTTATCGCTCCGATTCGGTGCCTTCTGGACCTTGTACACATGTAATCCAGAACGTTTCATTGTTTTCTGCACAAAACAAACTGAAACTTTCGCTTTTTTCGCAACATCCCTGATCGAAATGTTGGGATAACGCTTAAATTGGTTCAATACCATCCTGGCCTTCTCCGGATTTGATGTGTCACGTCTATTGCCACTACCATTTTTCCGCTTGGTTGTCTTACGGTCCTTGAACGTTTTGATCACATGAGATAGGGTTGAATGTGCGATTCCGAGCTGTTTTCCGATCCATCGATGAGAAGCGTTTGGGTTTTCGAAGTGAGTGCCCAAAATTTGTTGGCGCACTATTTCTTCATTCGAAGCCATCACTGAAATCACTCGACCGATTTTCACGAAACTCATTACACAATTGACACAACACAATGAAATACATTCAGCTAAAATTTCAATAATTTTTACCCACACGCTTAAAAGTTACGAACAATTGCGTGTGTCCAAATTTCATCGAATACAGTCTTTACTCAGTATCTTAAGTGCTTACACGAATTACTTCACTTTGCCACGAATCACTAAATGTGGACACTACAAACAACAGGATCGGATAAGATTAACACTGCAAAAATAACCAATTTGACCGTTTACGAAAAGAATGCTAACGATAAACAGGTCTGTATTTGACAGCTATTACTATTTTTATGTGTCGGGAGACCGGGAATCGAATCCAATCATCTTCAGTTTTGCGTTTTAGCGGCTGAACTTAACCGAATCAGCTAATATTAGCGATCATTATCTTCCGGTTGTATGTTGAATGGATCGACATCAATGCCAGTTGGCCGAAACAATCCAAGCCCGAAACAAGTTCTTTCAATCGAACACATCGCCGTTTATCGTTCCCTTTCTGTTCAGCTAATTTTCCCTTTATCAATGATATCTCTGCCGCTCTGCAGGAAAACGCCAAAGGAGACAATCTGGCTCCAACGAACCATAGCACACATGATTCCCCCTTATATGATAGCAAGCACCTTCACGCGATGACATTTGAGCAAACAAACAAAAAATGGTTCCCGGGAAAAGAGGCGGAAACTCAAATAGAGAAAGTTAAACTAACATTTGCTATCAATGGGTTTTGCTGTGTGGCGTTACTAAACATTAAATATTTGACTTCGAGGAATCGTTGTTGGCGTTCCGTTTAGCTGGAATGCTCACCGCACTCGATAGCTACACAAGTGCGGAAGAAGAAGGTGCGTTGTACAACCCGATGTATCCGATTGCTGGTCGGGCTTACCGTTCACAGAGAACTGTCAACTTCCAGCGCCAACTTGATCTTCTACTTCTCTTGCCTGCTCAGTTGTGGTCAATTGACGTCGTAGCTCAAGCCTGCCTTTGACGAGTGTAGTGGTCCCACTCCAACGCGCTTCAATTGGTTGCTCATCTCATCTCATCTCATAATGATTCTCTAATTTGCCTATCTAAACAACGAAAATTGTGTGTGGCGCGTACCACCCCGGGTGCTGCTGCTGTTTCGATCATCGTCGTCGTCGGCGGCGGCGGCGGTGACGGCTGCTGCTGCTCATCACCACCTAATGCTAATAGCGATTGAACGACGATGATTGACTCATTGACTGCCGCTCGCTCGCTGCGATGGTGATTCGGCTGTTGTCCCTCGGAGACCGCAAAACGTGCTATTTATCACTGCTGCGTTGTCCAAACATTTATTTCCACATGATAACCGATTAGGTGGTTTATGGGATACTTAAAACTCCATCGGAGACAATTCGCCTAGGAGAAGAAGGTTCACGCAACCGATCAAATGGAATAATCAAACAATGGTTGGGGTGACAGTGTCGAATGAATAATGAGTTGCTGGCTGGATGAATGGGATTTGGCTGCCGAATAAATCTTGCCAGATTTATCTTCCATCCGGTGGCGTCGTGGTTGACACACAAACATACACACACATACACACACACTATTCGAGAAGAGGGAGAGCCAGCGGGAAGTACGTGCTAGCAATTTATTAATCGCGAAGGAAAATTTATGGGTGACCCATTTTCTACGAAATTGCGCTACCGCCACTGCCGAAATCGGAGACGCGTGCGCTAATATTCATCTGGATCATTTTCGTTGTGATGAGTAAAAAATATGTCAGCGTTGGTTGAAAGGTTTATAACTGGCTTGATTTTCGGCGCGTGTTCAAAGCTGATTCATAGTTGATTTGAACTTTCTTGTGCAGACTTTGAACACAACAGACTTATTTTTGTACAACTACAAGTGGTTATGGGCCCAGACTGGCCATTAGACTGATGCAAATTTTCAAAACGATTCGCAATATCAACACAGAAAAACATAATGAAAATTACGTGTGAAGAGCATGCATTACGTTCATTAATTTTAAATTAAAAACCGTGCACAAAGTCGGAGCATTGATAAAAATTGAAAAATAAGCACGTCCATTTTCATTGGTTCACACAATAGTATACGCTGCAAAAGTAATAAATCGCAGTGCACTCGTTTTCCAAGCATTACTATACGAACTACTGTTTTGTTTCTCTTGCTAAGCTGTCATTCTCCATCCATATGCAGAGGACAAAAGAGGACATTTATTTGTAAGTGCAGTTTCAAAAGACCAAATTTGGTGCTTACAACAAATAACGTGATAGATAGTTAAAGAAATAACATCAATCGTGGCATGAAAAGCTGATTTTATTTTATTGCCGAATTCATTGTGCCTTTACCCGGGAGTAACTGTCAGTTATCCGGATTTCCCCAGCAACAAGAATCTCCTCTTGTTAGTTTTGTTGACTTTGTTTCAACATTTTTCTTTTGTTTCCAGCGCATAAACAGAACGGGAATGGATAGGTAATGCCATGTTGAATGAAACCAACCAGTTCTTACATACTTAGAAATTATAAATTTTACACGAGACCTAATTCATCTTCATAAAAAGTCGGGGAACGTAAACAAAGATTTCGTGTAAAATTATGTAAATTAAAAAACTGATACATACGGAAATCGACCAAAAGTGTGTGTTAGGTTAGGTTCACTTTTACGGGTTAGTTCAAAATTGAATTCCTGCTACAGAATCCATCTCCTTCTAAATCGCAATTAGGCTTTTTGACGTTTAATCACCTCACCCTTTCTGGCACATGCAGAGGAATGATGGTTTGTTTTTCTCCAACAGATTTTCCTTCTTACTTGCACTGCTTTGATCTAAATGGCACTTTAGTGTGCGTTCGTTCAAGGTCACTAAGCCTAATATGCGAATGATACGCAAATTTGTCTTCAATTTTTTTTGGGGATTCTCTATACTCCCTCCTCTTTTGCTATAGTCGCTCAAGCAGACCGGTCACCAGTTTTGTAGCCAAATATATAAGGGCCTGTTCATAAACCACGTGGACTCGTTTTTGAAAATCTCAGACCCCCATGCCCCCTCGTAGACTTATTTCCATACAATTTTTTGAAAATTTGTATGGAGCGTAGACTTTGGTCAGAACGCCCCCCCCCCCCCCCCCCCCCCCTCAGAAAAGTCTACGTGGTTTATGAATAGCCCCTAAAGTTAGTCACATGCAATAAAGGTTTTTTGGATTGTGTCAAATAAAATCGGTTTTTCGCTAGGTATTCGCGTCGTTTAGTGATCAGTATTAATTGGTTTCCGAAATTACCCCCCGTTAAGAACATTTTTGGTGCCGTGACCAGGATCACGAGTGTCTGGATAACGCCCACATTGATCAGCCACGACGACGCTGAGACCCAATCCTATCACCCGTCGGAAGAGTTCCCACTGGATTGCGTTACCGTACAAAATATACAAGGCCTGTTTTGGGACAGGTACATGTGAGTCTCTGTCCGTTCATCCCCATCCCCATTATACGGTGCTTCCTTTTTTTGGATCAGTTCCAGACCATTTCAATTGTTGCTGTTTGCTGGTACGTGGTTGTTGCTGCTGCTGTTGCAGATCCTTCCCACTGCGGAACCGGTTTCCTACGATACGGAGCACTGGCAATGCGTTCTGATAGTGACTCCATCCATAGGTTCAGATTGAATTTGATTGCCGTATCATCCACATTGGCGTACCCGTCGAGTTGCATTTTAGCCGACCTTGAGCGTCAAAGTGACCCACAGGTGAGTGTCTATCCAAGTTTTTCCAATTTCCATTGCGGTGCTTTCTGGGTCCTTTCGATCATTCTAGCTGATCGTTGAAATTCGTTCAGTCTACAAGCTGGCGGAGAAGAAGGTGAAGCAGAAGGAACTGAAGCGACGAAACTGTATCAACTCCATCACTCGCATTGAAGATTTCCTGGAAAACTACGACCCCGAACGAGACTTGCAAGAGATAGCGATACGTTTGCATCGACTGGACAAGCTGATGGAGAGCTTCGAGGACATTCAAGGTGAATATGAAACTTTTGATGAGTCGGATGAGTTCGTGGAAAGCAATTTGAGCATAAGGGAAAAAATAGAAGAGAAATACTATCGGATTAAAGGCGATTTGACCTCATTGATACCTCCTCCTGCACCAACTCCAGCACAAACGGTAGCACCAGTTCCTGCAATACCCCATTCGATTGGTGTCAAGCTTCCAACAACCACACTACCGCAGTTTGATGGAGACTTGAACGAATGGTTAACGTTCCATGGTTCATTCAGTTCCCTAATCCACTCTTCGGCTGACATTCCGTGTATCCAGAAATTCCAGTATCTCCGTTCTTCTTTAAGAGGTGATGCGCTCCTGTTGATTGAGACTTTGATAATCCCCACGGCAAACTACAGAGTGGCATGGCAGTCCCTGTTGGACAGGTATTCCAACAAATCTAGGGTTTTTATTCATTTGGACGAATCTACAATTGAGAGACTCTCTCCGGGCTCGCTCTCTTTAATTCATAAACCAATCACCTTTACGTTTTTCATTCTACTATTTGTGGAGTATGCTAGCCAGCACTGTTGTGTTTCGATCTGTACTAAGTATCCCCGGAAAGTTTTATAATGGCGCTGTAATGAATGAAAGAGAGCGAGCCCGGAGAGAATCTCTCAACTGTAGATTCGCCCTAATGAAAAAAAAACCCTATAAATATTTGTTGAGCAAGAAACATTCGCAAGCGATAACGCTTCAACCAAAAATGCTTGCTAAGCCCGCTTCCAAACTTGCTGTCGTTGTTGAGGAATTCCAACGACGTGTTAAAATTCTGGAACAATTGGGTGAACCAACAGTGCATTGGAGTAGCTTCCTCGTTCAACTGCTTAGCTCGAGGGTCGATGAGCAAACCCTCAAGGCTTGGGAAGAGCTCGTATCTGCCGGTAATGATCCTACTTACACCAACCTGATTGATTTCCTATCCAAGAAAATACGTACACTGGAATCCCTATCGATCACTGTGGATCAATTCGCACTATCACCCCAAACTAAGCGCCCCCCCTCAAAGCATTCAAAGGCGTCCCAAGGTCCTCTACTGTCTCGCGGCAATAGCTATGCTGCAACAGAAAACTACCCACCCGCATGTCATGCCTGCAGCGAACAACATCTGCTGGTAAATAGTCCCGTTTTCGAGAAAATTTCGCTGAAGGATAGGAAAAACGTCGTGAATGCCAAGGAAATATGCATTAGCTGCTTCCGAAGAGATCACTTCGTCCGTAAATGTATCTCCAGGTTTACTTGTCGTGTCTGCCACAAGCACCATCACTCCTTGCTGCATCCTGGATTCGAGTCATTCCCGACTGGCAACGGAAACCTCAACCAAGGTCAAGGTCACCCACCACGTTCAACCGCCAATGCAGCACGATGTGAAGGCGAGACGGTCTCTATATCAACTGAACAACCCATCACCTCAAACTCGATATCGGACCATCATAGCGTGAATGTGTTCTTATCTACAGTCGTTCTTATCATTGTGGATGGATACGGAAGAGAGCACTTAGCGTGAGCATTATTGGATTCGGGTTCTCAGTGCTGCTTGATGAGTGAACACCTCTGCCAACAATTGCGATTGGTTCGCCACCGAGTGAACCAACCTATCTTCGAAGTCGGCGAATCGCGCTTAAAATACGTTATTTTATATGTCTAAAAAGCTTATTTTGGTTGGTTTCATTTTATTATCACAGTTTTTGCAAAATGTCGCGGATTGACCGAAAGAAAATTCTGCACACTTGGTGTACTGAAAAGAATTTAACATACAATCAGATTGCCAAAAAGGTCAAAGTGCATCCAGCAAGTGTAAAACGAATGATTGAAAAGTACGGTGAGCAGTACTTAAGTGCAGGATCTGCCGAGAGCTGGAAAACGTGGAGACAACCACCGACGCCAGGATGACGACTCCACCATCTGGACCCTACGTATCGCACTCATCAATACATGAGCCGGGACCAACGGCTTTACTTCCCTTTCGAAGGAAGACGTGAACAGATTTTTGCGCCTCAGAAAAACCACCGACCTCGACTGGGATTGAACCCAGACCCACTGGGGTGCCAAGTAGCAGTCACGTTTACCACAACACCTCCGGCGCCGGTTCGAATCGATTTATACCAACAGTAAAGATGCTATTGGGGCCACTCACAAAGTGTGATGGTGTTTTTGGTTAGGAAAACAAGGTTAATTTTATTAACGCTTGAGAGCCACGTTGGATCGATTTGTACCAACAGTAATATGCTGTTGGACCTACTCACAAAATACCGGCCACCAGGAAGCAGCTTTGTCGTTTTTCCTGTGCTCACTCGATCACTCGCGCCACCGAACAACAGATAACCGAAACAGTACGCAACGCGCCATGCCCGATAACAAAATAGTGCGCAACATAACATCGACACAACCGTTCACAGCCGATGCTCGAAGCAAACTGGTTTCTTACCAAACTTTCAATTTTTCCAACTGCATCCTACAAACTATTTTAATACTATAACTAATATCTGCATCAATTAAGTAGAAGCTTCTATATAACAATCTATGCTACTGTATTTAAAATTATGATTGAGGGATTTGGCGAAAATAAGAGTCGGTAGGTGCATTTCGTGCCTGCTGGCAACTTTATGCTTCTATTGAAGTCCAAGCTCATCGGTTTAGCATCAACCGGGGGAGACTTGGTCCTATACCCAATGATTTCATTGGTTTTGTATTATATAGTGGACGGATTATTATAATTTGAGATAACTCAACGCAGACGTCTTCCAAATTTGGCTGACCGACAGGCAATCGGCGGAGATCCACCTGGTACCTCATAGCAAGATGTTTAGAGGTGAACAGGAAGATTCGAGTTTCTGACGGATAGAAAGGAAGAAGGAAGGAAGAAAATGAGAAAGGACTTTAAGTTGCTATTGTTGAGCACCACGAACTCCTTTGCAATTGGTGATAGGCGGCGGCATAGAATTTGGGAGAGCAACTTGTAGGCGGCGTTCATTAGCGTGATTGCACGATAGTTGCAGCAATCTAGCTTGTCGCCTTTTTTATAGATGGGACACACTATTCCATGCAATCCTCCGGCAAACATTCCTCCTCCAAAAACTGGGTAATTACCCAGTACAGTGCCCTGGCCAGTGCTTCACCACCGTATTTTAATAGCTCGCTTGAGACTCCAGCAGCTTTGTTGTTTTTCAATAGACCAATTTCCTCCTCAACTTCCTGAAGGGTTGGGGTCGGGATCCTGTCATCTTCTGGGTGTGTTCCTAGATTTATTACCATGCCACTTTCGTTCGCTGTAACATTGCCGTTCAGGGGCTTGTCGAAGTACTGCTTCCACCTTTCAATCACCGCACACTCTCCTGTGAGAATGTTGCCTTCCAGGTCTCTGCACATATCGGCTTGTGGTACGTAGCCTTTGCGCGAGCTGTTCAACTTCTCGTAGAATTTGCGTGGGTCATTAGCACGGTAGCTTTCGTCGTCCAGAACGAAAAACTTTCCACCGTATTGTTTGATCATCTAGCGGACTCTTACGGACTTTCACAGTTTTTATTTTTTCGTCCGTGTACTCTGAGGATCTGGTTTTCTTTCGACAAACTATTCCCTCCTTTTCAGAGTCTTACCGATGTACAACTTCGAACAATTTAACTTGCTGGCCGTTGGAAGGCCATTACCTTTCGTCCGGATTACTGTCATAGTTGTGAGAGTATGGTATATGACGGTTTTCGAAACATTTTCACGCTTGAAATGGTACACCGTGTACTTTTTTCCACGATCTTTGTTCGCTTGATGAAATGTACAATACGCGCCTGCACTACTTCCTGTTTCGACGGCATGCTGTTCACAACTGAACATGTTGGAGTGAAAGTGTGTGTGTGTGTGACAATTTTCTGAATATTGTAAGGATTCACTCACCTTAGGTAATATTTCGCTGAAAGCATTATTGTTCTGATAGAAAAGTATTGAAGTCATTCCCGTTATTTGGTGGTCACTCGTCATTTCTTGACTCAGAGAAGTTCGGAACCAATTAAGATCAAATTTTGAGGGCAGAGTCAGGACCTAATTTGAAATCGATTGAGTGGAGTACAGCTGAATCGATACTTTAGACCACCCTATCACTTATTCTCGTTGGGTCGCCGAAGTTCCTTGTTCCGAATTTTGAAGAGGAAATACCGTTTACAATAAAAAATGGAGAAAACTTGCCGATTTTTCATGGGTTTACCTTCGTCCGCACTGACAAAACCCATGCAGCATCAATCATAGTAACTCATGAGTCAGTAGACAAAATTTGACAGCTCTATCAGTCGAACTCTCACCGTGATGGCAAAAGCAGTGAAGCAACTCCGTTCAAAGAACGGCACCCCACCGCATCGAAAGCGGACATCGTGCGGCACTTTGTGGATGCCGGATACGCCCGTTCCGGCATCTACAACATCTTGACACTATTAGACAACAATCAGAGCATCGAAAGAAAGCCCGGTTCCGGACGGCTGACGACCCTGAGCGACAAGAGGCTCCAAAGGATGCTGAAGAGGAAGACCGAGGGAGAAGTGGCTACATCGCTGCGTGCGCTTGGCCGGGAGGTCGGTTCAACCGGCCAAACAGTGAAAAAGTACTTTGAACCTAAGGAGCTGCAGGCGATGACGCAGCGGCAGCGGCTGAATAAGATGGTCTACTCGATTTTCCCGGCGAATCGCGACGCGGCGGTGGTGATGGACGACGAGACCTGTCTCACCCTGGATGGCAACGACTGGCAGGGCACTTCGTATTTTACATCCCCAAGAAGGAAGTGAGCTCCGAGGTGAAGTTCATTTCACATACCAAGTTCCCCAAGAAGGTGCTGCTGTGGCTGAAAATCAGCGAGAAGGGGATGTCAAAGCTGCTCTTCTTTCGCTCCGGACTGGTCGTGAACGGGGAAATTTATAGTACGAAATGGATGCCGGAAGTTGCGTCGTTCATCAAGAAATACCATAAGGGCGAAGACGCGGTGTTCTGGCCGTATCTGGCGTCGGCCCACTACTCGAAGCGATCGTTGGAGTAGATGGAGCGGCTGAATATCGATGTGGTACCCAAGTCGGCGAACCCGCCCAACGTCCCCCAGCTGCGTCCCATCGAGAATTTCTGGGCCAACCTGAAGCGTAAGATCTTCTCCAACAATTTTGTCGCTAAAACTGAGGAGGAATTAATAAATAAAACGAAGAAAGAACTCAAGAACATGCCTACACGCATGTTTTCGTCCGCCATGGCGAATGTTCCGGTTAACTGCCGGAAGGCCGGTCGCAAGGGCGTAGAATTGTTTTGCAAGTAAGCTTAAATAATTACCTTCCATGGGAAATTTATCAAAAGCAATTATCTGTCTAAGCTATTTTTTTATCACCATCCGAAAAAAAAGTCCATTTTTTTAATGCAAACGTTATATACAAATTATAAAATTTTGGGGTTTTCTAGAGGCAAAATCTGAGTAGTTTTTTCTTTCCGGGCAAACAGCAACTGTCGCTGCTAAATCGATTAAAGTAGATTGGGGATGACACGCAAAGCTTCTTCCTATTTGTGTACGCAAAGCCGCCGAACCGCGAGGGGATGAATTTATGCAGTGACTAACAGGAACGGGCAGAGAATGTCAACTTCAAACGGGAAACGTTTGCAGCGCGCTGTGATCAGCTTGGCTCGTACGAGTACGGAGGAATATGGATGGACTCGTCCTCGTCTTCGTCACCATCGTCATAGATATCGTTGCAGAATATGAAACGAGTGGGAGACACAGAACCGAGTGCGCGAATAACTTTAAAGTACGTACAAATGGGTGTATATTTATCATCATAAAGAATAACAAGAGTATGTTGTATATAGTTTCGTCGCCCGTCCTAGCTCAGGAGGATGACGGAGGGCAATAAGACAGCGGAGTGGTGCGCACAGAATGATAAACGAAACCCCCAACTAGAAGTCGCGGGGAAGGTTCATTGAACGTGAAAATATTTGCACGCTATTTTCCTTCCCTCGCTTGCTCCCTTGGTGTCATCCCTCGCAGTCGTAGTGAACGAGTTCTCCGTCTTGCCACATCAATAACAAAAC